>MNCL01000051.1:600000-1018889 GCA_001932985.1 Proctacanthus coquilletti | reverse complement strand
TTGGTTTTTGGAGGATGAAAATGTTAGTGAGAGATTTTGTAATATAGGTTATTTACACATGCCAAGTCTGTGCTCTTATAATTAAGTATTCTATAATCTTGTTTGAATTATGACGCCTATCACATACACTGGTTAGTGAAACCGACCATTTTTGCCAATTTATTTTATTCTTTATTTTAAATTCAACGATTTTTACCATATGTATAAGTGGATTTAAAAAGTTATAACCAACCAATGAAATAAAAAAGGTAAATAAATAAATACATATTCGGTATGCTTTTAGTCTTAATCAGCTCTAAAGTGATTGTTAATAATTAGTATTTAATGGCTAATGTGAACTGAAATTATGATAAAAGTTGGTAACAACAAGTTAGTAGACGACCGCACAAAATATACAATGCAGTACAAGGCAGCAAAGCGCTTTGCATTCTTATAGTTCAAAACATTTTTTCACACTTACCTATTAAGCGGTATTTTGTTTTTATATACATATTTTTATATTTATATTTTAGTCTAATTTACACATTTTTTAGATCAACAACTAATTCGCTTTGGTTTCAATTTTTACAAATTGTCTATATAATTCAGAACCATTTTAAAAGTAGATAGGAAGAATTTGTAAAAATTGAAGAGGCTTCCTTCTACTACTTTTGTAGAAAAATCTGAAAACGTAAAGAGTACAAAACGAAGGACCGTAATGTAGGTGTTAGAACTACTACGATAAAATTAACGAATGATGGTTGTTTGTTTCTAATACAACATTGAAACTAATGAGGAGAAATTTATATGCATTTAAGTAGAAAAGGCGATGTTAATGAACCTTTCAACCAGTTTGCTTCTGTTAGGTCGCTATCGAGTGTATTGTCAATTTTCCATCATCAGCATTATTTCAATCAGTTTTGTGTATATTAATTTAAAAACAAATAAATTTGTTATCTTAGTGCAATTTAACCTACGATTCTTTTGAAAATACTGAAGTTAATTTCAATATACTCGATTAAATAGCGTTTTACCGTACTTTTACATTATTTTTATGATATGTACATTGACAATTTAAGAACGACGACCCAGAAAGAAGATCAACAGAAAAAACAAAGAGAGAACAAGATAAAATTAAGAGTAGACAAGAAAAAGAAAGAGCTATAGTAAGAAATAATACTTTTCTTTATAACATATTTTACAGAGAATGATAAACATAACTGTGTATTAAGCAGAACAATCTGTATGTAACATACCATTTGAACTTTTCAAGAAGTTAAATTCAAAATTTGAACAGCTTTTGACTATTTTTCAAATTTTGCAATTTTTATCTATGTATATTTTTGCTTCATTGATTTCCCGGAGATCGTATGGTAGATAAAAAACATTTTAAACATTTAAATTCAAATATATAAAAAACTAGGAGATTCCTAAACCCCTGTATCTGGTCGGTTCCACTCACCTGCATCCAATATGAGATCATCAATGTCATCGTTAGACGATGACACTTCTTCCTGAACTCTAACATTACCTAAAGTGTTAAACGACGATGGCACATTCTTGCATCCAAACCACCAGTAAGCTGATGGTCTTGGGAACGGGGGATCTGCTTCGTCAACCTGCGCGAAAATTTAGAAAAAAATATTAATTTTTTGTAGTATTAAGGTATATTCAGAATGCTGCAGATTTTTATTTCTACCTCAATGCAAAGTTAAACACTTTTAAATCGTTTAAAATGTTTCTAACTATGGTGCTATTATTCTGCTTTTATAGAAATATAATTTTAGTATAAATATAAAATTAAAACTCACCGCAAATAGCCTATCGTTAAACCGATAGTATTTATCACCCTTAAAGAAGTACGTATAGCCATTTGTGTATTGTAGAGAAGCATCAATATTAGCTGGAACACCTTGCCAATTTGAAATTGGTTTTGGAAATTGGGCCTTAACTGGCGGTCGTCTAAGAGGGTCGAATCGCCAAAATTTGCTACCCTTGAAGAAGTAAATTTTTCCATTTCCTCCCCAAACCATAGCAGCATCAACATGATCTGGGATTCCAGTAAATCCTTCGCTGATTTCTTTTGGGTAATCACCATCCATTTGCCGTCCGGCATATCGCCAATATTTTGTGCCTTTGAAGAAGTATGTTTTGCCATTTTTGTAGGTAAATGCAGCGTCGATATTGCCTAAAATAACACAGTTTAAGAATATATAACTTTCTTTAATATAACACGATGTATATTGTATTATTGGAAACATATAAATTGAACGACAATTTTAAATAATACACGAAATACATGACCTTATGATAATAGGAATAAATAATCTCACCTGGCAGTCCTGGCCATCCCTCTGAAATCAATTTTGGGTATCCTTCAGCAACGGCGTTTTCAGTGAGTCTGTAATACTTATCACCCTTAAAAGCGTATGTAAGACCATCTTGAGAATTAAAGAGAGCATCAACTTTGGAATCTTTGCACAGGTCAAGATCTTCTCTTGGTTTCTGAGGCTTAACAGCTGGCTTATCATTAGTAGGTTTGTATCCAGCATCATCGGTGATTGTTTTTCTTCCATACAGTGCTTGTATGGCTGTGACATCATCGATATCTAGCGTGAACGATGGATTGTATCCTCTGTAAAATGGCGCCATAAGTGCCGATCGTACATCTGAATGACTTAAACCCAATGAATGTCCAAATTCGTGAGCTGCTACTTGAAACAGATTTGTGCCGCGGTAACTATTTATCGTCCAGTATTCAGCGTCGTCGAAGTGGGCATCACCACCATATACTGGGAAGTAGGCGTGGGCTAAAGTGCCACCAGGTCCGTCGAATGGGTCACCATCACCATGCTCATTCTCTTCGAATCTGATTTTTAAATATAATTAGAATTTGTTCTTTAAATACAGTTATTTACCTTATTTCAATATGAACCGGACCAGATCGCTTTGGCGTAAAGGTAAGATCAGTATGGGTGCTCCATACACCAAAAGCTTTACCAATTTCTTTATCAACATCCGCTCGCTGCAGCCTCTTTGGATATTTTGAAATTCTGTAACTCAAGTTCTTTACTTTCCATCGGCTTCCTTGAAGAGCATATCGCTTTGCTCTGGAACCGAATCCAACTTTGTCTCGAACCCCACATCTAGGCATTGACATCAGCTCCATGGTGTCAGTGTCTAGCTCACCCGTAACATTGAGACCTGCAAAGCTCTGGAAATCTTCGATAGCCTTTGTCCAAGTGCTTGCATCGAGCAGTCCTCCATTTGCAGGATTTCGCGCCGTTGGTGGTAAGTATCCAAACTGTGATAAGTATATCTGTGAAAAGAACGAACTTAGTTATTGCTCTGTTCATTCTGCAGATGATAGCACGCAAAACTTCCATTGGGGCTGCTACTATACTTAGGCATGAGCTTAAGAGAATCGAATGAACGACAATCATCTTCGATCGTTCAATACTGTCTATGTGAATTTTCAAAAATAATTTTACTTTCAGTATTTCGATTTCATTCGTGATGATCTGTTGGAGGATGCCGCTTAAAATTCACGATCGATGCCAAGTGGAATAGAAACGAGGACGTTGGATTTGTAAACGTTGCAGCGTTGTATGGTGGTACACATGCGACGGTTGGCGAGATCATTATTCAGAACGCATAGTGAGACAACGAGGCTGCGTCATCGATCACCACCAGTCAGTGTATAAGGTTCCCAAGAATCACAAGATTCTTGGAAGCTAATATGCGACGGGTGCTAAGTACCTTTGATATATTGGAAAGGCGGTACTTTGTTCCGAGGGCTCCTTCTGGGGAAGTTACTAAGCCACTCATAGGTCGATTTAATTATAACGGAAGGATTTTTTTTAAAGCAATATGCATTCAACGGGGTACTCTAGAATAGTATACAAAATACATGCGCCTTGGTCTTTTTCAACTTTGGATTTATGTTATATTTATCTTTTGATTTTTGATGTAACAAATTAGTGCATAAGTTGGTAAAATTATATTATTATATAATATAATAGAATACAGAAATAAATTCGGTAAATTTTGTCTCATTAAAAAACAAATTTTTTATATGTTGCCCTATACCTTATTTAAATTTCTGAGAATATATTTTAACAATTTTTATGGAAAATGTTTTAATTTTTGACTAGTTTTGAAACGAAACACGAGAGATATAAACGGGCGTATTCGAAACGTTTTGTTTTCTTGAAATCACGTTAATGCTTACATGATACAAAAGAAATTATTCCATCGCAGCATTAGTTTCGTATTCTCACTGTGAATACATTTAATGTAATAGTTTAAAATTTGATCTTGACATGTTTCTCAGTGCAGCTTTTATTATTTTTTATACTCGTACTGATCAGAGTTTTGCTTTTTTACCATAACAGAAAATTGAATTACGCAGTTTCTTCGAGGCATAATTTTCAACAGCCGTTTATGTTGGTTCAACTATGACCATACCTATATACAATATCTAAATGTCTAAGACTATATTTCGAAATTAAAAGAACATTGTCCACAGCTTTCCTACACAAGGCGACATTTCATCCTTTTCAATTCTTCATCCTTTTCAATTTCTAATTTCATTATTTGGATAAGTGAGCTCATAAATACTAGATACCTAGTCTATAAGTTTGTACCGTAGTGTTGAATATATTATTTTATGAATAGATTACTATATATCTATGTAGGCAATCAACCAAGAGTTGAATATGTAAATATTTGTTGATAGTCAACTTCTAGAACCCTTTTTCATGAAAAACAAAAACACCCAAGGTCAGTGCGTAGCATGGCACGTGACTTGAGTACCGCTTTGTATTTAATATGCTTGTGATTCCGTAGCCATTAGACAGTTGTGGCTTAACGTGAAGCTCCCTAATTATCATAAGCTTCCGCAATCATTCCAGCCTATATCGGGACTGGTGTATGATTAAAGCGCTAATAATGCACCGAAATACCCGTCACAGTTCGCTGCTTGTGTTTGAAATAAAATATATGAAAATTTATCCAGCGAGGCATACGTTTCGGATACTTTCTGTGTTCCCTGCCTTAGGAATCCACCGGTGCCTACAATGCAAAGCGTTTTTGCATTTGAGCACTTGAACTTCATTTCAAAAGGTTCAAGTGATCACGTGAATTTCAATTGTACATTGTTCGGCGTTTGCTAGTCCCTCACTCACCGTGAGTGATACATAAGAGGTGGAAGAAAATAAGAAGTTGCGAATTTTATTTTTCGGCACATCCAACGAATATTAATTGGAGTCCATTCATTTTGTACTTCATTTGCGAGAGTTTTTTATGTGTGCAGAGTTTCTCGGGATACGCTCAGACTATTCAAATGAAATTATTTAGCCAGCTAAAGGCAGGTAAAATGGTGATCAATGACCGGCCGGTTGCGGCAAAAGCGCTGTGTGAGGTGGCGATTCCTTCGTGTTTTGAACTTTGGGGTTATGAACTCTTCCTTACACAACAAAGACGCAGAAATTGACAGCGAGCCGTTTTTTACCCTTTTCCATCGCTTTTATGGAAATTCTGTTTACGTCGTCATAAAGAAGTTTTGTTTTTTAAAATTACTCCTTAATATGCGACTGATATCCAGATGTGATTTGCTTTTGTTGTTGCTATGTCGTTAACCTGCACTGTAAATGTTGACAAAGGGATGCGCGCCACAGTCTTCTAATTCGGTCCATGCCTCAATCGCTCAGGCTGGCCTTGCTACAGCGAGCCGCAGCAGCGAATCACCATAAGATATTCCTGGGAACAGATGAGCTTTGCCCTGTTCATTAGAATCTCCGAAGATATATTACTTTAATTGAAGTGTCAGCACTGGCACGAAGCCTTATGCAATTTTATGAAATTATTGAGCGCCGTATGATAAGCCAATTGATTATTAAATTTAATCGCGACTGATTGGCTGATTGCAGGTGCTGCATCACCAAGGCCTCTGGATATCACACTAAGAATAGTCAGCTGAGTATGAACTTAGTACAACTAAGCAAAAACTTCGCATTTAAAACGATACTTGCCAATGAGTCTAAGTACAATTGTTGATAATTTACTGCTGCTTTACTAATAGATTTGCAACAATTAATTCGCTGCACTTTATAAATTTCTAAATTTCTAGTTTTCCATGCCTGAAGCGATCAAATTGTAGTCAACTTAATTCACTGAAACAATAGTAATCATAGATTGTTTAATCACGTATCTGTTTGAGTAACGTTTGAGTGATGTAGGTGCTGTAAAAAATTTAATAAAGAACACTCGTTCCCGGAACTTTGAGCTAGTATTTCACATTGGGAAGTGTTAAACGGAATCCTTATCTTTTATTGTTATATAAAAATTTTTTTATCTGGACATCAAATCCGATTTTCCCAGACACTATTAAAATTGCCTACTTCAAATAGATGCAAATAGATGAAAAGCTTGCTGGCTCTAGTACTTCACACTTGCTCTGCCAGCACTTATATGGGAAAAAAAACAAAAACAATCAAAAAAAACTGTGAAATTATTTTTCACTTTACTTTGTGATGTCCACTCTTAGTGTTAAGTTTTATAAGAAAAGATTACAAGGATTTGGTGCCTCTCCTTCAAACAAAAATGTTTATAGTGGAAGACCGTATGATTTTGCACCGTATAATTAATTAATCTTGATGTGTAATCTAAATGTTTTGTTCCCACGAATTAATCTATACTTTTTTATTTAATTGCTATCTTTAAACCCACCCATAAACGACAACCGTATGGTGTTATTCAACGCATGAAAACATAAGTAAGCCTCGGCATTGTTGCTTTCATAAAGTTCATGATCGACAATTTGGTGTCTATCACGCTCTTGTCTTTTATTTGCTGGTTACGCAGAGGTGCACATAATTATGACAATTAGTAATTATATTTTTTCCGTGTCAATGAAATATGACCACGACAAAGTAAATAATAAGCAAAACAAAATAATTTTGTACGCTGTGTTTTATACAGCAGATGAATTTATGAGATACTTACCTTTAAGGTTGAGTGCTTCTTACTAATTGGGATCGATTCGAGCTTTTTTGATATATAATTTGTCACATATAGGTAAGAACGTCTTTAAAGTCATATGAACCTTTATCAAACTGATGTTTTATTTTAATTTATAGTAAAAAGTCATCTTTTTCAGATTTATGGTTTTATTGTTAAATTTTAAAAATAATAGACAAAACATAACGTAGAGCTCTGCATAGAAATTATTAGCATATGAATAGCATTAATAGCAATAATAACAGTAGTTCGACAAAGTCATAATTTTACATTTTACATTTTAAATATTTTTTAAGTATAATTAGTCCTGAAACAATTCCTTTTATCACTTCAAATTCTAATCATGCATACTAGACTAGATGCGGCTTTGAAAGAATATTGTCACGTTCTCAGCTGCATTCATAAAAGGAAATAAAATGTGAAAGCGCTTGCAAAATCTGATGAGTTAATTAGAAGGAACGATTCAATACGTCCGGAATGATTCAGTCCTAAGTATTTCCGTGAAAGATATACATTTAAGCAAAAATACAAAAGTCTGATTCAGACTGCGTGTTTCAAGAAAACATTTTTTTACTTTTTAAATACAGACTAGGCTGATCAATGTGGTAGTTTTTGCATTGCAAAAGTGATAGTCTAGATAGTTTTGTTCTTAATATTATGGAATTTATAACGAAAATTTGCCGTTGGTGAAAATGCATATTATGCGACTAGAAATTTGTGGTTTAAGATATAAAACATGTTCAAATAAACTTTTACATAGCTAGTAGTTTCCTGCAACTTTTACGTAGGTTAAACTTAGGTCAAATTAGGAGTCCATATTTCTTAGAATATTGCTTTTGTTGTTAACTAATTACAATAATTATTTTATTATAAGAAAGTATGGCAAGATTTCCTTGTCATAATTGTGTCTTAGCAAAAAATCCACAATGTTCTTTCCCCTAGAAAATTACGTAATTGGGTAACAATCAGTGATTTATGAACTATGCACCAATTACTATTTAAACAATAATAAATCTTTGCAATACCAAAGCGATCACCACATTTTTTCCTAATGGTTTCGGGCTAATTTCTACAACGAAAATTACTTCTAATAATTTCATAGATAGAAAAAACATTACCCAGTGATATAACCGTGCTTGTGTCTTTGACTTGTCACCGCACAACGATTACAATTAGAATTTATAATTTATACAAATACCTAGACCTACTGAGCGATTTATAATTCATCTAGCGTGGATCAGCAGCTACAGTGTCGTCTATATATGACAAAATGCGTGATCGGTGTATGAACGGGCTCGATTTATTGGCCATCGACTATTGCAAAATTGAATTTTTGCTACCGCATTGATTCACCTGAACCAATTTGATGGACAGTGATTGTCACTGATACCGTCGTCACACAGGTAGCCACAAGTCCGTCATTATGACGATCACGACACAAGTGTGTCTCTGGCATTATCGACGTCTGCCTTTGATTTATCCAATTGATTGCATACAATTAAAGATTTGATACTGTCGTATGCGGCGGTCTCCGGGTTAATTGGTTACTAGGGTTCACAACACACCCTTTTAATTCTTCTTTGCAAATAGTGCGGTGATCAATTCCGATTTTTTTTTTTATTTCTAATCTTCAATGGAAATGTGTTACGTATTTCAGCAGAAGGCTGATCTTTATTCCAATTACTTGCAGCAAAATAAGAACGTTTGTTTTGACAATATTTTCAATTCAAGTATACTTTTGGTATCATATTATTGGTGAAATTGTATATAACTGTATATGTTTATTAAATTTTAATATCCAAGTAACCTCTGGTACACCCTAGCTTAAATTCGAGGGTGAAATAAAGAGCATAATCGGCATGCTACCACGCCAATTTAGATATGAACATGCAGGGCCAATATGTGCAAACACTGTTATCGTCTGTTATCACCCGAGTGAATCAAATTGACGATTACCTGCACTTTTACTTTGCATACAATGGAGGGCGGGTGGTGGCACTTGTTGTGAATTTAAAGATTTAATACAAGGGAACATAAGTTGCCTTCTGAATGGCATGCGTTAAAATAATTTCATATGTAATTCAAAAACTGTGAAGACCTCTTTTACCAGTTTAAAAATCTCTTACCGAACTTGACGCAAAAGCAACTGGAGAGAAGTGGTGGGTAAAAAAAGATCTGTTTTTTGCGCTCTAACGTTGGTCGGTATATGACCTCGACGGAGTATGTCCCGCATATTAACGATAGCCAAGTGTCGCTTGAAGCTATTGTTGCTTACACTAAGCGATATTACTGTGCTGATCTTTTGCGGCTCTGCTTCTTTCTGGTACTCTGTTGGAGCAATAATCGCTTGACGATAATGAAAGCTATGATGATGTCTCTAGGTGCATCTTCCAAAAAGTATCGATTTGCGACACTGGAGGAAGTTACGAGTCGCAATATTGGTATATTCGTCGCTGAGTAGGACATTTATAAGCAAAATCTGTAATATTTTTTTACGTATCTTTACTGTCGAACGCGAATAATCGAAACGGCACGTGCGATGCTAGATGGTTTTCTTATGAGTCAAATTGTTTTCTTCTTTACTCTCTTCTATAAAATCGCAATAAATATGTAATACGAAAATATTTACTAATTGACCAAAGTAGGCAGGTATTACGTAAATGCTGGTTATGTGTTTATGGGAATTTTGGGCTCGTGATTGCATCCGTATGAGAGTACATTTATTTTCGTAACCTCTACCAGCGACGAGAATTTAAAAAATAATTTTTGCTTATCTCGCAACCAAATTGAGATTGAAGATATCAAAAAAAGGCCAGTCATCAATCGCTTATGCATAAGAAGAGCCCCTTGTTCATAAAGCGACTTTTCTGTTGCTTTTTCATAAATTGCCCATTGTTTCCTTAAGAAATGCAAAAATCCTTACATTGAGTTGCAACAGAATTAAGATGTGCCTCTGAGGAATTCAAAGCAACACAAAGGAAAAAAAACTGTAAAATAATGCTAGCGGAAAGGAGGCTCTTGTTGCTTCCGAGCTCTTGTTGCTTCGCAGCACAAACAAATGCCTAAAAGAAAGGTGTTCATTTTCTGCTGTTAGTAGCGGGGGTGTATGAAAGTTGCACCATTGTTCCAAAAACTTTTCTAGGCTATTTTTTATGAGAATATTTCTGCACTTTTCAAGCCTTGAACTCCTTAACAACTCTTGTGTCTATCTGAATTCTGAGTAAAATGTTTTGGGTTGGATTGGGCCATTTTTTGGTCTTACTTTGCTTATTCTAGGTACATACTGAACTAATTTATATTAATTTCCATATACACACATTATGCAGTACACAATCTCTCTGATATACATCATGGCTCATCTTGTTTAAGGTAACCTACTTTTATAAAGTCCAAGTCCTTATTGCGCAATTCAGACTTTGCAAGTCAGTGTTTTATAAATGTAACAAAGCAATCATTTTCACATTTTTCATATGGGGACTTTTTTATGTAACTAGTTTCATTAACGTTTCAAAATAAAAATGGTTTTTTTATGTTCTTTTAGTACAGAACCCAAATGGTGCGTTTGCAAATAAAAAAATATTTAGACAAAAATATAAGTTAATAGGTGCATGTGCTGTCATTAAAATAGCCCTAAACTTTCTTAAGTGACCTTTCTAACATTTGTTCTCTAAAAATAAGTTAGGTAGAAATATTTCCTGCTCGCCGCAACTTTTGAAGTTTTCGCTGGTACCTTACTTGCAATTTCCTCTAGCACAAAGGTGTCTAATTACTTCACCAGCAGTCATCAATCAACGGCGAGCAACAAGCTGCATTTGCTGTCCGTAGTTCGGGGGTTTATCTCGTCGGGGTCACATGCATATTTATGACTCTATTTCGGAACGTGGTGAGCCCTGCGACTATCTAGTGTGGGTTCCATAACCGCTGCCGTAATTGTGACCAATTTTCAAGTTAACCAAAAATAAGCTGCAAAATTAACCAAAAATATCCCAGGCCGCCTCCGACAATAAATTCAATTACGGAACCAAGTCTGTGTCTTCCGGGCGGAGTCCGTGCTCGAGTATTCCCCGCTGGCGGCAGCGGTTGCATGCTCCACAGTGCTTAACCCGCGGTCTTTGCTTGAGGTTCGCATGTTCCCGGGAATAAGGTAAAGTTCATGCAGGGGGTTAAAGAGAAGAAGAGGCCACGAGGATTTTAACCTGTTTCAGCAAATTAATTAAGGCTGGATATATGTAGGCTCTGGCTACGAAGAAAGCGGCGGTAAGGAGGAAGAGACCGCTGTGCTGTTGGTTATTTATGAAACGTGAGTGGCTGCTACAGGAAACGACTGCAAAAGTGATATCCAGCCGCAGCCAGACGAATGTGCACACCCCGCCCTCGTAACGACGGCTAGTCTTGGCATAAAATTTCTCAAAAATTGGGTAATTGGTGCAGACTGGCCTTCTTAGACGGCGAGTCGCTCGTCTTACGATTAGCTTGAGTCAGCCACGCGATAGGTTAAGAAAACGGCTGCTTTTGGGTAATTCTGGACAGATCGGTGGACAATGGATTTAAGCCATTGAACATTTCTCTAACTTGTTTCACAGTGCCATGGGGTAATTTCGAACTATCTTACTTGCAGTAAACGAATCCATCTTACCTGATAGATTCCCCAGAGCCAAGTTGCGGTTCGCGGATTACGTAGTTGATCGGAATGCCAATCCAGTTCTCATTGCGAAGCTACCGCAATAGGGAAATGAGTCGTACGTGCAAGACTGGGTTGGCAAATTGGTCGTTTTTGCTAGGTTAGCACTTGCTTTCCTAATTTACCATGACATGATTAGAACAGATCGTCCGTAAACGCGTTTTGCGCACAGTAGCCCACATGGGAAAGGTTTGTTGCCCTATAATAGCATTGCCATCAAATATGTATTCTTTGAATGTATCCCTAGCCCAGGCGATTATTGGGCGGCAATTCCGAGTCAGGTAAGGAGGTCATGTGGGCCGGTAACCCGAATATGGGACAACCGCGGTAACTTACCTTTGTTAACTGGGCCATCACGGAACGTTGCGACAAAAGCCTCATAGTCATAACCCTGCAGTTGGAGGAGCTCTCAACGGCCGGAAAGGCAGCCCCATTGGATGGAAACGAGGGTGCACGGCGACATACATGCTAAATTAATCACAATTCCTATAATTAGCCATTCTCTGTGGGTTTTTAAGACAAGACCCCTGCATGCCTGTTTCTTGCATGTTTTGACAGAAAATCTGTCGTCATCAGGATTTACAGTCAAGGACAGTAACTGAAAAACAATTAAGACCTAGAATAAGCTGATGATTCATTATTGCTGAGTTGACGAATACAAAAGTCCAATACCGAAAAGTCTTTGTAACTAACATCTACAAAAAAGACTAAACAGATGTATAAATTATGTAGGCCATAAATTTGCCCCGAGAATTGCCTATCTAGTAATAAATTTTTAATGAATCTAAAAGTTTGATTTTTTTAAACCGTGAGTAAACCGTGATTGAACGTATATTTTTGAAAATATTCGCTTTAAGTTTAGCAAGTAAACATTTTCATCTCTGCAAAATATTTGTTCTAATCTATAGTAATTTGTAGAAGGTAACAGACTTCTTTTGTATTATCACATCTAAAGCATAAAAGCAGAACATTCTTTTCTAGTATCTTTTTATGAACTTTACGTAACATCACAATCGTTTAGTTTCGCTAAGAACACTTTTGTGACTCGACTAGATGGTAATTTGTCATTCTAGTTGTATAATACTATAGCGATTTTCTGAATGCCAGGCGAACAACGTAAATGAAATGATCAGGTTTTTTTTTAACAAATTATACATAATATATGAGACGAAGATGTAGAAACTGAATAATGGTTAGAATTTGTTTCACAGAGCCCGATAAAAATATCAGCTTTAGCTCTAGCTCAGGATTTCATTGAGATTCTTAGACTTCTTCATTTTGTTTTTTCCTTTTCATTTCTTGTCGTCCATTCACCATTAGAAAGGCTGCCGACCAACATACTAATTAGCCGTCACTCTGTGGCAAATATTTTAGAGTGTTAGTTAGCAAATCACGCTAAATGTTCCTTCTGCCGGTTACCGGTTCTCGGCACCCATAAATCTGCTATGGCGCCTTAGCTACCTGAAGTCTAACTCTTTTTATAAAGTAAGGCTTTATTCATGATGCTTTCTTAGATTTATTTCACTAGAATGGAGCACTCATCACGTGTATTGTGTACTATAGTGGCACCTGCTTACGGAGGTGATGTCAATTATGAGACTGCATTTTTGTTTGATTGTACAGATTTTTATGATCCTATGACATCAGCCGCGATAATAGTTAACAGCCGGCATGGGGCTTACAGAATAGCTAAGGTTTTAAAATCATCTTCAATAAACAGAAGAACGTTACCTTTATGTTTTAACTATCGAAATTTAATGGGATCGTCTACACTTATAAAACTCTTATTCAATATATTTATTTCTAATGGACCTAGAGAAATTTTTGTTTGAAGAGTGATAAATTTTATAACTTCTACATAGATAAAATATTTATAATTGTGAAATAAAGATTTTATTATGATTTATTTAATTATCATTTCACAAAATATTTACAAAACATAGCGCTATAATAAAGACGGGCACATGCTGGATAAATGCTAAATAACAGAAAAAATGTCTGTAAAACTCCGTCATCTTTAAAAATGGCCCATAAATTGTGCACTAAAAGTGTTATTGAACCAGTTGCGGTCCAATAACTCTTCTTTGCGGCGACAAAAATAATTTCACAGACGGTAAACTTGACCTTGTCGGAAGTCCACGAAGTATTTACTCAAAAATGCTTAACTCGAGTAATGGCTCAATAGCCAGACAGTAACTAAATAAAAATCGGCACACACCACCTACGTGTCTTGAAAAAGAACAAAGCCTCTCACAATGTCGTCTTGCCAAGATTGAGTTCTTTACTCGAAACAAGAGCAGAAGCAAGGGGCCACTTCATATTGGAGCTCGTGGCAATAAAAGGTACGCACCTTTGTAGCAGGAAATAAGAAACAAGGTAGCTTACGTTAGTAGCCATAATGTTGACCGGAGGGTATTGAATTTTAGTAGAAGCCGATCGCTCACAGATCGTCTTCGCTCCTTCTTAAATGATTGCTAATATGACTAATTGTGGGCCGTTTTTTTGTTCTTCGCAAGATGGCAAAGAATACCTGGTACCGTCTGATACATAACTGTTCCACGTAGCACTCACCTTTCCTAAGGGGCTGGAAAGTTTTGTTTACGATTACTCACCAGCGCGACGCCTGGTCGCGACGAACAGTGAATAGGGTGATTCATCACCACAAAAACTAGTTGCGCCCGGGTCCGCCGCAGCCGCTGTCCAAGAGCGAGCTTGGGGTTAATTGGACAATTTAAACATTTTAATGGAAAGACCAGCAGTTTTCTAACAGCGGCAATTTGTTCCTAAATGGCTGCAGTGGAGGGCGGGGGTGCATTTGCGTCAGATGGGTAATTAAGTGAGCGCGAGTGCATTTTTGTGTATGAATGGACTTATCAAGTTATCACATAGTTGCGTTCTTATTCAGGGTTATGACCAAGTCAAGCTCAACGGGTGCATGCTAAAAAATAGTAGCACCTTAGTGTTGGGACATGTCGCAATCTGGCCGGAGCGTGCACTCCATTATCAAGTCTTGCGTGATATATTTGACCTAGCCAAGTTAGTGACCAAGAACGTCAAGCCCGTTCGCCCTCAGAACGGAATGTAAACGGAGTTCGTTCGGACAATGTGGTGGTCACATGGCCAAGCCTCTTAATCGAAATTAGCTCAATTTTTGAATTTTATTAATACTATATCCATGGTAGTAAACTAACTTCCACTATGAAAGCCTTTTCCTTGTAATTGCGTGCAGCACGCTATTGTGGATTTTGAAGTGGATTCCATACACAACACAAATACGCGGTATGGTACCTTTCATAGCTTTTATGCAGGATGTTCATACTAAATATGAATTTGCTAATTATAATCCTGTGACGATGCTAATTCTCATTAGTGTTCCTCTAGCTCAGGTGCAAACTTGTAGTTTTGCCTTTTGTTTGCAATCCTTGAGTACTGCACGCTTTTGATATTTGCATATAAAATCAGATGAGCTGCATTTACTTATCTGAATGCATAATGATGAATGGCTTGCTGAGACATGGAGTTGTTAATCAATATTTTCACGTTCGATAAGATCTACGGAAATAAATGGGCTTTTAAATTTATAAGCGCCCCCCGCTTTGCAGGTGCCTGTAATGCACGATTTATATGCTGGTGCAGTAGATAAATCTCACCCTGTTGTAACTTGATTTTATGGCATGCTACGTGTGGTTTTTGTAAGCCAATCTAGAAACAGGAGAAAATGGCCTATAAGTACTACAGTCATATTTAATCATACATACGTTTACTTAAGATGCTTGCTTTCTTCGGAGGATTTCAAATGTGAAATAAAATTGAAAATCATATGTGTATGCACATGCTCCCTGAATTTATTTACGACTAAATGCAATTTAAAAAGAATAAATATTTAAAATACACTAGAAAACAAATGTGCATCATATCGACTGCAGGTCAAGTAGATTAAACTTTTATATAATTTGGCAATTCGATTGATCTACACGATATTGTCGCAGCGCACAAACATTCGGCTGGAAAAGCCATCAATATAAAGGAAATTCAGTAATTTCCACCCTTGGTAGATCTGCTACATCCAGCTCGAGTAACTCACAGCTAACAAGTGGCCCGGTCCCCGTAACCCTGCAAAGTTTGTATGTCATCAGGCAGCAGGGCTCATGTTCTATTAGCACTAAGTAATCTCTACATCACCTTGAATGCAATGCATTTTATAGCAAACAAACGCAAAAGAATATTATTTTCTATTTTCCTTAAGCAACCAAGTGCAGGCACGTGCAAAGCTTGTCCAGTCTGCTTGCACTTATGTAGTGAGCATAAAGGCCGCAACTGAAAGCGCGCCGGGGGATGCGATTTCTAAAGGTTCAGGAGTTTATAATAGAGCCCCGCTCAGGAAAGTTGAAGTACTTAAAGTATTTGAAGATGTAAGGCGTCTTTGCAGCGAAGTGAACAGGGCGTTTTCGTAAAACGGCTCAAAGGCTGTTGGTTAGCTGAATGGGTTTTCCTCTTCTTTTTAGAGCCCAGTAATTCTCACAAAGAATGCAGTCGAACCATAAGGAGCTAGATCGAAATTTGAACAGTCAACGACAACAAAACAATTTGCAAGAGCAATTATTCGTGTTCTCCACCGAGTAAATTTATTGCTTGCCCAGATTATTCAGCAAGTAAACAAATGTATTCGTCAAAGGTTTTTTATATTCTGTTTGGTTAATATTTGCGCGCGTCTATTCCACCTGGTCGTGCAACTAACTCGTTTCTGTTTCTAAATCAACTCAGTTTGTGCCATTATATAGATTACCTTGCGACAAAAATATCTTTCTTTCGGATGGGGTAAAATAGGACGTGTTTAACGATTTGGATATTTTGTAATTAGTAACGTTTAATGCTACTTTGATGTAAAATACTTTGAGTGCCTACTGCATCAATGTTTTCTTACTACTTGACCAAATTCGGAATGGAATGTATCTTTGCGAGCTGTATTTAGAAGGATCGAACGTATGTACGTCTGAACAAATTTACTACAAAGGGCTTACAGGCTACTGTTATTCGATTCTCGCTCTTTGTGCAGCCCCTTCGAGCTGTTTAATTAACTAATGAATTCATTGAGGTACGACAAAACGGTCTGACATTAATTACACAGGGAAAGTTTGTCGCTGAAAAAGTTAAGCAAGTTGTGCGCTAAATTAGCTTCACTCACCTGTGCTTGTGACGTTGTTTTAATAGGTTGTGCTCCGGTGAAGGTCACTACGGATGCTAATATCGAGGTATATAATATCACGAGTGCTCTCCCCTCGCTCACTTTGCTACTTAGTCGGACCATTTTTACATTCGATTTGAGCTTAGTTAATTCCTTGCGAGTTTTCTATTCTTCTTAAAATTACACTAGGCAAATTCGTTCGGTTGCTTAAATCTGAAAGGAAAAAGCGCAATAATTTATTTAGTACTGATAGTTTTTAGAAAGAATAATTGAAGAATTGAAACGAATCAAAAAACCAAAAACAATAAATCTTACTTTCTTTTTACGAGAGCCTTTGTTACTGCAAAAAACTTGTCGGAAAGAACTTCTCACTGGCCTACGTATATCTACTTAAACTCTTTTCATCGGATGAATTAAATTATACATCTAAATCTAGGTATTGACTAATAAAGTATTAAATCCACCTCATTGTTATGAAATAATAGAAAAATAAACGTTCATTGGTAATGGGAAATAGTCTAATTTTATTTCTTGTGAGACAAACTTAGAATATTTCTTGCAAATATAAAAAGTGCTCCAACCTCTTTCAAAAAGTCTGTCCAAAATGAGAATCCTCAGACATGTACTCGTGCGCTTGTTTATTTATATTCGTACGTTCTAAACTGCACAAACCGAAGCAAAAGTGAACAACGCGCTTGGAATGCTACGAGCATAAGCATAAATTTGCTCTGACCTTTGGATCATAAATGACATCGCGCGAGCGGGCTGCCAGAGGGCTGATTTGCATACTAGGCTGGACTTTGAGTACGAGGAAAAACAAAACTGGCGAATAAGAAAATCACCGACACCACCGCCGGTGTAATTAATCGTACCACCTCGAGGTACATGCATTACGAAGATAACATCGCCAGAACGAGCAGAGCATGAGACCCATAAACTAGTTTCCTTATTTTGGCAATATTCCGGCAGCCGGAATTTATCCAATTATCGATTTTCTGGCAAGACAGCAATGTAAGTAATATTGTGAATTGGGTGACATAAAAAAGTTCGTACCAAACCAAAATAGGCGCGCACACTCTCAAAGTATATTTTCAGCGAGCTGCTCTAATACTAGCAAGGGTCGCGATGTTTTTATGGCAACTAGGATACGGATTTTCTGCTTAGCTCCTCCTTATCCTCTGAGGCTTTTACGGAGACGAGGAGCCATTGATTTCCGTTGTTGCGTAACAAATTCCTTTCGGTGGAGACGAAGACGAATGAGTTTGTTTTGGCAATAGTTTTGACGGATAATGTTCTTTGGTTAGAATATTTCTTTTAAAACAACTGCAATATTTATATTATTGTGGTGGTCTTCATATTGTATGTATCCAGTACGGAGCATTTAAAATAAGAAGACTTCTTTTTGATACACTAAGAGAAAAACAACAAACTTTACCATTTTTATTTACATATTTACATAAGAAACTAACGCATTTAAATCGAATTCTACTAAAGATTACGAAAACTTGCTCTTGTAATTTTGAGAAACAAGATTTGTTTTTCAAAAGTGTGAAATCAGCTATTTTAATACAAAACTTTTTTAGTAAATATTTTTTCTCGATTTAGTAATATCTCACATACGATTTTTGGATTCTATTAAAATATACTTTTTTTCTGTGAGATACTTCCAGTGGTACTTTCCCTTTTGAAAGTTGATTTGCCTATTTTTACCAAATTGCACTGATTACACTCACTACAAGTCCATACTTCACCACCACGGATAAAATTTTTCCAAAATGTAAAAAATTCTTTAATTTCTTTAATTCTCAGTAATAGAGCAGTTATCACAGAGGTCATTCTGGTTCCAGTTGATTGAATCGTATTTTTTAAATACTGATAAAACCATGTGTATGAATTAGGAACAATATACCTTATAAACGGAAAGACGCTCTTGATTATCACAGCGAACTATTAACACAGCGCAGATATGCAGAACCATACGTGACTATATTTTAGAGACAATTCGACGAAACCCCAACAATTGCAAGATTTCTCACCTCTTATCAGGGCAAAACATAAAAACTGCTTCTGATAACGATAACAGATAACGTTCATTATTTGTTTAATGGTTTAGTAACCAGTACAGCGACACAGAGTTGAAATGGTTCTCGATAGACGTGATAATTTGGACCTCTAACTTCTCAAAGAATTTTACATTGTGAAAGGCCACTATCAGAATTTTAGCGGACGAATTACAAAACAAACTTGAATACGAGAGCCAAGGCTCAATCAATTTGTAATCAACTCACCTGATCCAGGTGGGTACCTTGCCACGGGCAGATTAGTACTATGAGGCAATAAACACGACAATCTGTGAGTCATCCACTTGTTTTTAATTCACACAGCTCACATGGACGCTCCGGCCGATGTCGCAGAAGTCTAGATCATCAAATAATCGATCATTTGTGCAAAAGCACTGAATGGGTTCAGCATAAATTCACCAATCACTGCAAGCTTTCGAGACTCTCGATCGCTGTACAGAAAAACAACGCGTACCACTATCTGCTAGGACTTTTTCGAATACTGAGGCGGAACCAGTAGACGAGTTCTGCTGCGCAACCCAACTTCGCCACGGAGCTATCTTGCACTGATTAAAAGAATACAGCCTACGATCGCATAAGATACGGATTGAGCTTTCGCCGTGGCGGCATGGACAGATTACTTACAAAAGTGGCTCGCGACTTGACTGCGTCGAAAGGAGAAATGGGAGGAAATGAAGGCGAAGCGCGCGCTTACAAGATCAAGAACATGTTCACGACCGCCACTGGGAAATCAACAAAGACCGCTCGATGGTTTATGCCTTGTGTTGTGGAAACGACCAAATGAAGTGAGTTCAGTCGGTCCGTGATTAACTTGAATTCGCGGAACCTTGGGAGAAAGATATTCGGCTTGACGCTGACGCGGTCTTAGCTTCCAGTCTGTTTAATACTTGTTTTTTTTTTGCATTTAAGTTAAATTTAAGCCTCTGGTGATCCAGGGTATATGCCTTTCAATAATTTGTCAGCCCACAATCTTTGTTCGTCTGAATAATCGCACGCAGCTGTTTTGATCGTGCCGCACAGATAGACTAATCCTGCAAAGGTCTTTGCCTTTCCAAGTTTCAAAGGAACCCAGGGAAATGAAACATGAAAACATAGTTCTTATCGTCCCAGCGATACCACCGTCCATTTCGACAGGTGCGTGCGATGCAGTATCGCGATGGCAAACGTTAATCAGCTGCGAGTGACTCAGGAATTCTAGGAAACCTGATGACTCGACTCAGGTGAGGAAATAACCTTCGTTCATTCAGAAATTTTTAGCAATAATGAGTGAATGAGTAGTGCCAGTTATTAAGTTGGGCTTATTTGCATATTTGTAGTAAGTTCCACCCGGAAAGAATACAAACATTAGGGAAGATCATTCGAAACTGGGTCATGTGGTTATTGCACCGTGCCGCGAAATCCGTAGGACGTAATTTTTATTATATTCAATGTTTGACGCCGTTACTGTGGTTGCTAATTCATGCTAATTACTCTTGGCGCTAAGATTGGCTCTTGTCGATAATGTAAATTAAGTTACTTGAAGATGCTTGGTGTGTGTTTAATCGCAAATGTTTGTAATAATGTACAGAGAGATAAGTTGAGATTTAAATAAAAGTATTTCTCCTCCCTCTTGCTAAAGAAACTGATAAAGTTTTTTAAATAGGTCTATATGTGGTGGTTACTTTAAACCAATAAAATAATGATTATTATACGATTTATGACACAAACATACTAGTGAAAAGTAAAAGGATATGATTTTAACACTTTCGGCCTTCTTGAACATTTGTAGATATCTTGCATGAATTATTTTGATGTAAATTAATATAGCATTTTTTTGTGCTTTAAAAAGGTTAATCAAAGGGAACAACCTATACATGCTCAGGTGCATGAAAATTCACACGTTTTGCGTTTGGTAAAAAATTTCGATTACTCAATAATATATAAATGATATATTAATATATCGTTATGATTATTTACTAAATTTCAGGCACTTTTAAGAGAAATATTTTTTCCGATTTGTACTTTTATTTTTATTTTTACACACGAGTAGAAAAAATAAAATAAAGTGGATGGATGATCTGTTCTCTGTTCTCTTAATATTTTTTTGGTTTAAAATGCAGTAAAATTAAATTAAATATAATACTAACATCGGACAGAGATTTACGAAATTATTTGGTATAACTACGGTATATCATATGTGATTAAAAAATAAATGCTTGTTGTTTAATATTTTTATCAATAACAAAAAAGTATAATTTACTTATCTATAAAACTATTAAGGTACTATGAGTAAGGTTTTAGTTTGCAATATCTAAATACTGTAGTACTATTATGGGACGAACTTTGTATCTGAGATTCGATATTATAGTAAACCACAATTATCTTCTGGCTTGTATTTGCTATCGATACGATCGTTAGTCCACGATGTTTGTAAAACAAATAGCACAGTACTTTTCAAATTTAATCTAAAGTCAACAAAGTGCGACTTCATATCATATTTGCACACTTTTGTGATAAAATATTTGTACAGTTACTTCCACAGACTTTCGGAAATCTAATTCAATTCGCACCCTTTCCCATGTCTACCTGCATCACAAATTACAATGATATAAAATATAAAAATATGAAAAAGACCACGCAGACGACGAAAATATCACAAAGCTAATTAATTAATAGAAGAGCAATTGCGATTCAGTCAATGTCACAGATACAATTCTAATTACTTCCCGGCACGATTGCGCTCCTCACCTAGGCCAGGTATAGTCTGAATCATCGCCGCACCGGTACAAGGTATAGACAAAAAATATAAAAAGCTAAAAAACAACGAATCAGGAGTTGACACGGTCACGCAATTTACGACGACGGCTCTCAATGAAAGCGAACATCAAGGGGGAAGGACTAGGCCGGGCTCATTATGATAAAATGTTAATGGAGCTGGAATCATTCGATAGACAAATTGCAGAGCTGCAAGGACTCGTACTCACCTATCTGTCTCCAAATAACTGGGATCGCCAAGGTTTTCCTGAACAGCACTGGTTTCCACGTTAATTGCGGACTCGTTTCCCGAGTGGTTCTTTCGCGGCAAACGGTGGCGAAGTTTATTTACAAATTTCTACGGGGAAACTCTGAAATCACTTTTCCCTCGCGTCTTTCGCACGTTCAGCAGTTCTGTATTCGCTTTCTTCTCGGAACAAGAACAAACGCCTCGAGACTAATCGGACGTACGAACTTTTGTCCACAAAGCACAAACTCCCAGACAGAACGGAGACTCTTGGGATGCTTAGTGTTCTGGACAGTGAGGCTGTCCTTGGGAATAAATCACTGGTAGTGATAGTTAGACTTTATTTAGTTTTGGATCGCTTGTTATTCTTAGCTGGCAGTGTTGGTTCTCTGGCCTCCCGAGGTCGCGACTCAAAGAATCACACCTGTGGGCAGCGGTGGTTCCTTGGGGTGGACTAACCGAAGCTCGAACAGTTCCTAGCACGAAAGGCAGTGGTTCGCTCTTTGTGCAGCCAACCAGGTGCTCTGTAGAAGCTGTGGAGCGGTTGTCTTAGGAACGGCTGTTTGGGTGCTATCAAGGATTGCCTTCGAATACCTGGGACACTTTGTAAAGCTCGCGGAAGCTTTCTTTCTTCTCACTAGAAATCTTCTTGTTCACTTTCAAACCAATCTAAGCGCTTCTAGCAAATCTCACAAATGCACTCTGTCGCTTCTGCTTTCGCTAGTTAGCGGTGCGATAGTCAGATTGCCTGAATGCTCGAACGTACGATCGCGTCGCGACTGAAGCGGTACAATAATCGCGATAGCTTTTATATAGACTTTGGCTCCGTCTGACGTCACTGAATTGTAGTCACTTTTATTGTGCGGAGCCTCTATGCAGCCCCAAAGTTAGCGCCAAGACAAAACGGGCTGTGAAGCGGGTAAGGGCCTCGCTTCATTCTTAGTAACATCCGAAATGCCTTAAAGCTTTTCACTCGCCTTTCTCCGATGATCGACTCGCCCTGAGGTGCACTTGTTTTCAACCGGAAGGAGTTTTCCCCAATGTAGATTCTCTTATTTCGCCGATTGTTTCACCTGTTGTCTTGCAATAGAATCGCGTGTTTCTGAATGATGGTCTTGAACTTTTCGTGGCGATCTACTTACATTTTTTTGACTTTTGTGGAACTGCTCGTTATGGCAAGACGAGAAATGTTGTAAGGAATGCACAATTCAAGTGCTAACTGCGAGTTAGACTAGTATTAGCTCCTGATATGCTTACACGCGGGCACGTATGGCACTTTTGTTTGCGACGCACAACTATAACTGCCGTCGCTCAAAGAGTAACAAAAGCAACTATTGCAGTCGAGGGGTGAATATCGACCAAAAAATTTCCAGCTTTCTGGCAACGAGGGTGGCGTGCTGAAGGGTGGGATGCAAAGGCTAGTTGGTAATTAATTGGCCGCGTGTGGCTGTATATCTTCTCAAATGAAAAAGGGCGCGAGTTGGTTTGGGTCGAATTTCTTAAAATGGGATTAACCTTTCGCGGTCATCGCTAGATGTGTATTCCCGGACTCGGAATATGAGTTTATTTTCACTTGGATTCGGACCGTGTTATATGCTGGAAAAACTCAGAAAGCAGGTCATGGAAACTTTTCGGTTGTAATATAAATTGAGCCAGCCCTTAAAATTATAAAACTATTTTCGTAAATACTAGAAAATAACGCAAATTTTATAAGACTTTTCGAACCTTAAAAAAAAGTAATGAAATATAATTTTATTACAACTGAAAATTTATTGGTGGCATTGATTTACGAAAAATTATTGATTTTAACTCACTATTGTTTATTTCGTCTTTAATCAAGAGATCAAAACTATGTACATTACATGTTTACAGATAAGAGCGTGAATGTGAAATTACGCGTTTTCTGTCGTATACTTTAATATAAAATAAAATCCTGGGGCCTAATTCTAGATTTTTTTTCTTTATATTATTGGTTTTTACAAATATCTGCCTACACAACCAAAACAAGTCTATATTAACATCTTCTTGTTACATTTACCCTTTCTACGAATGGAATTCTCAAGTGTAAGTGAATAAGGGTGTAACTCAAATTGAGTTCCGTACAATAAATGAAAGAAAATATAAATAAATGATATATTAAGTTAAATTAAATTTTATTGAATGATAATGTAGTAACTTCAATTTATAAACCAGTATTAATGTATTTTTGCGTCTTATTCTTTTCTAAGTATTTTTTAGATAATCCACTGAATAAATTTTTTAAAATCGCTACAACGATAAAAATAAAGAAAAAATTAGGCTTCAGTGATTCGAAGCTACACGAAATTTAAATTTTTGCGTTCACTTAAAAATTTAAAAGTTATAAACTATTCAAATGTCCTAGCATATTTATTTGATGCAAGATTAATCGGATAAGGCGATTGTTGAACGATTAAGCTCTACACGATTTTTCGCAAAGTAGGATAGTCCTCTTAGTTAACTTAGCTTTTTTCAATTTAAATATCATAAGAAAGTATGCAGTGTTTAAAGCGCAATTTTTTCGTGAAAATCTTTTTTTTAAATGATTAGAAATGTATCAAATTTTAACACTAATGGCTAAAATTTTATAAAAATACAATAAGTAAAATTACGGATAATATGAGATGAGCACATGTGCATGAATCATTCGATATGCACGTAAATTATATTGTATGAATAATTTACATTTCAACGAGTGGATATAAGTAAGTTAAATAAATTTCTCTATAACGAATTCGTCAACGGTTTGGTTTTAAATGTGTACTATTTTATTACCTACTTTAAATTCTTGTTGCTCTTCAGATAGTACAAAAATTATAATATAAAACAAAAACCTAATTCTACTCATTTTACTACAAAGGGAGTGTCAGTAACACCGGTCTATATATTTTTATTCAAAAATTCTTAAAAGCTTATTCCCCAGAGGTCATTGAATCAACAGCGAAATTTGACCTCAGTTTGTTTGCCTCTTTTCCTGTGTCTCTTTTCTAGCAACACTTGTATACCTATTCCTTCGAATACGGCTACAATGAGTCACTGAGAAGTATGGATGGGAATTAATTTTTTCTAATCGCGATCAAAAGCCATCAGTCCAAGTTTTTGAGACTTACAGAATGTTGAAATCGAAAGTCATAGAATTCTGAAATCGCATAGGCCTTTTAAGTAACGCTGTATGGAAAGTCCCTTGAGGTTTAGTATTATTTATGAGTAATCAGTTTGTAGTGAGTTTGCAAACGACCAAACAGAAATAGACATTTTTTCAAACCAATTCTAATTGGGATTAACATTCTCTATAGCGTCTATTTTCGGATGAATTATGTTCTATTGAAATTGAGACGCTACCCCTACTGGCCATCTCTATGCGAACCCACTTGCCTGAAAAGTGTTCACGTATTGCGATTTCTTGACCTCTTGAGTAATGTGCGGTGGATTTTTGCATTCTCGTCACACTTCTCGAGAATTAACTCGCAGTGATCGTACATAGCTTGCTTCCCTGCTTGCATCACTTAAGACGAATTTCATTTTTATTGATGGGCTAAAATCGTTATGTGCTGTTGGAGCGATGTGATATAAGACCCTGCAGAACGGGGATTTGCAGATTTTTTTTGAATTTTGGTTTTCGGATGATACCACATGGTTTGTGCAGCCATATTTTCCCTGGTGAATAATCGTCTAATAGCCAGCAAGCTCCACCCTATGTGGCTCTTGCGAATTTTGGAAACTAGTCGCCACAATCGATCGTGCAGACTGGCGATCTCAAATCGATTTCACAGATTGCAGAGCGGACCTATAGATCTCCCATGAATCATTCAAGCGGTTTCTAGTCTACGGCGGCGGCGAGTCATAGGCTGGGACATCGTGCTGTCTAGTCAACCCAAGTGAAGTGGAGACTTTAAATTATTAACAATTCATTTCGTTGGAAGATTGTTTATTTTCGGTATCAAGACGGGTTGCTTACAGAAAAAACGTTTGGAGTCGTATCAAAGTTGATCGTACTATTTTGGGACAACTTCATTCGGATCTGGAAATCCCACTACACTAGGGGTCCGTAGAACATGGGAACTTTGAATTCGCAGAAGAGTCTATCGGGCTTGATGATACTCGCCATGCCCATCTGGAAGACGTTGAAATCGTGCCCACTGTTCATGTCGAGAGCCATCAGCTTCTCGGCGGCCAGCGGGTGCCAGGCGCCAAACGTGCACGCCGAATTTATCTGAAATTAGACAAAACAAAAGATAACTTGAACAATTTTGCAGTTCAATCCCGGATTTTCTGCGAAATTTTCTGAGAAGAGCTTAGTAGCGATTAAATGAAATGTTATCGGTGTGTTGCGCACTATTGACACATTTAGTCAATTGCTAGCAGATAATTCACTTGCTGGGTGCCAGCGATGTCTTTCATTACATACATTAATGATGAAGGTAGCATGAAACGTGATTCACCGCGAAATACTGCGACCGGGTTTGAGTAGGAGTAAACAGTTGTAAAGCCGACGAGATCGCTTGAGCGACCCCATTGAATATTCAGGTGTAAGAAGCAGTAAAACTGGGCCTAAAATTGAGTCATGCGAGCAAAAAATGTTGAAGGTAGATTCTACTTATTTATTTATTTGACTGGGCCTTTCCGCTACCTCGCGGACAGGTAAGCACTAAGAAGAGTACAAATCGGAAATTACTTATGTTTCAGAGGTGAACCAAAATCAGCAATTCAGTGCGAAAGGCATGTGAGTATGTGTTCAATATGAAAACTATACTCTCAATCGCGTAATTTTTATGCAAGGCGTCCTAAATATGACAAGTGATCTGCTTCTGAATTTTTATCGCTTTGCCAAGGTATACAGAAGGAAAACATATACTCTCGGCTACTTGCGTTTTTTTATGTTGACACAGTTAAACAGAATTCTTATCGACGGAATCGACGGTTTTCGTTTTTATTTCTCATTAAAAACTATAAGTGTTAATTATATTAAACGCTTTATTAATATGTACACTTAATACTAATAGAACATTGCGCATTGTTTTTATTGCTTATTAAACTATTCTTCACTTACCTCTTTCCCGAAATAGTGGCACAGTCCATTTATTCTCGTCGACGGAATGTACTCGAACACTTTTATTTCGTGGCAATAGGGCATGAGCAGGGCGATTCCTGGAATTAGAGTAAAACGGACTTTTCTTTAAAACGCCAAATACTATGGTAATTTTTACCTATGAATCCTGAGCTGGGTGGATTTTTCCTAATTGGAAGCCGAGTGTAAACTTGGAGCGCCTCCCAGAGGCGCCAGACCGAGTGCGGGTTTATAAGGAATGCGGGTGTATCTGGATATCGCTTCCTGAACTTTTCGTAATTCGTGAACAAATCGAAATCGGCATTGTTCAGCCAATCTTTAAGGGAGTCATTGTATTTGCCGGGGTCCCAAGCAGCTATTGTGACATTCTGAAAAATTGGAGAGCCGACAAACTCGAACTCGGGCTTAGTCACAACCTGGAAGTGCATAAAAGTTAAAGATATGGTCTGTGGTCGATAAAGAGAAAAAAGCAACAAAGCGGCCGTGTGTCGCGATTTGTCTCGCGAACACATAAAATGAGATTTACAGCTAAATGAATTGTGCACAGGTACAAACTGCGTCGCAGTGGGTGCGGGTGAGGTGCTTTCGTTAATATTGCGAAAAATAATAAAAATCCCGGCCGATTGTTGCGATCCCCTAAGTTAATTGCACGCCAGATGAATCGCTGTAAGTGAGCGCGTCTGAGCGCGAACACGGCCGCCCGCCGCATTACAATTAGCCTAGTCAAGGATGCAGTGCGGCTCAGGTGGTGCGAAAACAAACAATTTTCAGGAGTACATCTCGACGGCACCGGCGCGACGACCAGGGGTGTTAAGTGTTAAACATTCGAAAAATTGTGGAAAATAATGAAAGTCATTTCGCGTGACTTTTATTGTTTACTTGAGAATTGACAACGCGAATCGTCGTTTTTCTGCCAACATCAGCCTCGTATCCTTCGGTTGGGGCGTGATTGAATCTCATTACGACGTCGTGGTCATCTGGAAAGATAACAGCGAAGAGCGTTATTCGAGCAACAGTCTTAACGTATTGAGGCTGGATGGACCTGGGAAGCGGCGACGTCCAAGGGCGGAAATAGGAAGTTTGGGGCAAATGTTGAACTGAGGACGTGAATATTTTGCGGAATAGGCTTTCGCCGAGCAGTTCTTACCGCCGTTACCTCTGTCTAATTCTGAATGACAATTGGGGCACAGATTCAAGAGTAGTTTATTGCAAGTTTCGTCCCTAACATAGATTAACGCAAATGGCTAAAGTCAGATTAATATCCGACAGCTGTTGACACCGTCTTAAGGTCGGAAAAAGAATATAAAACTCAGTACATTCGTCGAGTGGGTCTGTCGGAATAAAATTAAGTCTTATTGTATACCCCGCAGGTATGTACTTTATTATATACTTTTCGAGTTCTGGCGATAGAATTAAATTCAGATAATTTTACAAGTAATTAACTTTTTTATTCTTTAGTTACTCAATCGATAGAAAGAAGAATCGTCAAAATCGGTCAAGAATTGTACGTACTTTCAAAGGGAAAATTGGTATCAATTTTAAGAGGAAGATCTCCTCTTTCCAAAGATTGGGTAACTATTAGAATAGAAATAGCCCTTTGGAAAGAGGAGATCTTCCTCTAAAAAATGATACCAATTTATTCCTTTGAAAAATGGCATGCGTTGGTCTATACGTATATACAGACGTACATACAAGTCGCTATTCTTGACCGATTTTGACCATTCTTCTTTCTACTGATTGGGTAACTATTAGTATAGAAGCCTATTTTCATGATGATTTGTCAAATAGTTTAATTTTTATAAACAATTTTCTACTAAAACTCTCCTTTTCCGCGCTCGAAAAATGTCTTGTAAATGTCAACAAATATCGCAACGATACTTTCCTTTACACTTTTGGACCTTTATGTGTCGCACTTGGATTGCTTTCTCTATATTATACAGTACTCGAATCACCATCGGAGCTCGGTCATGTCTTTTTGAGTCACTTCAAAAATGCTCGAAATTTATGTGTTCTTGACACCTTGCATTTCTTGATGAGCTTTTGCTTGATTTACAGAGGAAAAGATCCAGCCGACTAGCAGTTATTAATGATCGCACCTGGGTCAATTCTCCACTAGCTGTGGCTTTCCTCAGCAAGAGATTCTATCTAAGGTCAAGGTACGGATTACTTGCGGTTTACCAATTCGACAACAATTGCCATTGTGCACGGCTGGAAATATGATTCATGTCGCTTGGGGAAGACAGCGCACGACACTTTTGCAATTTATTTCGATCAAATTTGATCGTTTCCGAGACTTTGCGGTCCTTTAAATGCACCATCAGTCTCATTTGTATGCAGAGTCGATATCGCCCGCTGATAGGGGGGCTCTTCCTTTTGGTACATCTTTTGCCGTCAAACTGCGTACCTGGAATTAGGTGTGAAAAACGGATTTCCCCAGGTTGTGTTTATCAGATAAGCGCAGGCCTTCAAGTCACAGTGTGATATAATTCACACTGACCCTAAATTGGGAGTTTCGAGGCTGTTGTGATATGGTTCAATGTTTCGGACACAATTGTGCAAATAGTGAAATTCATAACGCGTGACAGTGTTTTCTGTAGGAACCCCAAACACTTCTTTATCGCTTTTCGCTTTAAATAGAGAGAAAATTTGTCACAAAATGAAGCGCGCATTGAACAAAGTTTTTGATTTGTAATGCGAGCAATAATTTCATTTCTGTCTAAATACGCAATTCACCAAATTATTTGGAGTTTGCTAGTTTTGCTCTCTATTCTTAAATCAAATAATGATAATTGTTAAAGAAATATATTCTGACAATGGTATGAAATTGCTTGATTAAGGGAAGAATATATATTCATTATTCTTGTTACTACTACTTATTTCTACTGATTCCCTTCAAAAATAGAAAATCAAGGTAAGAGCATTTGTTGTTCTCCAGCTTCATCTACGAAAATTTCCATTACTAAAGCTCCTTAGAGAACGACATAAAACTTTTAATTTCCGAAGTTTAATTACACAAAAAACTTCAAACATCAGCTATACTAAAAATAAAATCGTGGACTTTATTCGAGGTTGTACAAAATATTTTTAAAAACGATATTTTAGGAATCTTTTCTTCCATTATGAGTGCGTATTTTTGTTGTTGATAATCGTGGCAATTTTTGTGTAGATCGAGGTGAGGTTTTGGGACCTTGGGGCGGACGTTGAAGTATTCAATGTTAAAGTTGCGCGCCTGCTGGACTGTTTGCTAGACTGTTTGTCCAATAAGGAAAGAGTTCCGGAATTCAGTTCATGGGGTTTATTATGGTTATGGAAACTTTAAGAGGTAGAAACATGCAGCTAGGCCTACCACTTTCAACCCGGCGCGCTTTTCCATACTCTACATGATGGCCAAGCACGGAGTTACAAATCGTTTATTCGTCTGGCTTGTTCACTTGTTTCGATCACTGCTTGTTTATAATTGTTAGTGTCTTGCTGTTTATTTTATCAGTGAAATCAAAAAGTGATTCCCAAGTTATACCTCATAAATGATTTTCGTATTGCAATAATTGTTAATTCCGATTATCCACTTTAAAGAAGGGGGGGGGGACTGAGGGAAGGTTGGGACTTGTCCGATTTTGGAAGTCAGAAATATTTACTAGATTCTTACTATTCTTTGCTCCTTGCTATTCAAACACCGCACTCACCAATGTAGGGTCCTAGATTGGATCCCAGAAGCGAGCCCGCGCTGGAAACAATAGCGCAGCTATAGTTTAGTTTCTTCTTCTTCTTCAGCAACTTGTGTCTCGGAAACAATTTCCCCAGGTAGTGTTTGTTGAATGGCGAGTCCCTCCGTCTCAGGACCTGGACACCGGCCTGCTCCGCTAGGCAGTACGGGTGGATGGGGTAGCCCATTCCAGGTCGACCTTTAAATTCGACGTTGTAGTAGTTCGGCTCGTTTACGATCCTCTCTACGGAACGCGTGAGCTCGTGGTAGACCCTGTTTCGGAAGGCACTCGCCTTGGTCCAGCACTCGTGGCTCCGCTTCTCCCTGCAGGAGTAGGTGGTCGGGTCCAGCGGTAGGTTTTTGCTCTGCGTAATCGAGAAACGCGGCCGGGGGTATGGCCGGGACCGATTCGTGGCAGGTCTCTCCTCCCCGGCGATGATGTACCGCTCGTTTCCGTTCTCCTTCAGCAGAAAAACGCTGCGCCTAAACTTCCTCCCTGGAATTCAAAGAAAATTTAGCCACTTGGTTGCGTTCACTGCTCAGCGGTGGCATGAACCTATAAATTTCCCATCCAGCGCATTCACCACTGGCGGTTCGTCCCTCGGTTGCGTTGCATGTGCACTGGCCGCCGCGGCGGAAGACGCGAAATGACCGTTGCAAATGCACGCACTCGCGACCATGCAGAAGGCGACCAGCGGCGAAAGGGCCGCCGCGCGCGGAGCCATTTTCTCACCAACAGAAACGAAAAGAACCAGAGGAAAAAAATACAAAGAACGAATTGTCGACTCGCGGAAACCCACAGAACAAACCTTCCTGCGCAACGGTTAGCTCGCTTCTGATGGTCCCGTCAACTACGACGCCCCAACTTCCTCGGGGGTGGCTTTGACGGAAAGCTCCCCGCGGCTGAGCTTCCTAGACAAAGTTCCCGTGCGAAGAAACGTATAATTGGGGATGATGCGGTAATAACTGAAACCAGTGCCCCCGGAGCGGACCACGCCGCCTTGGAGTTCATTTACAACCCACGAGTGGCAGACACTTCCTGGCGACGCTTGTTTGGGACTCGGACTCGGGTGAGTTGATTTATGGCTGGCTCCTAACAGTCCCAGAGGGGAGTTTTCTGGGTGCCCAGGAAATTTGGCTAACCTGGGCCCCCGCCCTGTCCGCGGCTCCTTTGAGATTTGTTAGGGGCGAAACGCGAGCCGGATCAGCTCCAGACGGAGGCCGGCAATGGACCAGGGTTAATGCGTCTGCGACACGACTCCTTACCGCGGTTATCGTGCCCCGTACCCGTCTCGTTGCTGCAGAACGTCCGAAGATGCCCAACTGAAACCCGCAAGCTGGCCAAGTGGTGCTATTATCCTTCGCAATCCCCTGGCGATTGGCGCGGCCAGTTAATTTACATTGGCCGAAAGGGACTACACGAGCCCCTTGGTGGTATAATAAACCTTTTATATCTGCGATCGATAGCAATTTCTATTATTTGGGTCAGATGGAAAGAAATAATTCAAGCCAGTCAATCTTGTGTTGATTCCGGCTCAGGTGCCCCAAGTGTAATTTAATCATTTCTAGAAACACAGCACTGATAAAAATAGACGTGTCAGCGAACTACAGGCCGCTCCTTAGTTCCTCCCAGGCGTTAATACTAAATCCGTTCGAGCACAATAAATTGAGGTGGCTTGATTGCGGGGACGTTTCGGTATCCCATTCGAATCACAGCAGTTTTCCTTTGGCTGGGTTATGTCTCCACTGGCAAGGCAACTACTAAGAAGGTGGACTCGATTTTACGATACTTGCGAGTGGAAATCTGCTCCTAACCGTTTTCCTGGTTAAGATAAATATAATTACCTAAAAATATGATTTTCACAAGTAGCCTTGATCAGTCACGATTTATAAGGTTTTAAATGTAGGGTACTGACTTTCTTGTGATTGCAATTTAGTGGAAAGTTGGGGTTTTGAAAAGAAATTTCTATTTTTTCAGTTTTATTAATACGACTTATGCTTTAGTCTCTTATATTCGTACCTCTTATTTCTTGGATGAAGAAATATTAAATTTTCCTTAGATTATAATCTAAAATTAAATACACATTTGAGCTAAACTGCGTTTCTACGATATTTAATTAGTTATCTTCATATTTTTATATAAGGCACAGGAAACGAAGCTTACTACAGATCAATCGTGAAGAAGTTTCTTGGTTTTTTAATTTAAAATCTGACGAAAATATCTATAGAATGAGACATCATATTTTTAAATTAAAATTCCCATAAACCAGTGCCTTTTGTGATCAATTAATTAGTTTGAGATCGACAAAAGCTTACGATTAAGAAAGTATCAATATAGAAGAATTTAAACTAAAACTTACATATATCAATACTATTCTACACGTCCTAAATTTATTTACTATAGATACTGATAAATTTATAGCTGTTCAAATTGCAATTAAGATCAATTAGTCAATCAGATCTATCAGATGAATTGTGCAGCCGCACGTTCTTTAAGGCACGGGCAAAAACAGTTCGTTGATTTCTAGTCTGAAAATTTGTTGGGGGTTAAGGGCTTGAGGAAATGTTAGCAATTTAGGAAAACATCAGTTAAATTTTTTCTAACATTTTAATTCTTTGTAATTTCGAACCAACACTTACATATTTCATCTTAGGTATATTTATAGTGTCTCTCTATACCTTATTGTAAATTTACTCATTTCTATAGTTTGTCTTTATAATTTTTTTCAAATATTAATATTTTACTCAAGTGGTTTCATTTTAGGGTTCAATTAATTTTATTCATAATCCAGTTGTTTACTTAAGTAGTACCCGTTCACATCGGACATGCACGCATACAGAATCGAACAGAAGTAAAAACAAGGTGATCCAAAATATTTCGCTTAAATTTGGTTTTCTCTCACGCAGGCACTCATGTTATACACGTAACGCATTTGTTTACCTTCTGGTTGATTTAGAGTTCCTAGTTTTTTTGGTTATTAACACGTTTAAATATCTCCCTCGGCGCGAGGGTGTCGCGGGTGATGTCTGTGTGGGCTCGTGTTTCATAGTTCATAACATGTCTTTAAGCTTCTATCCGACGAATAACGACTTTTAATTTTACTATTAAAATAGTGCCTACTTAGGATTTGCTGGTTTCGATTTCGATTTGTATTAGAATATCGTTAATAGTGCCTATGTCTGCTTACTCAACTGGCTTGCTTTTAAATGAGATACGAGTTTAGAACGTGTTGTACAAAGGTACAGGCAGCAGGGCTTCTTGGTAACAGAATTATAAGTAATCGGAAAATCTCCGTTTTAAATGAATCTGATCGCCACTTCGGCAGAGAATATCAACAGAAACCCGCCGAAGGACTAGCCATAGTCGTCGACACCTCGAGCCTTAACAAAGCATAATCGGTCTCTGTCCCGTAATTTCTGTAATTGTAAATTTTGGTTCTTCGATATTTCTAAACTTCTAGAAGATTCCTATTTGTTAATAATTTTATTCATCTTTTCTAAAACCTTATTATAGGAAAATCATTTACGCTACCCAAAATAATGCGACGTTACCTGTCTTACTATTGGCGAACTTTCTCCACTAATCGTGTGCTGGCCATCAAGCCTGGAGACTCCACCTCACTGGTTTTATTTTCGCTATGTTTCACTTAATATTTCAAAATAGGCCCTATTTATATACAATCTATGGGTCTCACTTTAATCTATAGTGTCTCTTTATTGTTTGACTTCGACCTCTCTTGTTATCCGTACTCGATTTGAATTAGCTAGGATGTCACAACGTCACCTCTCTCATTCAATTTGTTTTCTAATTTTTGATTTTTAAATAACATTTTACGGTTTATATTTTTTCTTTTGGCTTTTTAAATGTTTTAAAACAACAACAAAAGAAAATAGACTCGCCTCTCCCCACTTCCCTCCACATTGTTTTCTGCATCTTTTATAAATTTTTAAAATAGTAATACCTACTTTTGCCCCTTTCATTATTTTCTTCCAGTTAATTAATTTCTTTTGTGTTGTTTTATTTTCATAGGTCTCTTAACTTTAAATTCTATAAATTTTGTTATTCTACAGTGTCTTCTTTTTCAGTTTTTTCCTTTTAACTTAATAATTAATAATAGAGTTATAGTCTACATTATTTTAATGGCTAACCTTATCGTAAGTTTCTTTTATTTTTATGTTAAAATAACTATGTGCGTTTCACGCTGACTATAATTTTGCTCTTCACTTTAATTTGCTTCCACACTATTTTCCTTCAAGTTCCTTTGATATTACTTAAAACGCAGATTTCTCTGAAATATGTGTTGTAAATTTACTGGCTTGTTTGCAAAAATGCACAGTTTTATCAAACTCAGAATAAGAAAATGATATGAATGAACAGTTTTTTTCAGATATTATGAGAAAAATAATTTGGGGTAGTGATATAAATCTTCTAGCATACAAAATTCACACAAAAATACCAAAAATTATTGGCATAGGCCGGTGATTGTGTACAAATGCGTCACGCTCACCTTCTTTTTGTGCTTTTTTAAATAAAAAATGGCTTATTTCGCTACAGTGGTAATAATAGTCTTAGCGCAAACTTTAAGAAGATAGAGTTCCGGGACGCGTATTTAATTGTTCGACAAAGTGTAAGAAGGTAGGAGGTATTACAAAACCTTGCATTTATCCACTATTGATTTCTAATAAGGCATGGATTCTCGAAGTGGATGAAATTTCACTCAAAGAAAAATTCATTAATGTTTTTTTTTCTTGTTACATATTAGTGTTCCTTACAAAGGCTTTAAATTTATTTAGTTGACTCTATACCGAATGTCTAAGTATCTTTGAAATGATGTAAATAGTGAAGAATATTTAAAAATCTTTGTAAGACCAGAAGTGCACACCCCGCCAGTATCAAAGCAGCAAGAAGCGGAGTGAAGGGGCAAGAATATCCTCACAAAACGGAGGCCGAGAAAAGTCGCCGAGCACGAAAAGGGAATGTGGGAAATATAGAAAATTGTTTATAAAAATTAAACTATTTGACAAATCATTATGAAAATTAATTCAAAATAAAGTCATGAGCTTCTATTCTGATAGTTAACCAATTGATAGAAAGAAGAATCGTAAAAATCGGTCAGGAATTGCGACCTGTCCTCATAAGTACAGACCAAAGAACGAAGACGCATGTAATTTTTCAAAAACAAATTTAGATCATAATAAATATTTTTAAAAATTAAAAAAAATGGTATCATGTTTTAGAGGAAGATCTCCTTTTTCCAAAAGGCTATAATAAAAATTGACTACTTGTAAAATTACCCGAGCTATAACTACTTCTATCGTCAAAACTCGAGGCTGGCGCGCTTGTCGGAAGAAGACCACACACTCGCAGGGTGTGCAATAAATTGTAGCAATCGTCCATATAAGGAAAAAAATTTGAAAATTTTATCTATCGTTTCTTAGTTCCTATTTTCTAAGTATAATGAACTAAAAATGATTTCGAAAGTTATGTGTACTTTTTTTTCTCCTCTTGTGTGGACGGACCTAATCCACAAACGTAAAAAGGTTTAAAAGCCTGATGTTCAATTTTATTGGAAATATAGTCAGATGTATGAAATCTATCATACATTAAAAATGAATCAGTAATTTTAAATAATACCTGAAATATGTTAGACTGAAATCCAAGTTGTCGGCACATAACTCGGCATTATGGATTCGAAAATTAATGTATGAATTTTGTTAACTCAAAATTGTATATTTAAACTAATAGTCGTAAATACTACGCGATAATACTGATCGAAATCGTTTGGAGAATTAACTAAATATTGTTATAGCCATTGTAAGGAAGAAGTGTTAGATGTATGTGTGTTTGACTTATCAAGAAATATTCAACAACATTTTACAATCTAAACAACGTTTATTATAAATACTTGCTAATTAGCCACACACAAATAATTTAAGCGTTCTCTTATCGCTTTGTCACTAGCTGCTTTTCAAACGAGTTTTCCTTAAAAAACAAACCAACAAATACATTCTTATCGGGTACACAACAACAACAATTGTTATCAAATGTTCACATTCTTAAACGTTTAATAGTAGTGTCTGCTGTCTCCTCAAGATAAAATTCTTCATGTATTTTTAACTCTTTTTATTTTTTTTTATTCTTTTAGGTAAAAAATTTTCCATAAGATCAAATTTCATTAATATACACTAGTGTTCACGTTCGTTTGTTTGCTATACAATTATATTGTTTTGCATTTATATTTTTGGTTCCCATGTCCGCGATGGTGGCGGGGCAACCAGGTACGTACTCCTACTTTTCATTGAAAAAGTCCTTAGCACGATTACCTATACTAATATAAAACAAATTATTCAACCGCATTCAGTGCGTCATTATTAATTAGTTAATTAAGCGTGTTTAAAGTAAGTTCGTTAATTAGGCAACTATTCATGTTAACTATTAAAATACAAACTAAGTTTCCATCATCGTTTTTATGTATGTATTACTTTGTCTGTTCGCAATTTTTTGTTTGACCCGTCCTTCCGTTTCATTGGAGGACTCTAAACATAATACGAAGTTTGTCATTTACGTACAAGTGTGCAAAGAAACGCCTTCCGCGGTGAACTAGAATTATCTTTATGCTTTTTTTCAATTCGAAAAAAATATGAGTATTGATGTTAAGGCCTAGCATGTCGTGAGTAATTCAGCTCAAGGCCGAAACAGTGTTTTAATTTACCAAATACGTCAGAGAAATCTGATTTATAATGCCTTCGTAAGTAAGTGCTTCGTCAGTTATCTTTTATAGTCAGCTAGTTGTAATTTATTAAATAATCGTTAACGCTAGATACACAACTCGGATCTTTAAGGGTAAATCGGATAACATAAAGTTCAACAATTGTTTCTCCTATGAACATCCTCCTACCTCTTGCTTGTATTCTCTTTTATTTCTTGTTACTCATTTTTCCATGTATGTGTAAACACTTTTAAACCTATTTTTACACACTTTACAGTACTAGAACATGTTTTTGTTACGTTAGTTATTACACTTCTCGACATTTTCTAGTGCTACATCCCAAGGTGATAACGTTTACTAAATTATATTTGTATTAAACCACCCCATTCGCTTTCCCACTAATTCTCGCTATTAAAAATAAAGTTAACTGTTTTCATTTTATTTAGTATATTTCGTACACACTCGTCAACTTGACTAGTCTTAAAATAAACATTCTTAACAGCAAGTGCCCTGTCAATCCTCTTACATATGTATCCCAATTAATCAATTTTGATCTACCCACCATTAGAAAATAGAATCGACGTTCGTTTCCTTTTTCTTTTTTATTACATCGAGGCCTCTAAAATCAACAGATTACAACTTTTTGTTCCTTTTCCAAGTGCTTCTTTTTGCACAATTTTTTAATTTTTTTCTTCAAATTTTTTAAAAAAGAAACTTCTTTTTCATAGCCATCTGGCATACCATTACGTCATTTCATATTTCTATTTTGTTTTAATCTCTTACTTAGCTCTAGAAAGAATTCGTTTCAACATAAAACGCCTTTGCTTTCATTTAAAAGTAGTGCTGTACACTAAAATTTAGAAAGTTACTTATTTGTCGTTTTTCTCAAGTGTAAAAAATTTAGCTCATAAAATCTTTTTCCGAATTATATTAAGTGTTCATACTTTTTAAAATCAACTTTCCTATGGACTCGTGCGCTTCGAATTTCCCTTTGCGGCGGGTGTTTACCTAATTTTACATAAATGAAAGTTACTGGATTAAATCTTTTGCTTTCAAATAGGTGATGCATTGAGTGCAGTCTAACATTTGTTAACGTAAGTTCACGAATTCGTATATTCAAAACGTTTCAATCCTTTTCAGATTATGCCAATTAAATTTCTGATCCTAATGTATGAACTCGGGAAGGATCTCAGCTGCCAGCAGCTTTTGTGTTCCCGAGTTTATTAAATTCTTGATATTGTGACGAAGAAAACGAGAAATTCAGCATGATGTTAATTAAAGAAAACTTTATGTGAACTGTTTTAAAAGCTTTAAAGACTGAAGAAAATTGATAGAATAAATCAAGACCGTGAACTCCGCATTTTCGTACACATACATTTAAATATTTGGTTTAAGGAGAAAATTAATTGGTAAAGTACTTCTCTTCTCCTTTTTTAATTTGCCTAATTTTTATTTCATGAAGTTAAAAAATCAGTAGTATCATATGTATTTAAATTGATATCAATTATAGAAAATATTGGAATAATACCAAGGAGACCGTAGTAAAGAACTTTGAAATAAGTCGTTGTGGAGATAATTACTGCCAGCAGGTTTATCCCCTTCCTTTTCAAGTGAATACTAATTGAAGTGATATACTGGTTACAAAAGAAGCAGACATCTCTCCTTCAAAAGTGGTTCGTGCTTTAACATCATGCTGCATTATACACTTCTATGATATGAATAATGAAATATTTACTTCAAACCTCTTTTCTCCAGTTTCTGGGCAACCCTCTTTATTTAAACAAGAATAAGAAATTAATTAAAGGGAAAGCGGTATAGAATTATTGATTTGTTTTCATTATCATCTCGTTAACAAATATTACTAATATTCGTCAGAAAGATCTTATTTCCTTATTACGATTTATACAGATTTCTTTCATTGTTGTCCTTTTTACAAAATCAATTTCTTCTCATTTAAATTGGATTATTTCAGTAATATTTCTTTATTCTAATATGGCAGTATTTAAGGGTCTTGTAACTTTAATTATCTTCTTCAATTTTAAGTACTAAAGTTTTACTCTTTTTCTCATTTGTTGGTTTGATTTCCGTTTTTTTCCCGTTTTATTTAAGTGTTTTGCATCTTTAGTTGACTTCTGGTTTTAAGGTTCCTTTTTTAATGTAAAAATTATTTAATTGGTGTTTTACTCGCGCCTAATTGGCTCCTTGTTGCTGTTAAATTATTTGCAACGGAAGAATTTATGACCGCATACATACATTACGAAATGAACAACATTCGACAAAGGTAAACTATGTGAATTTTGCGTTTTAAACTAAGTCGAGGACAAGTGATAAATAACTTTAACAGGATTTTTCTGTTTATTTCAAATTTCGAATCGAAAATGTCTCATGACAAGTCCTTGCTAAAAACGACCGTTTCTAGATCATTTTTGATTCAATAATCAAGGGTTATAGAAGAAGCAAATAACAACTAGGAAATTGAATAACGTCGCTGTTTTATTTTAATACCTTTTAACCGACGATTTTTCCGCAACTTGATTTGGAATGAGCGTCTGCCAACTCAGGGAGTTGTTGTTGAGAGACTGTGCGAAAATAGTCAGAACGTCTAGATGTCGTTAGATCTGTAAATCGCAATTCTGAGACATTTAACTAACACATTTGGAATACAAAAGACAAAACGGACTTTTCATTTTTGAACCAACTTTTTTTCAAAAACTGTTGTTGTTATTTGACCAATAAATTTGTTTTATATTGAAATACCCTATTGAAATTTTTCATCACTTGTTCCAGGGCAAATTTAGTGTTGACCAATGGAACATTTAGCACTTTTAAAAATGTAAAAAGCTACTAATTTAGTGCAAATTAAAGCAAATTATTCCAATATAAACACCATAAATAAACCATATCATGCGATGAATTGCGATGAGTATGTTTTCATATTTCTGAGAAATTATTGAAAAAGTTAACCAGAAGTAATTTTATTGAATAATTAAGTAAATTAAGTTTATTATTAAACTAAATGCAGTTAAATTTAAAATTTAGTTGAGTCAATGTGAATGGAATTCTTTTGATAAGAACCCAAATAACAACCTCGAATGAAACCACATATAACAGTGCCAAAAAAGGGATGCGCTTTAACGTAATCGATAGATAATAGAGTAGTAGCAGTAAAATCAAACTTGACATTCAATTTTTTGGTTTTACATAAATATATGTCTAAAGAAACTTCAAAATAACCTGTTACAATAAAATATAATAATTTTCATAATATAACATGTTTTACTTAATTTACAAGGTGCTCCCACAATGTTTCAATTCTGCAGTGAAAAATACCCATGATTTGGAACTAATATAAAATTATTAAAACTTATGCGTTCAATTTCTTGATTTAAAGGTTTTTTAAGTGAAATTATTTTCATAATTGGTAAAACTCATTCGTACGATAGTATGCACAGACAAGAATATGCAGAAAAATCGATTTGTTGTAAACATATAATTTTTACGTTATTATCTAGAAAAAAATTCCAAAAAAATGAAAAGAAACAATTTTTAATTATGCTTGTTAATTTCCTGCTTGAAATGAATGCTGTCATCATTTAAATATAAACCTGATTGAAACGCACTGTTGTTAAATTCTAGGTGCATCATCCCAAGATGTGTTTTGTAACACATTCCCGCACATTCATTTAATTAATTAAATTTAACTACTATTACTGCTCATTTCGTCGCTTTATAGTGGCTTTTTTATTTCATTTACAAAGGATATATTTGATATTAAACATTTCAATATTGACTATAACCAAACACTGTCCATCAGTAATAGTTTTACAGTCCAATTACTTATTGTTACAATATTGTTAACTAAACACCATAATGTTGTCCATATTATCAGATAACGATACGATAATAACATGGAACCTAATTTACTGGACGATGACGCATAATATGGTATAGTACATCGGTTTGACGACGTTCCACTTGTTGTACTACTAAAACTCTGACAATTCGCTACTGCCTCATTTGGCGTATCATCGATGTCATCGTAATAGTCACTAGATATTATTTGTTCAAGGTTATTACTTGATGTCGTTGATATTGTTGTATCCGTCCTAGTATTTGTGTGACTGCTCCTGTCTAAAATATGATCGCTTTTATTTCTAAAATCATCACAGTATGCACAAATTCCATCTATAGGTGAATTACAGAAACGATAGCAACAATTTTCAGGTCCATTTGTTGATTTTCGTAACTGGTCACCTGTTTCAGGAATATTTGGATCTGAAATATACGATTTTTTTATTAGACACAGTATGAAGTATTTTATGTGAGATGTTATATAGGTATATGTATATCAGTGATATTTAAAGGTCGAATTAAGTACTATCTATTTTTTAGTCCAGTATATTTGGCTGGAATTAGTTGGAAATTAATAAGTTGTATAAACAAAACCTATTAGAAACTTATTTCAGGAACTATTGTTAAAAGACTCGCATCGACGACAATATCTTATTGGGAAAAATATTAAAAGTCATGCAGGCGAATAAACTTCCTTATTTAAAAAAGTAATTAAAGCACAAGTAGATCAAGCAATTGAAGCCAATCTTTATTTACCTAAGCAAAGAAAAGTTGGTTCTCCAGCGTATTGTGTAGGATAGGCTGGTGCTCTATCACCAGGAAGAAAATAAGGGCATTTTTGTTCGACAGTTTGGCAGACATTGAGGCATGGTCGGATTCTTCTTCGTCTGAATTCCACTTTTCGTTTTGATCTAAAAAGAAAGATATTTAAAAAAAAAACATATTGCAGTGAAAATTTCGGGCAGCTTACCTTTTGAATATTCTTTCTATCACAGGATCCTTTACGATTGGATCCCCTATGGCAGTCGATATGGAGTGGGATTTATCCGTTGTCCCATTTACTTTACGATCGTTTTTAACGCCGTCTACATCGTTTACATCCGCACTATCCGAGACTGTATTTCGACTCGTCCGGACGTGACTGTCGCTTGAATATGTTGCAGTACGAAGCTCACTTTTATTCGAATTCGATGTTACAGTTTTTGTGCTTTGCCGAATATCAGCTGGTTCAGCAAAATATGGTATAAGTGTACTACATACCCAGCGGCGATAAGCTTCCTGAAATACAAATGGAAGACAATTTTAACATCGAAAAACCTTGGACAGTTTTTATTTCGGGACTAAACGCTTTATTTACATGGAAATGCGTGATATTTAACTCTGTATATCTTTTACCGACTACCACTCTAGGGCGCTGGATATCATTAGCCGTTATAAATTATGGGGCAAGGCAGGAATATCTACTTTATATACTTGATCGTTACGTCCAAAGGTACCTCGTAAAATTTCATTGCACACTAACTAATAGTAGCGTCTATCGTGAGAAATAGATAGTCCTAATCTAAAAATGTTTCGCTCTTCTCTTCACTGCTTTTCTGGCTTCCTGAAGCTATTTTCCATCTTTCAATTCTTCCTATATGGTTTCTTAGCCGAGAAATATGGTCCCTAAAGTGCAAGGGTTAAATTTTGTTCTTACACTCTTCTTCTCACAAATTCTTATGATATCATCATTTCTTATGAATACTCAAGAAGAGTGAAGAAATGGATTTATGTATATTTCTTTTTACCCGAGTAAGAAATCAAAGGTACTTGAATAGCACCAAAATATAACTAAACGTATGATGAGAAGGTATGATTAAAAATTTAGCCAAACTAGTCCCTGTCTCTTTGTCGAAAATCAAAATCACTTTCCTACCACCAAGCCAGGACAAATAAAAGCTGAAATAAGTGTTAGACACTCAAAACAGCCCCAATACAATACTATACACGAAACCTCTAATTCAGCACAAAACAAGCACCGCATATTTCTCGTCGATGTTGCAGTTGTTGGTGGTATTTTGTTTTACTATTTTAGTGCTCATTTGGTGCTCTTTTGGCGTTCTTAAAGAGATAAATTGACGGTTTTGTTCACTAAATGGGCCTATTCCGATGTTGTTTTGGTTTGACACACGGAGCATATTTCGTCGTAATTCGGTGCACAGTAAAATTCAATCTACAATTTTTACTCGAGTTGTGTTGTTGTATAGGGTTGTGCTCTACGGGTATATAGGGCTTTTAAAAATGTTCATGTTATATGAATCATATCAAGGTTATCATGTGACTGATCCGTATTTTGAGAACTTAGAGGCTTTGAAGCAGTTAGAATGATAAAATTGTAACTACAATAACCTTTATCTAAAAATAAAAGGTTTTGGAATGGATCTGCTGGAAAAGTGAATGAGTGAAACAATTTTGTCCAATTTATAATCATTCATTTTAACTGGTAGTATTGACTCCTTCTCTGTGTGAATGCTTTAGTATTTTTACGTTAAAGAAGGTTGACAGAAATCACTTTTTCTGACCTGAATGTTTCGCTTAAAGTAGTCGTCACTGAGAAACTCAAAGGATCCCAGAGCTATTTGTGTGCTCATATAAAATGTGTGCTGATGCTCTGTATGAATTACGTAGAAAATGGTAACGTCTTTCAGCAATTTATTTCATCGAATATTTCAAAGGAAGATGTTTCTTTCCAGCCAAAGCAGATGATAAATTTAGCACTCACGCACAGAACACCAACACAGCAGAAAATTGTCATCTCCTTGATTTGTCTTGCGATTTTTCCGGAAGATTTCCATTAAGGCATGAAAGCTGGTTGCATATTTTCCCTTTGACTTTTATCATCCCCATTTTCTGACCGTGGACGGCGAAAGTTCTACAGGAAAAGGATGAATGAACACACAATTGTAAACTTGATTTGAAGCTTTATCCCAGGCGAATAGAGTCCTGAACATCCAGATAATTTCCTCTGGCGTGTGTTGGCAAAATCATGATACGCGAGCGGGTATGGGTATCTTGTATAGAGCAAATATTCTAGGTAGGTCCCATGTACGATCCTATGATTATTGGGTAATACGATAGGTTCAATGAAAAATTTCGTATACATTCTGATCCCGATCGCGAATATCGAGACTGTTCGCCGATGCTTGGTCCGGCGACGTTTCGTACTTCAAAGCCCCAAACCTCAAATTTCACATAGGTAATCTACAGTAGCTAAAACGTACAGTGGTACAAGGGAAGGTTCAGGCAAGCCGGTCGAAGTTATTTCTCTGGGCAATTGCTAATCAATTACGTGATGTACATCAGGGCGAATTTAGCAAATAGTGCAATTCCCGGCGGGGACGTAATTTAAGATTTTCTACCTTCAACGTGCTCTAGAATTTTTACTGAATCCATGATAGGGTCCGTAGGCCGCGGGCCACGGTCAGAAACTATATAGGCAAAGGGCGTTCGAAATAGAGTCGAATATGGGGCTGCATTAGAGATATGGGTTATGTTCCCAGGTCCGGGTCTCATAGTGGAATTTTATATTTCCACGAAAGTTGACTTGGCTGTTCTCTTATTAAAGCACCTGAATCCGGGATGTAACTAACAGCGTCTTCGCGCTGCCGACGACCTTGCCTGCAGAAGAAAAATCCGAAGACCGCAGACGAGGCTGCTCCGAACTCTGATTCCGCTTGTTTGCAAGGTGTAGCTGAATACCCCCGAGTATAACTGGGGTTACGTAAATTCAAAGCATCTAATCTCTCTGAATGATTTATGGAAATCCCAGATATTTTCGGAAAAGTGTTCAGTTCCCACCCTCGGCCGCCTGTGCTGGCTTGAATGGCGTGCTGCTACCGAAATCCTTGTAAATGCTAATACCCTGGTCGAATCATGTTTCTTGCATTCGAGCCACTAAGCCGAGCACTGCCTTTTCAATTAACATAATGCTCCTCTTAAATGGCAGACGCTTCGCTTATGATTTTGTTATGAGTCGCCTTAAGTTCGAATTATTGATTTGATTCTGATCAAAGGGGATTATAAAGTAGGAATCAAGCAATGCGAAGTTCGGGATCAATTGTTCCTAAGAAGTCGCACTCGGGTGAATAACAGAGCAGTGAATTCCTTTGAATTTGTAAAAATTTAGTTCTGACACAAAATAACTTTGTTTCACGTTGTTGTCACGGCCATCCCAACTGTTGTAAGAGAAGAAGAGAAAAGTGCTTAATGATTGCACTGAGACTGAACCTTTGACTATGAAATGAGATATCTCTTAAAACTATGTTTTCTTTAATATAAGGCAAGATTTCTGTGATATGTTCCTAATTTTCGTAAAATACATTCCACAGAACCCACTCAGTTATTGTTTGAGGAAGAAATTCTTAATCGTTTCTTCTTTGTCTATCATAGTTTATAAAAAGTTATTGTTTTCAAATTCGATTTTCTAAGCTAATTATTTTTTTAAAATAACTATTCATAATTGAATGATCGAGTACAGTTTCCAATTCGCAGTTTTAAAACGTTGATCTATAAAAATTGTTCTGTAATTTGGCTTACCCTTTTATTTAAGAAATTTTATTTTATTTTCTTTAATCTTAATAATCATAAATTTCATCAAAATTACTCATACACGGATTGACAGGAGGTAAGTAAGTATTTCTAGTCCATATCTAAAGTATTTCAGAACATTGTTTTCAATATTAGTACTTAAACCATGTGGGCTTCTATTTGGCAGATTCTTTAAATTTGAAATAAAGGAATTATATTATATTTGACAGTCTCTCTGTAACGGAGTTAAAAATGAGGGTCATATCTACTTTATTTAAATATAGATGCTCTTGTCTTGAGTTTTTGTAGAATCTTTTGTGTCATTTAAATATCTTTAGATTACCTGCTTTCACATGCAGGGCGGAGTTTACTCAAGCTTAGTGTATCTTTAGGAAAACAAGAAGAGTAAACAAGAGGTAGTAATAATAGCTAAAGCGCGTTTACTTTGGAATTGTACTGATTTCAAATATATAAATACGCATTGGAACCACAAGATGAGCAATGGGGTTTGGCCTTTAGATTCATGGTCATATTGAAAATATGATAATAGGATAATAGAATATGAAAATAGGCATATATTCTGTAACATGCATATTCCAGTATCAGACTGGAGAACATTTAAATTGATGGAAAACTTTAAATAAACTTTTGAGCTGTCACAGGTCTGTCCGAATTAATTTCGGACATGGGGCAGTAAAACGCGAAATTGTTCGCACCTTAACGGTCTGAGAAATAAGGTAATTGTATATGAATTAGAAAATGAACTTAAGCAGCTATTCGAGAGACCCACAAGAGCGTGCTGAAATCAATAACTGAATCATTGCCGGGGAAAGTCATAAAAGCCCGTAATCGTCTTTGCTCCACGAAAACTCCCCCGCCTGACTCGCAGCCTCTGTTACCGCCCTTAAAAGCTTCAGTAAGTCCTTTTTGTCATTTTAAGCGAATTAAGGGGGCCCTTACGGAGGAATCTTTTATCTTGACGCCTGATCTAATTGCAGGTTGAGTACCGAACTATGTCCTTCGGCCTGGTGGCGCTTTCATATGGAGCCAGCTCCACATACAATCCCTTCCCACTAACGGGGCTGGGATCGCAAAGAAACGGCTGAGGTGTGCAGAAGTGTTGTATGTAAAATCAGAGAAGTCCCAAATAGGATGTAGCAGACCAAGAATTCATGCGAGGCCGAATTCTCCACACGTGTCAATTGGAAGTGCTTAAATCACTCCCACGAGTGGAATCGGTCGGATGTCGACCGGCCTCTGGCGTATTAGCTGGGCTTTTCGAAGTCTAAGGTTCTCCAAGCTTTGGCCTGCGGCGGATTCTCCTCCTTAGCAGCCCAAAACGGCGATAATTTCCCTGGCAATAAGCATCACTGCCTCAGTAAAGGCCTCATCAACCCCGACTCGAGAATCCGCCGCAGCCGTGCAAAAGAATGTGAGGAGAAAGAAAATCGACCTGAGGGTGTACTCCAAAACAATGCAGAATGGGTGTATAAAAGCTAAATGAAGCATCCTTGCAGAAGTGGAGTATTTTGCCCTATCATTTAAGGTTTACGCCAGCCACTTTAGTTTTTGAATTCGCTCCAAGTTTTTACATTATTCGCTGGCTCTTCCAGCCAGCTGTTAACGCTCCGGATTGTTGCACAGCAGTTCTAGCGCGGGGAGACTCTTTTATAGTTGATCGACTTTTGTCGCTTTGTAGAGCCACGTATAAGGGACCCCGCTCCAGCAAATTAGAATCTCCCACATCAAGGGGAGGCCGACCCATCAGTACAGGTGAAATGGGTTGCGCACGCTGGTGTTGCAAGAATGCATAGATATCGCCTAGTTGTTGACATCTCAAAGACAATGATTAACAGGACAATTTACACAATTCCGTTTGTTTCGGAGATGTTTTTGTCTATTGTTCCGACTATAATTGTTTCTCAAAGAAGTTGCTTGCTATTTAATTTGAGGAGAGCTCCCTTTGTTTGGCTGGCTCCCTACTCTTTCCACGCCTTTTGCCCGGAGCTGGATTTAGACTGCCGACTTTTATCAGGAATGCTTCTATTGCATCGCAGGGAGCTTTAGTTATTCAGAGGTGCAATAAGCCCTCGTGCTAATTGTGCACTTGCATTTGTTTTACGTTTTCAAGATAAACAATCTGGCGAGCATGTAAATGATAGAGCTGAGGATATGCCACAAGAAAATTATGGTGTCAAAAGTGATGTTAATTGACTAGCAATAATATATTTATTAGAAGATAATCAGCTTGTGAAACCACTATACTGAGAATATTCTGTCCATTCGATTGGAAATTAAAACACGATAGCTCAACCTTGCGAGATTTGATTGCATAATCTGCCTCTTCAAGTAATACTTTATAGTTGTGTAACTCTATTCAATACTTTGGAACTAGCTGTGCTCGTGACTTCGTTCGCATGGACCTAGGGATTTTGCTGCATAGTGCAATAAAATGTTATAAGCAGATATACACATATAGGGTATAGTAGAACGGTGTAGTAATACTTCTGAGGATGGATGTGCTGATGAAACTGAACAATTTTCTTAAAGAAGCATTTGAACCTCCCATACTAATTCACCAACAGGGCAAATCTAGCAGTTAACACTGAGGCTTTCCAAAGCCTTTACAAATAAAATGTACAATTGCTGGTTGAATAACAAGAAACATGGTAATCATTTCTGTACTTCTTTGGGACGAAAAATGAACTTTGGTTGACGCTAAATATGTTAAGCCTCAAGCAAACTGAATTGCACTTTAACTGAAGCCAAAAAATGGAAGAAGAAAAGTTTAGGTTGAGCGCAATTTAAGTCAAAATGCACGGAGCGCTGCGAATGCCAGTCCCTCACTTGGTGTCATTCTTAATTAGCATCTCCCATTTTAAACCCGCCGCAAGGTCAAGGAACAGGACCAAGTCAAAATATTTCACCGTGGATACCTCAAACTGCGGTTATAGTAAAACGAAACTGCTCTAGCAAAACCGGTTGGAGGTAGAATTCAACGAAGGAATGTAGCGAATTGTCTGATCTAATTACGCCCAGAGACCCAATGCCGCGACAAAGAATTTATTTCGGGTCCATTCTAGGTGCAGTAATCTGAAAAAGTGCAAGGTGAAGTGCACGGGAGGTTTGAATCTTAACCACTCGCAATATTCCTAAAGAAATGCCGACTTTAAGTAAAGAGAGATACCCAGCGTTCTGAGAGAAGATGTACATAGAAGAGTGCCAGGATGTAAATGCTCCTGATTCTTGAGAAGTCGTTTCCAAGGAACTACGTCAGTTTTATTGCACAATAAAAAGTAAAGCATTTTGCAACCACAGCCCCGCTATTGCCCTTTTCCTCATGTTATGTTCTCGAGTTGCACTGGCTTCAAGTAGTTAAACTGCGAAGGAAGCTTTGGGATTACTGCAAGGAATTTAACACTTTGTGACACATCTCACTGGGGGAAAAGATCCCAGAAATGTTGGAACTTTTTCTCGGTAAGAGTGCACATAATAATTATCGTATGTAACTCCTGCAGTGCAATGTCATCATTAACTCTTCTGAACCAGGAGGGTTTAAGCCTCCTTTTGACCGTCTTTCCCACGTTTTTATGCAGGGCGTTTTATTGCAATCAAGTTTAACTGAGTGAGAGCAGCTTTACAAGGGTACAGACATTTCAGGAAAGTGTAGAACTAAACCTTAATATAGAAGAAGGCAACGCCATTTTGAGTCTTTGTAATGGCAACATAATTAACGTTTCTAAAAATAATGGAAACTAATACGCGTGTTACATGTGCTTTGTATGTATTTATGTGTGTTATCCTGATGAAACGAGTTTAATGTTGTAGCCATAGGTAGTGTAATAATTTTTATTAATGCTGAAACATGAGGATGTTAAATGAATATTTGCGTTAGCCCTTCATTCATATCGATCATTGCATATACCAAATATTATACCATATTCTAGTGAGAGGCAAAACGAAAATGTTTCTCTTGATAAAACCTTCTCAATGTCGTTTACAAAATTGAATTTTCATACGTGTTTTTCAGTAAGTATATTTCACTTCTTCAAAATTCCAAAACTGGACTCTGCGTTGTTTAGTGGGTAAGAAGAGTCCAATCCTCATTCTACGAGGGAACACATAAAAGTGTGGAAGCGACATTACTGTGACTTTTGAGGCGGATGTCCTATAAGGTAAATGGGGTTGGTTGATTGTGAAGAGAGCCGTCAGCACCCCCGCCGGGCAAAGTGAAATCAATAAAAATCATAAAAGTTACTTAAAAACTTTGCTCTGTTGGCCATCAGTCTCGGATACAAAGGCTGTGTTGTTAATCGCCTCTTTCTTCGCTATAATAAAGGCGGTAGTATTCAGCAGGACGGCTGCCTTAATAAGTTTATAAAATCGTCGGAAGGTTGACGGGGCGCGCTACGAGCGACTTGCGGTGAATTAAACTACAAATAAACTTCTATCTACTCTGATTTGAACAACTTTTTAATGACCACAGACACACCAATTCAAGTTACTAACTCTCGCCCATAAAGGCAAAATGAGGCAAGAAAGGCACAAAATGCGAAAAAATAATGAAAACTTTTTGTGCTCTCGATCGCCCGACACGGTAGGGATGGCACGGGATGGAAAGGATCTCAGGGCCAACTGATGCTCGGTCCAATCCAGACGGAAGGTGGGCAATGCTCGAAAGCGGCCCTGTCAGTCGGGACCGAGGCTGTTCTCAGGATATTTTTTGAGGTGGAAAGCATTTTTCCGGGCTTCGTGGCAAATGATTGTCAAAGTGATAAATTTTGTTCTTTAAAAGGGCAATTGTGAGCTCCACACGTCCCGCGCACCGCCTAATTGAGGTGCGATGCGGGCCTTTGTTGCCAGCTCGTTACACCACACATTCGAGTCTCATTCAGGTTCCCTGACAAAATGATTTCCGTGAAACAATCCTTGGTGGAGATATCGTGATCTGACACCACAATACGCCGGATGGAGAACGTAACGTAACGACCTGGAAAAGCGCCGAGAGTGCAAAGGGCGTGTGTAAAATGTAGCTAGGCGTACAATTAGTTTAAAGAGCCTAGGCACAGGACGGGTTTTCCTTCCCGGAACATCCTTTTGCTCTCTTTGCTCAGTATCGGATTCGTTTTCGAGCTCCGGTCCCGAACGCCGCGTGGCCTCCTGCCGGGTGTCCTCGCAAGGATTCGCCCGGTTCAGCCGATTCAAGGAGCTTTCTGATATCACTTGTCGTTTAAACAATAAATCGTCTAATCCATTCATTTAGGGATTTCCTTCGCCCCGCGGGGAATTTCGTTGCTTACTGAAAAGCTTTTACGTGCTCGTGGCATCCCTGGATTTGAGCTGCATTTACTTTATCGGTCGGAAGGAGTCCTTCTTTGTCGGGTGTCCTTACCCGGGTCTCGGTACGGGAGGCGCAGACGATTTTAGGCCCTTGCTAACTTCATGGAAGAATGCAGCCCAGCCATGTGAGAAAATGCGAGCATAAATAACTATTTGTACTAAGATCTCGAAATAAAAGTAAAATAAAATTGAGCCAGCCACGTGATATAAGCCATTCGGAACTGTGTCTGCGGCTGCTTATCAAACCTCGGACACGTGTTTTGCTGTAGTTTCTGTAAAACTTTTCCAATTTTGTCAAACCCTTTGTAAGTGCAACCCGTGTGCATGGCCCCAATTCAAGAACGAAGACAACGTCGACCGCGCCGGGTGGGATCTTGCATTGCGCAGGTATTGCAAGTGTTAATCAATTTTAATTTTCAATTTTAATTTTAATTTTATCAGTATTACTAACTCAGTATTATTAAAAATCATGTGGGTAAAACTTCAAACAAAATTTTGTTGATTCTTTGCACTACTTGCAAAAAATATTTATTAAACGTGGACTAATTAATTTAACTGACTTAGCATCACTTTTATATATTTCATGAGCATGCAATGTTCATCGGTTACAACGCAGAAGTTGTTGAATGTATCAGAATTCAACTGTGACTTTGCAAACAGGGGAAAACTGAAATATTGCAAGGTTACGTATCCTACTCTTCCTAGACTCCTTGCTAGTTCCGACTGTGCCAGTGTTCAGTTAGTTCCAAAAAAGCGGACGCAAGGCGCAACGTGTGTTGCCCCAATTTCGAAGCACTCAAGTTGTGGTTATTTTGTTTTGGGCCGGTGGAAGTTGATCGCTGAATTCAAGCGAAATTACAGGGAAAGTAGCTACTGTTGCTTTGCTAGTCCCTGCCCGATTTTCTTTCGAATTTCCTTCGATAATTTGTTTCAAGTTGTGTAAGGAACAAAAGAACGAGAGTAAGTATGAACCTGCGGCAAAAGCTCAGGTTGGGAGAAATATCGATTCGCCCTAATTCTGCTCAGAGATTTTTTCGCTGACCCTGTTCACGCTTCCAGTGGGTTTTGCGAGCCCATTATTTTAAGTTTGTGCGAAACATTTTCAGGTGCTCACAGTTTTCTCTTTTCATTTATTCCATATTATCCACATGAAATTGGAAAATACTGCTAATTTATGGCAGTAGAAATCTATGTTCTTGGAGAGGAAGAGCGTTAAGCCTCTTGGATATGTCCATAAAATACTACAGCGAAGGTCCCAAACGCAGCAAAATACACGTTAGCAGAAAAGTCTTTAATTTAATTCTTAATATGCCAATTACAGGTGTGGCGAAACCCTTAATTGTTCAAAGAGCTTATTCTCAAAAATTTTACCAGCTTGCTACAAAATCCTTGCACTAAAAAGAAAAGAAAGAGAATTAATTTCACCATATAAGGAAATTTTATGAACACATTTGGAAATCGTTTAGTTATAAATTACTTGCTGAAAAAAATTTTGCATTTAAACATAGGTATACGATTTGGTTTGTTATTTCTACTGAAGAGGTGCAAGGAATTGCAATGTATACAAGTTTTTATATTAAATATTTCTTTTTTAATTATATTTTTGTTTTTTAACAAATAATTGTCTTCTAAATGTTTTAATCTGCCTTGTTAACCTTCATCTGTCGTTTGCTTTTATTGAGTTTTAGTGAAATAAATAAACAAGTTACGAGGTTTGTATGCTGAGCGGCTAGATTGGAATATCGTTGAGAAATAAAGATAACGCCACAAAATTAAATAGCAACAAAACTCGCGACATTTAAAAACATAAGTCGTGCTAATCAGTGGGCGCAACAGAAATTAATAAATAAATATTCCAGTGGATTTTTAGAAAATATGAGCCTCTGTTGAAAACAAAGCTTTTGTACCAAACTTTTATACCGTTTGTTCGCGGAAAGGTGGGAAACATGGGAAAAAACAATTTGTGGAAAAAGAAATTCGTCTGTCTCAATAACTCCTTCCTGCATTAATCAGTGCAGAGCAGGAGCACCAAGGCGCTTACTCGGTTCCGCAGACTGAGTAAACTGGACGAAGCAGGGGGAAAAAAAACAAGAAATGCCATGAAATGTGTTGGCTAGAGAGTTTTCCGCGCTCATCTAACAAAAGCCATATAAAAGTCCAAAGAGCAAAACTACACCCGAAAAATTACATACGTTGGTGGCAGACCTTCGCCAGCGCCGCAAGTAATTCTTAATGGAGAAATCCCGCCAGGTCAAACGGATAAGGCCGAGATGAATACCTGCAAAATTACACAAGATTAGGCCAGCATCAGGTATGAAAATATTCGACACTGCTACACCTGCGGTTACCTGGGGGCATCCAGGCTGAGCGTGCCGTGAACTGGCCAAGTTAAAAGCACCTATACGACCACACAAAGGCCGAATAATACATGGACGGAGGCTAATTGCACTGAGGCCATTTTTATGGTTTCAGAGCTCCTCATCTTCAAATGGGCCTTTATATGGAGCGGATGTAAAGTCGGAGCGAATTTCTTCTTGAGGTAGGTTGTGGTTTTAAGGCCTTTTGGTTTGTTTTGTAATGTTAGAATGTTATGCGCTGTTAAAATTCAGCATTACACTATATTTATAAACACAAAATATTTTGAATCGTGCTACTATGGAAGAAAAGAAACCGCTTCTGGAAGTGAAATCTTCTTCACTCACATCGCCAGTTCCTTCATGTTACTAGTGGCATTATTCATACATGCAGTTTTGTTTACATGTCTAGTCCTTTTAATGGCAATTAACCTGTAGGTCATGGTGATGGCATGGAATTAATGGGCCAAAATTTTACTAAAATTAGAGGGATTAACAAAATTACGCCGTATAAAGTACACTCAACTATAGACTTTAGTACCACCGTGGTTCCTTTTGTTTTGAGGGTTGCAGTTGGTAAAGTCCACAAGTCGCGTTTTTTGCTACTAACCAAAGTTCGGCCGGAAAGGACACAGGAATTTCAGAAAAGAACTTAAACTTGTTTTGAAATTGTTCAAACATACGAATATTTCAACATCATACTACTTTCCAATAGCTTTTCTTGTTTATATTACGCTAATATTTTTAGTTCAAACTCAAATGTAAGTAATTGTAAATATAAAAGATCGCAAAACAATTCTAAGAAAATAGTGACGGAAAAAAGCATTTCGTGTTGTTTAAGTGTGTAGAAATAAATTTGTATTAAAAAAATAAAATTATATATTAATCAGTAGGTAGTTTCGTTATGGCATGTCTTCTATCACTGACGTTTTACTTCCCTTCAGTTTTAAAATTTCCTGGATAGCTCGTTTCCCGGAATCATTTCGCAACATAGACCAGTATTTTCATTTGTTTTCTGTCGTAGAAAATTTTCATTTGGTGTAAAACTCTTTTACGATTCCAATAAGTCGGACGACGTGACCCCTTTTCGGGGCAGCCACCCGTCCATTGCCCGCATTGCATTTGCTCGTAAAAAAGATATCGCTAAAGATGTTTCCGCGAAGCGTAGACTACCCCCCGTATTGCTCCACTTCGACCTGACAAATAAATTTATCTCCTAACAAAGTGAACCCGACTTACCAGTGCGGTCGGAGGAGTCTAGTCCCGAATAAAAGGAGGGGAGGGATTGATTTTTGGCTTTAATTCACTTGTTCTTTCGTCTGCCCCTTAAATTCGCGCCCCAGGCGGAATCGTAAACGAAATTAGGCCAGTCATTACTGAAATGCTGTCCTCAGTCCTTATCTGTTTGAAGTTCGCTTAACCAAAGGTGATTTTTCCTGATTTTCAATTGAAAGCTCCCTAAACATAAAGAAGCAGCAAATCGCTCTTTCCAGGTGTCAAATTCTTTGAATAAACATTAGCGAGAATACCTCACCAGCTAGCCATGGCGGTAACGATTGCCTTGAATTTTGAGAATAGTGCACGTCCGCAGGCAGTTCTTCTTCCATCTTCCAAGGCTTCGGAATAGGTTAACTGCTGCGAAAAATCAAAAAGATATTAAAAATAAATACTGTCGGTTGGGATCTTGCACCATCTGTTGTTCTCGAGTGTGACAATCCCACAAATCATTGTCCCACGCACAATTTATCTTATGTAAGCAGAAATCGAGCACAGGGCGTAATATGTTCACTCGCCTCGCACAAATCCAACAAAACCTACAAAGTAGGTCGAGGCGACCGGTTTTTGAGTTTTCCTTAACGGAAAGAACATCCTGAAATTTAGCGTCCATCACCATCCGCCTGATGATGGCATGCGTACGCTTTAATCCCTGCTCAGTCCCGGCCAAGTACAGTGCATAAAAAGAGTAACGTACAAAGTTTGAAACTGAAAACTGGAGTTCTGACTCCGGCCCAGTTGAAGCAGATAAGGGGTCCACCTCGGCAGTTTCTGGGCACGACCTTGGATTTTTTTTGTATCAAATGGGAGAAATCTGCAAGGACCATGCACTCATAAAGTCATCGAATGGAGAAGTAAACCTACATTAGTTTTCCAGCATTTGGAAAAATATCTGTGAGGGAAATCTTACCGAGCACGAAACCCTCGAAGGTGCCCCTTGACCCAGTTCACCTAATTGTCTCAAAACGTGCTATCCCTGTGAACTGGAGATATCTAAAATGTGTATGAAAAGCAATGATTGAGATTTTAGGTTTTCTTGGATGAACGCCTTCTGCCGGATGTTCTTTGGCATTCTTACCCCCGATCGAACGCCCTTCAGAATGAAGGATTTGTGATAGGTCTTTAATAAAAGACTTCTGCAAATTAATTCTCTTTAATTTCATATCTCTGTAGTAGGAATAATGCACTGTCTTGTTTTCGAAATTTAGTTCTAAATTTTAGATTTAGTCAAGGAAACTTGTTCCGATTTCAATGTATTATACTAAGTCACTATCAGCAATTAGAATGTCTTCACTCGTCGGGTTATTTCGATAATTCATTAATTCACTCTGGTTTTTGCACCAATTTTTTGGAATGTAATTCGAATATTTTAACTTGCATGCAGGAAATTCAAAATAATAATTTTGTAGCTTTTGTATATAACCAGAAAAATATTTCTTCCTATTACTTTTGTAATCGAAAAAATCGATTAGTTTTTTATTTTAGGTAGAAAATTAGGGAGAGACCAAAATAAAGAAAGCGAATTTAAATTTCTACGTAATATTTACTTAAACTAAAACTTACTCTCGCACTAATTTGTTTAATATTTCGTTGGACTTTACGGACAGAGTTATTTTCATTTCCAGTGACTTAAATACTGTGTTGGAAATAGTAAAAATAAAATGAGGTCACGTGCATCTATTAATTAAATATAAATAATTCAATAAAGTAAAGTATTAATTGCACGGATTGTCAATTTCAAACATTTATTTCATCATTCTAGAATGGGAAAATGATAAAAATATTTTTGACAATGTTTTCCAATTACATTTCCACTGATGAGTTAAATAAAAACGCCGGTATAATGTCGATGCCGGTGAGGGGCAATAAGATAAACGCATTCGGCAGACGCCCATTGTTGCAGGCATCCTGACGGGGACATTTATTATACCAAAGGAGTCAGTGTTTCGACAGTGGAGAGGATGGTTCATTGCTGGCGAATATCTACAGACGGGGTGGCAGGAGAGGCTGTATTGTGCTCGCCAAGAGGATCCGTAAGGGGGAATCGGATTATGCGACGTTGTAGGGAGGGTGATGGTGTTAGTCAACCTTTCGCCGGATCGATACTATCTGACTCACTGGCTGTCTGCCTAGCGGAGGCGGGGGTATCTTTCGGGCGGCATCTACCATCTTCCAGCCAGCGGCAATATAACCGGTGGATAGTGCGTTCGTTTACTACAAATAAAACGTTTCAAGATTTCGAGGGCCAGCCCCAGCCCAATTCCATTACTGGTGATTGGCCTCCCCAGCGTGTCAGTAGTTAATCATCGTCCTTGGGAAGCGTATGGCTGTAATCAGGTAATTTAAAAAATTTTAGGTATAAATACGGACGCGGTGCGGCGGCGCTAGCTTCGTCTTAGGGAAGACAAAGTCAATAGCCCCTAAAACCCTCCTAACACTTTGCGATGAGATCCTGGTTAAGAAGATGACATACCCCTGCCAGCTCCCGCGGTGGATGTGGAGCGGTTTCGCAAATTTTATCGCAGTTAATGAAAAGAAAACATGGCGGCTGCCGTCTTCTTCTTGGGATTTAATTACTCCGAATTAGGCGAGGTGTTGTGCGGATTCCGTCGGTTTATGGCGTGTAGCTTCCAAAATAAATGAAATACTCAATTTTAATTAGAGTCGCGCTTTTTGCACGAGTACGAGTTGTGCTCCACGCGACGGCGGCGCGAGCGAGTTTTACTTGATTTGAGAATTTTGCAAGGGCAAATTCTTTATTATTTTCACTTCGGCGGTTTCAATTTGGAAAGTGTAGTATGTACATTTGGCAAAGCAGACTGGAGCATTAGTAGAACTCCTTGGTTAATACACTTAACGGAATTAATATTTCCGACTTCGGATGTTTAGAAATTCTTTGTACTTGTTTATGCCGGGTAGTGTAGGAAAAACAAAATCCAAATATACAACAAAGTTTGTCATTTTTAAAATGGCAAATTTTTTAAATACGTAAAGACGACAGAAAATTTACATTTCTCAATGGACGAACAAGTTTGAAATTTGTGGAAGTTTGATTTTAATCATATGCAGCTTTCGTTGTGAACACTTTGTATTGAATTTTAGGGTCATGAGAATTTTTATTTAATATGCATTCAGTATTTTACGGGAGATTGGTCTTCAATATAAAGTAGCTAAATTCAATTGCATATGTAAGTAACCGGAGACTCGAATATAGGAGACAATCTTAGCCAAAATTATTATGAATTTAATGGTGTAAACAATGTGAAATTAAATTAAATACAAAATTGGGAAAAGTGTTTGATTCTGGAATTTCGCAGGTCTACCTAGATATTGGAAGGTAAGCAAAAAAGACACAATTTATACTCATAAATCAGCTTTTAAATATTTGGCTCGTAAAATTGCGAAAGTCCTACGTGTCGCATACGAAATATTCAAAACAATTCTAAGAGAGTTAAGAGCTACAGGGTAAAAGTTCTCTACAATATATAATACAAATTGTTTTTATAATATAGAGCAATTTGTTGACCTGGAAAGCTGGAGATGAAAAATAAGTAAACATCAGTTGCACTAACCTTGCAGTCCTCACAATGATGTATTAACGAATAAACTTGACGGCAATCATAACGAACTAAAATTTCTGTAAATTCACAGGTGATTCTAGTGGCTAGGGCATCCATATCCAAAATGTCGTTCAATATACCCACACACTCGCTCTCCTTGCTAAGCGTGGTGTTCAGCGCGGACGTATGTAGAGCACTAAACACGTTCCGTTCACAGCAATGTCTTAAACGCAACGAACGCAGTTTGGTCGCTAATTCGCGTCGTGGCTTTTTACATAATTGTGTAGGACTAGACTCTTCATTATCGCCCAAATAATCAAGGCACTGTTGTTGTTGTTGCTGCTGCTGTTGCTGCTGTTGCTGCTGTTGCTGCTGCTGCTGCTGCTGTTGCTGCTGCTTGTACGCATGTGGTGTTTCCTGTTGTCTCTGCGGCTGCTGCTGTCTCATAGTATTTAGGTTATCCATAGTATTAAAATTATTGTTGTTCTTGTAACTATAATTAGGTTTATGAATATTGTTATAGTACTTATTATCCGTAAAGTATTTATTATTATTCTCTTCTAGCTTTAATTGTTCACAGGATTTTGGACACTTTGGCGGACCAGGACCCTCATCCACCCATGCTACAGGCAGTGACCCAGCTGAGCATTGACCCTGCAATGATACAAGAAGAGCACGGCTGGTGAGTGCTACCTCAATTTTTCCCATAAAACTTCTCCCACTCAGAACTAAAGGGATAGTTCTCGCTAATTTATTCAGTGCCAAGGGCCTCAGTTTACTGCCCCAATTCCAGGCTCAATGGAGACTGAAAAAACACCTCGAACCGTCTACACTAAGGAAATTTATAAACTCTAAGGGAGCTGTTACACAAATAGTCCGGCAACTGGGAGAAGTATTTTATTATTATAAAAATAAATAAAATTTGCATCCTCTCTGCAAAACTTCATAAACTACTGTAATTAAGCAAAAACTTTCTCCCTTTAAGATTTTAAGAATCAACCAGAGCTACTTAAATCATTGGGAAAATACTTATTCGAGCGAACACTGGTGTGATGCGACGTCCGTTGGAGTATGCCTGCACGCCTCTAAGGTCGTATCCGTGTTAGACTGCAGTAATATTAATGGGGCAATTGTACTATATAGCAATAAACCACTTCAAGCCTATATTATTATTAGCGATAATGAATAAATGATGCCAATGTGTTATATAAGTCATTCTAGGATGTGTAAAAGAAACTCCTATATACGATTAATTATATAACTGAGCACTATGTAATACGATAATAATGCCTAAAATCAATTGTTAACGACTTTGGTAACGTGCAAATTTTTGTAATGCTTTTTAATTTAAACACTCAATTCGATACGAAAGGACTGGTATAACTTACAACACACACACACTGCATAATTTTTCAATGAAAAAGAGGCTATGTAAATTACATACGAATGTCTGTCTTCCTCATACTATAACTTTTCAACATTTTTGCTCTATGATTTAACAGAATTTAAAGGTAGTACTATCGAAAAGGAAAGAATGTAATTCAAAAATGAATCCAATTCAGCAACTTTTAGAAAGGAACCATTATTTTACTTTGTGACTATCAGGAAAAGTCCAAATAATAAACAAATGAAGTGGAAAACGAAATAAAAATAAAGATTAAACGCCCTTAAATCAAAGTTTTTATGCGAGACGTAAATAATGAGGGTTCTCTTTGACGAGCTAATTTAAATCCGACTCTGATTATTCTTGAATTCTTTTGTTCCCACGAATGGCGTTGCCTATGCCGCATGGAGATAATACCGATCCACATACTTGCAGGCTAAGTTCCAACATACACTGTTTAAATACGCGTCAAATTCTTAAAAAGAGCAGAAAATTGTTGGAAGCAATTATTCCGGTGAGGGGAGCAGAATTAAGAAATCATCCCCACGACTAATGCTGGGCCTAATAAATGCAAATGGTTAAAATCCTGTAAAACCTCGAATCTCTTCGAAAAAATCAACGGAACCAGCGCTGCTGCTGCCGGGAATCTGTGTGCGGGGTGGTATATCCGAAAATGGGATTCTGTCTATCAAAGGATCAATGTCCTCATCTTCGGGGATGCAAGGGGCTGTCGATATCTAAAGAACCAGGGACGCCTGACTTATGTAAGTGTGCACGTTATAAAAGCAATCCGGTGTATCCACATCCACTCGCACCTTGCTACATAATTTATGGCCACAGTTCAAAATAAAAAGCCACTTAAGGAATACAAATTACGCGAAAAAATTTATGTGGCTATGTGTCAAAGCTGCCTGCCTTCCAGACCCATAAATATCCCCCACGCCAAAACGAGTTCTCTTTTAAATCAGATTTGGAGCACATTGACACAAAATGAATCCTTCCCGGACAAGGAATAAAGTTCTTATCTGCGGCGTAATCCACGTCTTACGTAATCTGTTTTGCCTTTACATCTGTCAACGATTGCCAGCGCGAATAGCTCTTACACCTCGGGAGCCCCAATCCTCCGAGTCCGATCCACCCTTGGTTAACCATCCACCAGAAAAATTAATTTAATTAAAATTAGCACACAATATCAATTTCATCTTGCGACGAGATCATCTTCGAGGCACTTCCGCATCCCAGCATCCTGGTATAACGGGACACGTCGAGATGTATCCCCGCACAGGCGGTGGATAACACCTCCCCGTCGCTGAAGGGAGCCGGAGACGCCGAAGAGATAAAAAGCCGCGTTCGAGAGGTAGCGCAACTTTCTACAGTTAACCATTCGTCGTCGACGTCCCGCTGCCTGCCGGTCTGGCTTATTAACCCATGCATACGCCGATGATCCTTAAAAAATAATCTCATCGACAATCATTGCGAATTGTTTTAGTTATTCAAATTCTCCACTCGGCGGAGGGATATCAAACAAATACTCGGGCAAATATTCTAAACACAAGCAAACACCGGGAACACGGTCTACTCGCTGCGCCGGACGGGGGCGGACGGGACCATTCTGGGAACCGGGTGGGACTGCTAGGTCGAGCTAGGTGTTCTCGAGCTTCCGACTGCTCACACTGAAGCTTTTCTGTGTAGGATGTCGAAAATGATGGTTTGCTCTTTGTTAAGACCGTGCAGTAACGGGGATTTGCCCGTGGGCTCTTTTTAAGGATTTCCCTTATAAGCGAAAATTTTTTGAATAATGCTTGCTCACCACTCAGACCTTCCCTGGAATGCCACGAGATTCGATTGGTTTTCCTTTCATTACGGCGATGTTTGCTAGAGAAAAATCCCTTTTTGGTATAAATTATAACAAATGAATCTGGCTGGGAAAGCAACTCTAGATCCACACCGCACAACTAATTTTACCACTTTTACAGCGCAAGAGACGGCTTCCACTTTTCGAAATAATTTCAACCAATTTTGGAAATTTGGAGATATTCAAAGCGTCATTCACACTACAAGAGGACTATTGATTATTTATTATTATACTATAACTATGGGTCACGGAATGTTACGATTCTTCGTTATTAACAAACTGGGGTAAGTTGTACTCAGAACTTTGGGATGGACGACCTGGGGAGTAGTGTATTTCTACTAAAAGTAAAGAAGATTTTAATTAGTATTGTGATTGACGCGAAAGAAAGATGCGTTATGTCAGTGTCCATAGATCTTATATGATTTTACAATAACTTTTTGTTAAATAATTGAGTGACTTTTTAGCCATTTTGGAAATTGGAAGAAAAGTAATTCAATTGTGACAAAACGAAACGAAATAGGTTGTCACCCTTCGGAAAGAGTAGGGAGAGTACGATAAATGAGGAAACCTCTTCCCATTTGAGAAAAGATGCGAAGCAAATTAAATTAACACTGGCAACAAAGTAACTTAATTGACAAAGTTCCCGATAAGAATAAAACACTCGGGGAATGTTTTAAACTAGTACACCCCACCGCCGTGTGTCTTGTACCGCCGGAGTGAGTGTTAACGCATATTTAGCGCAGGGATCTCAGCATTCACCTACGTCCGTGCTTGGGCGGGGGTTTTCGTGAATGACGTTGAGCAGACATTGACAGCAAAATCACTTCGCGTCTGCCAAGCTTTTTCTGGACGTCCTTTGGAATCATCCAATTCCCGGTAGCTCTTACAGGGAGGAGGAAGGCGATGAAGAAAATGTGAAGAAAAAAATGAGGAGTACCACGGTCTTCGGCGGCTCTACCGTACCAGGTCTGGACGAGCTGCGCCGTGGCAGTCACCTTCTCCTTCACAGGCATTGTCTCAGACTGTCAAGCTTTTCCAAGTAAATTGTCTGATGCTGAAATTAGTGACACTGAGCTCCTCCGGCTCCTCCAGCTTCGCCCGATAAGAAACCAAGCTGAAATGTGTGCTTTGTGCTAAGAAGTGGCTCTGAAGAAGAAGATTAGGGGCTAAGCATCCCTTCAAATCCTGAGTGGAGGCACTGACTCAGATAGGATGCAGCCACAGGCCCTACCGTCGGACGCCGTGAGGAGTTCGGCCTGTTCGCTAATCGGCTGGCACTAAATCCCAACGAGTGTGTTGATTCAACGGAAGGAAGAATGCAAGCAGCACAGCATCCACCTTATGTGCTCATCTCAAGAACCTCCCCGGGGATGTGTGAGTGAGTTCATCCCTTGTACATCCTTGAGTATGCGAGTCCGTGGAGGGTTTGTTTTTACACAACCAAACACTCAAGAAAAAAATCAATCGATTTTGCAAACAGAAGAAGAAGATCCCAGGAGAAGGGCACCTCGGAGAACTGGGGCCAATCGAGACACCCGGGGGCACTGGAAATAACGCGGATAGTTGCGGAACAATACGCGCGTACTTGCGTTACCAATTTTCAAATTTTCGACAAATAGCGACAGAGCGGGATGCATTGTGGAACTTGTCTTTCAACAAAGACAAATCTTTCGCAACCTAAAACAGTACTCCCGTCGGTTTTTGCATTTTTGCATGTACGCCAGCAAGAAAATTGTTGCCGGGCAAAATGGAGAACTGATAAGACTACATCAATTAAGTCGTGATGGATTGCAATTTCCTGGGAATATGGTCCCGAGGAGGCGTAGACCCCGACCCGTTGAACCAATTATTCAGTACAGAAAAGTTTACATCGATTTTTTGCCTTAAGAGGGCAATTTTTCCACTTTAAACTGTTGCGGCCTTGCGGCCAAGTAGGTTTCCATTAAATCGGTCGTCTGGCAAAAAGCACGTGTAGCAATCAGCATAAGTTCATCAATGTCCAAGATCGATCATGTTTTCTAAAGGTCTATTGCTGGAATCTCTTTGAATACCCGCCTTTCGCGACCCCATCCTTCTCGAAATGCATTCATGGAATTCTGAAGAATTTTTGCGTTCAGAGATCTAATTCTAAACTCAATTTATTCTCTATCTGAATTTCTACGCTATTCTTGTAGACGTTTCCAGCAGTTTTTGCGTGCCGATATGGAGCCGTAGTAGAATCCAAATCATTCACGAGCCTTTATAGCAAAGGGAAATTATGCATTATATTTACACTAAACAGAGAAGGCAATACACAAAGCACTTATAAATTCGTCATAAATAAATACCCGCATAATTTTATATCTACAGCAATTTTGTATGTACATATATGTATATACTTTTATATACTGAAAAATATGGTTACTGGAAAAAGTATTACTTATTCTTCTTAACGTTATTATTAAAATATTTAAAATAATGCTTATTCCTCATGAGTACTTCAATTCTCGATCATGCAATTATTTTTCTTTTAAAATTAAAATAACTCAGAATGGCGATTTAAATGCAGTAAAGCAATGTTAATTTAATGTAGTATTTGGGAAAACAAAACATTTTAAATTTACTAGAACTCTAAAAATCCAAATACTTTGACAAACACCAAATGCTTCTACCAAAACTCTAGTTCAGGCCACTTACTTTATTTTAGAATACAAAATTTTAGTTAAGGAGTTTAATTACACGATTAGTAATAAAGGAAATGTTCTTTAGCGCAAGTTCAAACCCTGTACACCATTTGAAGTAAAGTATATTTAAGTATTGTTTTCGTTCAGCTCTCACAAAACAGTTATCAAAAAAGGCAATTTACAAAGGTTTATGCTGTGAACCTTGCAGGTAAACGTATACCTTACCCCTTTGTTTCTATCCCCGAATACACAGTGCTTAATACACCTTTAATTAACAAAGTTTCTTTTCTGTATACTGGGTAGTTTCTTCTGGCAGCGTGAACCAAAAGACAATCTGGAGCTAAATACTTTCTTAGATTCTCTGTTTTTGTGTTTCCTGGTTCAATTTCCCTTCCTGTAAAAATTGATACTTACATTCCGTTCCCTGAGATTCTAACAGAAATGAGAATTGTTAGGTTGATCTGGTAGAAAAGTTTATTTAAATTTAAAATTGCGACTACTAAATGTTATAGAGTCTAAAATGTAATGAATTTAAAAGCTAACTGTATGGATACAATCTTCAAGGGCTTGTGGATACAAAATGCCCAGTTATATCCCTAATCAGAAGTTGGAGGCGAAATAAAAACTTGTTGAAGTGGTTTGGGAGGATGGGACTTATTCATACAGGCACGGTTGAGCTAAGAATTGAATCGATCGTATGTTCTAGAGCACACATTTCGAAATTCCTTCTAAGTAACTGAAATTCCCATGATCTCAAAATTATGAAAATTGTCAGAAAGAAATTGCATACCACTTTCGGATAGCTAGTGTTTTCCGGGTTAGGATTTGTTAAACGAGGAAAAGGCAGGGATTGCATGTCCGCGAGAACAATCAAACAAAACTTATGTTGAGAAAGCTCTCACGAAACAGTTCCGGCTTAGTAGTGTAAATGATTCCACTTACACGCCGTGCGCCCCTGTCACCCGCCACCGGAGCGTTTTCTAGGCTTCGTTAGACGGCGCACGTCGTCACAATCTCCACAATAAATCAAAGCTATAAGAGAGTGAATTTGTATCATTTCCTATAGAAATTATCATCTCGAGATAAAATCGATTGATAACACTTTTAATATCGGCCGGACTTGGAGATCCGGGGCAGACCCGGGCGTACCCAGCGCTATGTGGAAAATCTGCCCCTGTTTGTCATCGGGCCGGGATTTCTGGCTCCTGTGGGTGTTACCAGTTAAACAAGCCGACAACACTCGTGACCGGATAGTAGGACAGCGGGCAACTGGAACAATGAAGCTATCACCATAGAGCCTGAATCGCCCGCAGGATTTGTTAAAATTTTCGCAATTCATTTGTTATTGACCGTACGCAAATTTACTGAAGGTGTTTTCCAGATGGACGTCCGGACACGTGTTGAACGCCAGATTATCGATAAATATATTTCACCGAAATGGTATACCTCTTAGCGCCCCGCCTGACATTTCACGAGATAGTATCAAATTAATCATGGGCAAATTACTCTCGACTTATCGCTGATTTTTTCGCAAAAAAGCTACGGAATTTTGCCACAAATTGTAGGCTCACTATTTTCGCCTTTGTTTTATACATAAACCGTGCGAATTCGACTCGCGCGAAGAGGTTCCGTACCATATTTTTTCGTATTACTTCGTAAAAAATTTGTTTAACGATAACGTGTGATTTCTGAATATACAAACATATGATGTATTTGGGAAAATAATTTTGCATAGTGCTTTGTATATACCTGGGATTTTCATTATGGCTCTCCTGTAAACTTTAAGTAAGGCGTTATATTCCATGATTGTTTTAAAATTTTAGGTTCAGTAATTTCGGAAATAGTGGGGACGCTCTATTTTCGCAATTTGTTTTGGAATATCGTTTTAAATATGCTATTTAAAAATATGAAAACATTTTTTGTATTCGCCATAACAATCTTTTTTAAATGATGACCCATATATAAAATTCAAAAAAGAAAAATTCGAGTGCTTAACTTGTCTTTTCTTTAACTCTTATATGAATATTTTAAAGTGTTAACTAGTGCAAAATATGTGCGTTAATAGGATGAATTACTATGCCAAGATGGGCAAACGGGCAGACCCCTGAGTGATCTTATAAGGATTCCGTGTTTTTCCCTTTGAGGTACGAAACCTTTTTGAAATAAGTTTTGTTTTGAACAAATATTCAGTAATATTTTCGATACAAGAAGCATTCGAAGAAAAATAACTATGGATCATTCCACGAAAAATTAACCTATGGAGTTTTCTCCGATTTTCGTGGTATTTGACCTAGGCAAAATATTATATGTATGTTAGATGTTTAAAAGTTGAATGATATGTTCATGTGTTATATATAGTGGTCTGATGGAGAAAAAATATAGTCGAAATAAGAATCGAAGATTTTATAGTCACTGGATGGTGGTACAACTCGTAGGTAATGATTTTACTTTTTTCGTTGACAAAAACGAAAAATTATTGGAAAAACTAAAAGGGATGTGAGCAAGATTATAAATGCATAGAATGATCTCAATATTTAATATTTTTTTTTTTTAAATTTCGTTTTGCACCAGACAATATTATATCTTAGTGTTTTTGTTAGGTGCTATATGTTATGTTTATGTTTTTTTATGACCAATGAAATTGATCAAAAATTGGAGAAGAGTTCCTTCGGATTTTTAAAAATTCATCGTGTGTCTAGTTACATAGCTATAGCCTTAGCTATAACTTTACTGACTTTACAAGCCACAGGAGTTTTTCAAGTACTTCAGTTTATATACGAGCAAATCATGAGGAAAATTAGAGCAACAAGAAAGTGAATCTGACGTTTTTTGAAAAATATTGAAATACTGGAAAGTAATATAATTCTGAACTTCAAGCTTTTGTACGAAATTTTCCAAATACTCCCACTTTCCAGATTTCTTTAAAATTTTTAAATATAAGAAGTGCTATGGAATTGCGAAAAAATTGAATCCATAATTTTAGTTCTTGTCGTACGAAAATATTTAGGGGTTTGCTTGCTGCGTATTTCAAGACATGTGTTTTCAATTAAGGGTTAAAACTCATCTCCTACTAGCATATGCTAGTTATGATATCCAATGTTTACTTGACTTTAGTTGTGGGGCAAGCCGCACTTGTCCGAAGTTCAATCTCCGAAAAAAATTAGCTCAGAGGAGCAGCCACCCTGGGCCACGCAAAACAATATCTGCCGTCGTCCTCTATTTACTTTGGGATGGCGCGCACATATTGCTTTGTTGTACGAGAAAATAGTCGCCTTCCAGCGAACACGTACAGAGAGTAATAAAATGTCATCGATGTTTTATTTCCGTGAATCATCATAAAATTGAGCCCCCAAATATCTCGGGAGCGCGGATACCTTTCCCGCTGAGAGGTCGGCAGAAAGGGTTCTGCGATTGAATTAAGAAATAGCATCTTGAGACTACAGGTCGAGTGCGCTCGGAAGAAGAACTAGAAATAATACAATGCCACTGTTGGACTGGGGTCTGCCTGACCTCAATCGAGACGGGACGTCCCAAGGCATACATGCTTCCAAAGGACATCGATTGCGCCACTCCAGGACTCAAACAATGGTGACCGGGAGGACGATATGGTGAAATAACTTCGCATTCGAACGGCATGATAATTTGGAATTCTCGCAGCAGTTGCCCATCATATCAGCAAGTAGAAACAGACTGGTGCACGAATATATCGGCCAGAGTTGATGCGAAACTGTTTAAGAAGACCGATCCACCCACCTTCGGGAGGGTTGCGCGTGCGACTGTGTGTGAGAGGACTTTCGGTGTATGAAAGCTCGCATTTATCCTACGTCTAAGAAAAACGAAAATGATGCTGTGCCAGAGGAATCGGCTGGAGGAATCCATGGCGAAACAGAGGGCCCATCGGCCGAGAGCTGTGGCAAGGAGCGCAAAAAATGGCGGCTGATTTATTGAGGTTTAATTTAAAAAGAATTTACCAGATCCTAATGGACCTATCTCCGCCCTCCGCCAGCCAGAAAACACGCCGACCGGCACATAGGTAAGCATTGACACTTAATCGTCACCACAGATCCATAAGACCTAGCAGCCTTAGATAGTGTTGTGCCCCCGCCCCTCTCCAATACAAGCGAATAAATTGCAGCCTGAGGTCATGGGCCACACCGGGCGGAAAGCTCTTTTCTCTGGATTTGTTAAAGTTGGACTTTCAACTCCGAGTTGCTCTGCCCGTCAAGCCGTCACTTTTCGTGATTTTTTCCTTTTTACTTTCCGCCGCACTTCTGTCGGATCCCCTCGTGGACATTTTGTCCCAATAGCGTTCTTTGCAGCCCCGTCCTGTATGCTTCCCAGTAAGACTCAGGGAGTCAGATCTCGCGTCCACAATGCAGGAATTTGTTCGTCAAATATCCGCTTTTAGTCGCTGCCGCTCAGACAAAAGCCTCCAGATTAAAGTGCTAATTGTTAGGCGGGGGCAGCGCGGCGGTCTTAGCGAGAATTATGTGGTCTTATGACATATTCCACTGAAATTGGTGTTTATTGAATGGTGGACCCGCATTGATTGACTTCAGCGGCAGGATCTTCCAATATTAGCGCAACTATGCGGGTGATTGATAGCTCGTGTCATCGCAGTATTTGTGAACTTTTCAATTGCACACGTTCACAGGAGGAGTTAATAAAGTGAAGAACATGTATATAATAAAACTAACCCAAAATCAAATCGTCCAGACGGAAAAAAACAACATATAAGAAAAAATGAGTGGAAATTTCGGAGTTTACTAAAAAAAAAGGAAATACAACAATAATTAATGCAATAAGTCGAAGTAAATACATGACTCAAATATCATCAAATAGATATAACCGCTAAACATAGCTACACACAGATGCGTGCAAAATAATGTTTAAAGCAAGTTTAATTTTGTATACCTAAAAATAAGTAGATATGTTAGAAAATCAAAAGTAGATATTAGAGACTATTGCAATTGCTATAGACACAAACAGAATGATAAAAGCGGATTTCAGAGCATTACTATCAGAAACTAATCAAATCAGATTTTTGCAAAGACCACCGAATATTGTTCGTGTGAAAATAATAAAGAAGGTTTGAAATATTAACAACAATTCTTTCTAATTAAAAAGTAGTAAGGTAACTTCAGCAAAGAGCAAAAATACAGAAAAATAATAGGTCAAGCAATTTTTGACAAAGAAATACGTGTCTTGAAATTTGATATTTTATGATTCATGGCAAAAGTGACAAGTGGTAGTTAAACTGTTTTTTACTAATTTCGAGCACGTCATTTCTATTCATGGAGGGAAAGCCCTTATACATATCTATGATGAAGAACGTACTAACATCAAAACCTTCTACCTGAATCCTATACCTTTTAAATTACAATACGTCACTTCTTTGTTATTAGGTCCCTAAATCTAGAAGTAGATTCTTCAAGGAAATTAAAAGAACTTTAGCTGAGTTCATGGGCCAATGATCAAAAGGACAAAAAGAATTAATGAACCATAAACAGGACTTCTTCCTTTGGCTTGTTAGAGTCGATTAGTGTCACAAGCAAGTACTCGGGATCCTTCCATCGTATAGCACTATAAGTTTCGAGTTATTAAAACTTCCCTTGACTATTCCGCAAAGTGTCATATGAGCAACAGTGGAAGGACGGCGTAGCTTCAATAAATGTCAGATTAACAATAATCTCAAAATTTCCGAGCGTACCAGACTTCGCAAATAATTCAATTTGGTCGGCAGTGGTACAGCAGCGCTAGGGCCCGCCTATAGCACTGCTCGGTTAAGTATGTGAGTAACACTTGATCCTCGCAATTCTTTCGGGGAGGGCGGGAGCTCCCAATTACAAAAAAATTCCATTTCAGATAATCACAGTCTACACGTGTTCAATTCCAGCAGATAATACGTTTTGCAGCAGGGTAAAATTGATTAAACCCAAATCTAGGGGCTGGTTCTTTTCGATTTAATAATTCACAGGACACTGAGCGCCACCAAGGACGCTGTAAAATCAATTGAGGCTCAGGAGGCACTGTTACATCATTGTAATGGAATACCGTCGAGGTGGTAAGTCAGTTCGAGCTAGGCGATGACGGGGGTCCTCAGAGAAGAGCGCGGCTCCAACTATCTAATGCCGCGAGACACGCCTGTACTTGGCGAGCGTTGAGCAAGACGTCCACTGCGCGGGAGAACGGGCGGGCGGGTCTACTTTTGGCGACTCACGAACGCAATCTTCAAAAGTATCAAGGGAATTTGCACGGCCCAGCTCCGTATAATTCGTCCTGACAGTTTTGCCCATACTACGCTTTTGGCCGGACTTGACGAAACTCGGTCGACGCATGTGTGTGTGGGCGGTCAACAGACAAAGGGCCCATCGCGGTGCCCGACCGAACGACAACGGAATCAGATACTTTTGCGGCAAATTAACGGTACCCGGACTCGTAAAACGTTTAAGGCATGTAAAATCGAGTTTTTCCCTTTTTCTGTCTGCAGAAAAATGAAAATCAGGCTGACAACATAAGCGGCGAACACACGAGCGTACCCTGCAAACATTGACATAGGGCGCCCACTCAAAGCTCCACCATCCCCGTTATGTGCGAAGGGAGCCCTGCGACTCCGCCGAGGACCAGATAGGGATCGCACATAAGCCCTACATAAAGTTTATTGGACCGAACGTTTCCACACACCGGTCCCGTGGCTCCCTGGCCGTTGTCGTCGTCAACGTCGCTTGCCGTGCGCCGGTGTGCGTTTAATTCAGGCGTTATGGCAATCGGTCTAACCGTCCGTCCACTGCCGCCGCCGCTGCGAAGTGCCCTCACACCGAGCAGTTACAATTTATATAACTTTTCAATTACCGTTAGGCGTCTCTGCCCCAGTGGTCAGAAGTTGCACCCTGTGGGTCACATTAGTCCAGCCTCGAAAACTACGGTAATTCGATTGTTCGGACAACTCCTTAGTAATAGATAACGAAGGTTTGATTGCGATGGATACACCTGCGGTATTGACTGATTACGCTTCACTTGGGGACTTGGATTAATTGACAGGTAAACTTAAAGTTGTTTTAAACCTAGGGACGGGCGTATGGTCTGCGGTAAGACTGCATGTTCACTCGCTCGTTTACACCCGCGTAACTTCAAAATGGTTGAACCGCTTTCGAAGGACGTGGCTTTAAATGCTCAATTTAATCAAGCAGATGACTTTATCTACGTCAAAAATAAAGTGTCTGAGGCTAGATGGCTTATCTATACCTCCAAAAGGGTCGGATAGCGAAAATGTATATGAAGAAAAGCATCAATTTAATAAATATAAAGCAATTCATACAGTTTTTGTTTGTTTGTCTGTTAGCATTTGCATCACAACCAAAAACCATTGCACACATTTTGAGGAGACTCCCACTCTTAGGGAGCCCGAACTCAGGGACTCAGGGTATAGGCAATATATTTGGTCTATATTTGAGTTTGTTGCAGGCTAAAGAGTGTTGCTTGTCTATCAGTATAGTTTTATCGCAAGTTCTGTTCATGTGCAAAACTGGCAAAAGCTGGTTGATTTTAAAATATAAAAAGATGATTTGTTAAAAAGGGTATGATATTAATAAATTTGAAAAAGGAAACAAATCCTTGGACCTACGGCACTATGGAAATTAATCTGACGAACGTTGCTTAATTATTAGAAAATTGTAGTAAAAGTACGCTTATTTAGTACTTTGAAGTTATAAGGATCGAATATTATTGAAAGTGTTTATTTGCAGTATACCAGACACGGATATTTATTATTCCCCTCTTTTTAAAACTTCTTCTAATTGGTAAATAATAATGCATGAATCTAGACGTTTATATTACTTGCAAATTGGTATAAAACCGTTAATTTTCCTATTTCCAAAGTTGCTAGTTGTTAATACTACGACTTTTGAACTTTTCTCGGCTTGAAGATTTTATTAGAATGATTCATGATACTGAACACTGCATCATTGTTACTCGAGTCCTATTTTATTGTTATTTTACTTTTATATTTACTTATATATATAATATTTTATACTTTATATTTATGCTTGCGAGATACAATATATGCTGCAAAATATTTTAAATCAATATTATGCTCTATATTTAACCGTAATGCAAACAAATCAAATATTTTTGTAAAATGTAATATATAAATAAAAATACAAACCTGAAAATGTTTTATTTTCAATAGAACGTAAGACTGAAATTTGGGACAAATTTAAACTCATCTTGAACCGGTTCTACAAATTGTAATTCACGACGAAGGAATTTAAACTTGAAATTTCACATTCATTACATTTTATAAATATATTATTAAAAATTTTCAGTTTTAAAGGGGTTTTACAATAAAGCTTTAACTTTATAAAAATATTTAAAGCAATCTTTTTCAAATTGTACTAGGTGTTCGTTCAATGACCAGTGATCCGAACGCATTTCAAATTCTTTTCGAATTTAATTTACATATGTTACTTTTTGAAATACTTCTAAAAAAATGTGTAGCTATCGAAATGAACAGAAAAAAATTTATCTGTAAGATGCAAAAGACACCATTTTTTGATTTGTAGATGTCGGCCAACGTTGTTATTGCAATTTGTAAACTAATTTGACTGAATAATTTTTTTTGCTAATTTCGCAGACTAGGATTGTTATTAAGCGGATAGCGCAGGACCGGGGTCAAGGTGGGCATCGAACCCATAACCTTTGTTGTTGTGAACCAGTTGCGTTGGGCTGATCCACTGGGAATATACCTTTAGATAATAACACACATTAACTTAAGGTGCTCTGAAATTTGTAATTACTTTAACAGCATTGGACTATGTGGCAGTTATACTTGTATATTTTCTTCGAGAACTATCCCTATGCGAACTATGCGGTACAATATTTCTTAGGAGAGGGGGAGAGGTTACCTGAAGATCCGATTGATTAGGTTGCGCCAGATCGCAGGCAGACAACCACGGATTAACACGTGCCAAGGCACCTGTGCCACCGTCGAAATCCTCGTTGTTGTCGTAACCAATCTTGCCCAATTCACGATTGTCAAAATAATTATGTTCGATATTAGTTTGGATAATATTGTTATAATTATTCGATTTATAATAGAAATTGGGAAAGCTGATTTGGTTTTTGCCGCTGCTGGTGCTGCCGCTGTCGTCGTATTGTTGCTGTTGTTGTTGGTGATTTTGACTGGTGCTGCTGCCACGCCGAGCCCCCGAAATAAACGCAAGCGCCATCACGACCAGCCCGGGTCCTGGCCGCATATTGACCTCGGGTTCGGCGGTGCTAGCATGGTGCAGGCCCGCTTGAGACGCGCTTGCGACTCCGATAGGTTTGAGGATATGATGGGCTCATGGCCCCATCATCACCTTATTTCTATAATTTTCGTGTTCACTTCATTAAAGTTTTCTTGTTCCTGTATCTTTGCCACCGCAACTCCGATTATCTCGCACTGATATTTCGCGATCACTGAAAAGCTTCTGCAACCTCACTTTTGCATTTTCTTTGTTTTCCGCTTTCTTCTCATTCACTGCTAGGGCTCGCCACTTGGACCTCAGACCCTTTAGTGCATATGTGCAGCTCCGTTCTCGAAACGGTCAATTTGTCGTAGACTGATCTGATTCGGCGGAGTGAAAATCCATCCGCTCACATAAATCATTAACGGTATTCACGTGTATAATACAAGAGCACTACTAATTACCATTGTTACATCCAACTTAAAAAAGGGAATTTTCTCCTATAAACCGTGCGGCCATTTTGAACGCACACACATTAACTGGAACAACAACAACTCGCATGTATAAAAAGTCCTTATAATAAATATGTAACGAATACACGAAAATAGTCATATATAACCGAATGGAGGTATCAGCCAGCGCAGGGAAGTGCTATGCAGAGGTGAAACACAAAGGGAGTTGGTAGTGAAAAGCACAAAGGACGAACCGAAATTCATATGCGGAGACAGACCGTAATTGGCTCTGCTTCGATCCTCGACGCCAGTTACTTTTCGCAGCACTATCTGGCCGCAGGATCTACAAGTTCCATTCCCAAAAATGCGAAATTCAGGCCGTCCTGAACATACCAGAGGGTGTCCTTCGGATTTGTTGAGTCCTTGAATTATTGACGCCGATCCACGCACAAAGCCACCTTGCAGCGCCGTTGTTTTCAAACTCATTAATTTTTAAGGGTATCACCTCATATTACCTCATTCAAACCCTCCGTACACTGAGCGATGCGTGAAGTAATGCCACGGAACTGCTGTGCACATCAACTGGTATACATGGGAAAAAGTTGTCGGAGAAGTGTCCTACGCGACCAGACAGAGCCCTGATTCCGAAAATGGCAGATTTGCCGAACTGTGCAGCCGTCGAACTGCTGCCATCCTCGCTAGTCTAAATGTCCATCGTCGCTCGTCTAGATGCCCATGGATCCGTATAACAGTTCGTCACTTATTGCAATCCCCAAGAACTTAGAACTTATTTACACTGTGCAGTAGTTATGCGTTCCAAGGCCTGCATACAATGGTAGGAGCGTACAGGAGCAGAATGGGGAGATCTAGGACGGTTCAGTTGCACGGCGTTATACTCTGAAGCGTTCAGCGCACTCAGAGGCCACTTAATGTCCTTGCAGGGAACTTTAAGCAACCAACAAGCAGATCGCGACATCCATCTAAAGTTCGACCTCCCCGCTACACAGTTACACCGTTAAGGTAACAGGAAAAGAACTATCAATTTCTTCTGATGGTTATACGTCCAGGTAAAGGAGCACTTCCGTGGAAATTTGCGCACGGCGACCACCAAGCCTCGTCGCTCTTGTTCGATAATTCAAAACTAATTCAGAATAACTCCATAAAATGAGCGAACTCTCTATATTTTAATTATTTTAATTAAAAAACGGGCAACGTTTGCGCGAATGCAGGATACACGGTACACCCTGCTCTACTCTGCTGGCCCCAAATGGCACTGAAGTTCACTAGATGGCGCTAGCTGGAAGGAGCTTTTTTCGACATTGTCCGGTCTCTTCTTCTGCACTTTTCCTCCGACTTTTTTAGCAGCTACCGTCTGTGAAAGTGCACGTGAAAGAGTCGACTCGTTCTCCGGCCGTCATGCTTTTCAGCCGTGCTCTCGTCGTGCGCGCGCACACGAATCGATATTTACGGCACATGCCCACTGGGTCCGTGAGCACTTCACTACCCAGAGGTCTGGCCGACGAATCAACGAAGACGGGGACTCGCTCGGCCACGAAGGGCTCGAGCTTAAGTTTCGTTTGGTTCGTGAAGAAGTTCCTGGAGGGTTACAGGCAGCTGAGCCAGAGCCACGCCGCGGCTGTTCCCCGAACTCCGGCAGGACATCGTTTTGTGAATGAACCCTAGCGAACCGCGGGTGCGAGCGAGTCCTTCCTGCACCCGGTTGGGTTAGAGCGGGACCGGCAGCTGAATGGACTTGACGAAGAAAGTCCCACAGCCGAAACAGACCGAAGGCTGGAATTTGGAGCATGGCCTAAGCTTTAATCGATGTGTTCCAGTTTTTGCTTTCTTCAGCACAAGTTTAGGGTGGTTTAGCCGGTTTGTACGCATGCCAGCCACCCTCACAGCCGATGTCCGAGTGCAAGGATAAGTGAGCTTTTACGAAACCATTCCTAGGAAATCATATGATTCTAGCATGTCCGCATTCCTGTGGATCCCCTGTGTGAAATGTCTACTTCATCTTGCCTAAACGTTAATGAATTCACGCCTATACTGCGCTCGGTTCATCAACGGCTTACCAAGGGCTGCCAGAGCATGTTGGGCATGAAATTTTTTTGACAGAAATTCAATTAAAATTATGCAATTTTTGAATTATTCAAACTGCACATAAAAATTTAAAGTCTACGGCCTAACGTTCTGAAGTTTGTACAAAATCATATCATAAATAACTATACGGATGAGAATATTATTTTATTAGGAATCAGAGCAATGTTTCATTTACTTAAAGCCGTATACGTGAATTTGAAAAGCCGTGTACTGAATTTTAAAATTTAAGGACCGGAAGTTTTTGATTTTTTGTATTCGCGTCTATAATAAGAGTTATTAAGAGTTAAGCAAATTCTTTAACTTTCACACCGATGTTTATGGCGTTATAGGGTTAATAATCTGCAATATACCCAGAGATCGGGAAAATTAGTTGATCGTATCATGCAGACTGGAACATGGAACTAGTAGTAGTAGTTTTTAGCTACTTCCATTGTATAAAATAAAGTTGCAAATTTGACGCTGCGTGTTCTTTACTTCAACGAATTGGAAAGATTATGCTCATCCGATTTCGCTTAATTATAAAGTAATAAATAAACGAAATAATAGTTGGACATGTAGGAGCGCGTTCTGGGACGATGCATAAGGAAGTAAAAGAAAGATTTGGCTATTTGTGAGCGCACCACAATCACTCATTTCTTCGTTACTGTGTTTTATTATTGTTTTGCAAAAGCCGATATTTTAGAAAATTAGATGGAATAATGACTGAAGCGAGGAAGTGAATTTGGCCTGCGCCCATGGAAAACTCCGCGGTGAGCTTCCCACAGCTTGAAAGTTTATGACTCCAGAATTGGAGACCTGAACCGCCGGGAACTTTGCCATAGCTCCAGAGCAGGAAATCAGGTGAGTGGCGAGTGGCTTTCGTAACGCTTTTTAATATTCGTGGCTCTGAGCGATAAAGTAAATGTTCACCAGCGTCAATATGCATAAATTATATTGCCGCCGAAAATATGATAATCATCTTCCTCGATAAGAGCCAGAAATCAATAAATCCACGCGAACCGGTGAAAGTAGCTCCAAGCTGGAGCTTGTCGCAGATGCCGATTCGATAAATTGTTTCGATACGTCAATTAGCAGCTCATATTTGCCGTTTTTACGTAGACGAGTTCTTTCGGTTTCTTCGTCTATGCTCATCAAGCCGCCGAGACTTGGACATTGGGATGCCACGCTCGATGAAGACGACGTGCTGATTCGCAAGTGGAGCGACAATTTCAATTTTATCGCTCAACGCCACTGAAGTGAGGCGCGAATTGAAATCTTCGCTACATTTTAATCTACCAGCAGCAGGTAAAAAATTTTTCCCAAACACTTTCTTAGAATTGCTGCATAGCAGGTATCAAGCAGAGGATCCGATGTCTCCTCTACGCTCTGGTTTGGGATTATTACACTCAGCGAATTCGAGAAATGCGAGCTTACAAATGAATTGCTACTTCCCTTGCTAATTGACAGGTTCTGCGAATTCTACCTATTCCCGAATTTGTGGTACGGTCTTTTATCTTTCTTTGCTTAACTTCTTTCTTCTAACTTTCGGGGGAAGATTGTTGAACTAGCTCCGAGACAGGTGGTCGATATTTTATACAAAATTATTAAGCGCTTCTGTGGAGTTAATTAGGCTTTTTGACTTTTATTTTTTGCTTATTTGTTAATTATCTGTTATTTTTCAACTTTTCTACTTCTTCTACTTTTGTTATCATTGTTTCGCTTCATCTTTCTTGAATGTTTTACTTTGTTATGAATATTGTCCTCTTCTATCACATTCTTTGTCGTTGGTTCAGGAGCGCGTTTGTAGGCTCTGCCATTGATTTCTAGTATGAATTATGCTAGTTTTACTGAATCAGAGATAAGCACCTTTTAACATATCAGCACATCCCTTACCAACACCTCGCTGTGCTTCTCTTATTACAATTAGTTTTAGCGGGCGAGACTGATCGGGCGCGCGAACTACACACGCACTCGCTGCGCCTCGGGTCCTGCAGTTCGGACTTTTGGTTTCCTTCGTGCCGCAGAATAAAATCGATCAAGAGTGGCCGGGCTGCGGCCATGCCTTTCTTGCCTCTTTCTTACACAGCATGCGGCCGATCGTGCCCACGTACGCGGCATTCGGATCAATTGTGTGCGGCTGGTCGCTGCAGCGGCGCCGACCGGGCGACGGCCGCCGCTCGCTTCATTCACTTTCTGAGCGGCGTGTGGAGAAGATCGGCGTGCGATTGCCGAGTCGACCATCGGAGTCTCCGTGAATCTTCTCGCGGTTCTTATCATAAAAGACAAAGGCAAGACGTCCGGTCCCAGCGGTGTTCGTTGTTGGGCACTGCGGCCAGTGCAGTAAATTGCCCTTGTTCATCGCGTAAGTCTGCTTGCTTACTTTTGCTGCTGCTGTGCTCTTGTCCCGCTGCTGTGTTGCAGTTCTTGTTCTGTGTTTTGTCGCTAATTTTGACATTTGCCGCGGCGTGGAAAACACCACCGTGCGTGTTCGCGCGACGATAGCGAATCCGAAGTCGTTGTCGGAGCGTCTGGTTTGTGCAATGTCCGTTGCCGTGCGTGCGTTTGTTGCTTCAAATATTTGCTGAGTCTGAGTTGAGTAGCGTTCTGCCGGCGTGACGCAGTGTGCAGTGGTGGCGTCCTCGCTTTCGTGCAACTAATTAGCAAAATTCCGAAATTTCTTAGAATTTGGACGCTCTCTCGTGGCCGGATTCGCCTGAGGAACTGCGCCAATTAGTAACATAGTCAACATAAGCATCAACATCAACGTCGGTTAGTACGACCGACCGTGCGTGAGTAAGTTGTGTAAATTCGCCAGAAATTTGTCCCCCTAAGCTTGAGTCACCTTCGACGTCAACTTTCATTTAATTATGACTTGCTTGGTGCTCTATTTCGCTGAGGAGCACTCTCAAATTTTAAAGTGGTTTTGGTGCATTTTCGGGTGGCTGAATTTTTTAGGTACTTGGTCAGATGCATCACTGAGTCAAGAGGAGCAGGGGGTCTAGTGCAACGAATTAGTGATTTTGGCACAAGGTCGGTCCCGATACTCATGTTGGACTTATTTATTGAATTTAATGTGCTGCAATTAAAACATTTGTTCTGCTTTGAAATACCAACAAATTCCCACTGAAGTTTATTTAAAATATTGCGATAGATTTTTGATTTTTTTTAATGTACCTTTAACACTTAAGCCTTGAGTCTAAGAACAAATTTTCCAAGAGATAAGTGTATACGTTTAGTCCTCTTAAGTGAAGGACTGGTTACAAGTTCTTTGGAGACTGCAAAGTTAACCTCGTTTATATGTGCTATTGTGTACTAAATTTTCTAGAATTTTGCGCTAAAAATCACTGATTCAGTAATCACCGTTGATTAGATTTAATTGTAAAATTATTATTTTCATCAATCTAGTATTCTGTTCCTAAATTTTTATAAATCAGAATATGTGCCTGTGACTATAAAAAATTCGAATTTGCATTCCTTGTAAAATTCTTGTTTATTAAAAAACTGTAGGTTTAGTTTTAGTTTACATAAGTATAATTCACTTTTCAAAAGAAGTTCTACAGCCCTATTACAAAGATTGTGTACATATAAAACAACCAGGCTCATTATTATATCTAGTGTAAAATTTATAATTTGATTTAACATTAGTCCAATATTATTCTAAAACATGAGAAAATAGCGCAGAAAGTTTTCAGTTTTTAGATATCTGATTGTAAATAACTTTGTCCTATCACAATTTAGGAGTTTTAGGAAAAACCTATAGGAAAAAAATTGTAAATCTCAAATCTGCCATCGCTTCTGCAAACCAAGGTAAGGTAATTTTTGAGAAAACGAAATTCTCTGCTAAAGAATGCCAAGACGGTCAACGGCATAATTGTCGATTCGAAGACTAATAATAAAACTTTGATAAAGAGGTAAAAACATTCTCGACAGCCTTCAGCGAGTTGGGGTCGTAAATATCTTTGTGTTTTCTTGAAAACAATCCGCATTTTCACACCTACACGTCGAGCAAATTCCGCAAAATTATTTGGGCTGCAAAAGCTTCATGTTTTGATAAGCGCACACTCACATAATGACCCGTGGTATTTAAGCAGCTGTGCGATAATTTTTTCGAAAAAAATGTTCGCTATGTTGGCTGGCGATATGAGAAAAATTTCTTTGTGCATTCAAAAGTAAGTTATTTATCTCTCTTGGAAAAATTTTGATGACATCAACAAATTCACTTATCACTCTAAAAACTTTATAGAATTAGTCAGAATTCAAAATGCTGTTGCTTTGTTAAGGTTCTGAAATATTTATTGTATCATTTTGGTATAATTTTATTTTTTCTTCAATATTCGATGTTAGCAATGTCTGGGCTTTAGAAAGAAGAATAAGTGGACAAAAAACGTCAGGCATTAGCAAGATTTATTTTCTTTTTATAATCCTTCAATTTCATGCTCTAAACACACTTTTGGCGCAAATAGTTTGCCTAGGTTTTGAATATACTTCTTTGTTTCTTTCACCGTTCTTAATGACTCACAACGTTAAAATACCTGCCGGAAAACATTTACCCAGGTCGCTAGCGATAAGATTGCAATATTGGCTTTTCCATAACTTTGGTCGGGTAATTAGTACCCGCATTAGCAGCTAAATAAAGAATGCATTGAATAAAGATAAGGTTACAAGTATACCCATGGTATCATTTGAAAGAGCTACCCTTGGCATCTTCATTATATATGAATATATGTATATGTTTCGCCAAGTGTATTGACGCAGCACATCCATCTAAAACAACTCTGTTCAGTAAAGAAAAAAAAGTTGAAATTGCTTTCATCGTTGTCGCATTAATTCAGAAGACCGCATGGTGATTTATTTGAGGTCTTCAAAGTTCTTGTTTACCGAAAATATTAAAAACAAAAATTACATGAATTCTCACGCCTCCGCTTCTTCAAACAATCTAAAACTGCTTTTAAATGAGTGCAAAGGCCTCCCATTTATAATTTTCTAATGATTCCCAAATTAAAAGTTGTTCCTTTACTAGCTCTGTCTATAAATTCACATCTCCAGGCTTCGTAAATAAATAAACGAAATTCGAAAAATTTTTATAACTGTTTTATGTGAGTTTCTTTAATTCTTTTTTTTATTGAATTCAAGCTTTGTTAATTCTCGTAAAGAATTAGCGATTGTACTGAATGTAATCAAATTGTTGTTTGTTTCTCTTTTATTGATTAATAGCAAAATTGTTTAAAATTCGAACGTGTAAAACATGAAATGTGAATATAATATTGAAATAATATATATAAGAAGTGGAATGAAAAAAGTCATAAGTATTCTTTTAGGCCTGGTTCACTAATGGCGATACTTCGCGAAGATGTATTTGAAAAATTCGACTTTTCCGTCGTACATTCTTTTTCGCGAAGGGGAATGTACCTTCATAATAAAATATGGTCTATTCTGATGCCTTAGTTAGTCATTTCACATCAATTTCCACTATTTACTTGATTATTAGACGGCATGAACACACTATACTCTCTGTGACTCACCTGTGGGTCATGTCTCCAGATAAGTGCACAGCTCGCGACGCGGGTAGAAAAATGATTTGCACTGCTCCAATAAGGCTATCTAAATTCATTCAAATTCGAACATATGACGATTTTCAGGTGACGGGTCAGAGGTGTATTCGGTACTTTGTTGAATGCTCTTTTATTCAAGTGGGATCTTGCATTATTTGAGTACACCGGTGGTCTGTTGGGATTTGTAGTGCGCAACAGAGCGGTCTTGTGCGTTCAAACCGGTGCATGGGCAGCGGTGATTTTGTAAATCAAGTGCGCCCACTTAACTTATTTCTGCTCCCTAATTTCGAGTCATAAAGTTTCAATGCGGTTCATTACCACCAGGAGAAAATAAATTCGATTTTTTTTTAAAACGAGAGGAGCAGGAGCGGTTTCTACAGTGCATCGCGCACCCCTCGCGACTGCCTCCACCTGAACTGACTGCTTCGCGCCGCCGACGGGGAAAATCGAGCGAGAAAAGCAAAATTAATCGGTCCGCCTCAGTCTCAGGAGATACATGAGACCTATGGATAAGAACGCGAAGGGAGACGGCGCTGGTGCGGCAGCGATTAACTTTTGATTCACATATCTCGGCTTGTCGTGCGTGTGACGTCACGCCCGACCTGATCAAGTTTCCTTCGAATTTGCTGCTCCTCGCGCTTATCTGCTGCGATCAGCACCCAGGCATGCGCGCGCTCTTTGCTGCTGCTCCGACGAATTGCCTCCGCGGCAAGCTCGAGCGACTTGGCGAAGTTCGCGCACCAGACGTGTGCTCATTTCTGTTTCTTAGCTTTAATTTTAGGGTAGCGAGTCGGGGCTAAAAATAGACGAGGTTTTGGCAAAATAATATTCTCATATTTTCCAAAGTTCGCAGCGAATTCCGCGCGGGCACCGCTGCGACATTTGCGCGGCTTGGCGGCTTCCCGCTTCGCATTTGGGACCTCCTCCCGCAGACGAGACGCACTCGCATCCGCAACATCCCCAGTTCGAAAATCCGTTTTCGCTAATGTGCAACTGATTCCTCGCCGCGTCGCGATCTTACTGGTGGAAATCGAAGTCATCTCGACAGAGGGTATCTAAAAGTTCTCGGCTCTGTGTGTGCTTTCCGCAAAAGTGTTGGTGCACTTTGAAATTTTTGGCTTTTTCAATTTTCCTCGTTTTAATTTATTTTAAATTTTCATTGGTGTTGTGGTCGGTGGATTGCTTCATCGGGCGGTCCGGGCGGCGTGTACTGTGTCTGTGTCACTGTATGAAAATTCGAGTTTTCACGACACGATTTTTTGGTTCTTTAGTTGAGAGAAAATCGTCGCTTGGTTAACGTGACAGTGCCGCCGAGAAAACGAAAATATAAAGCCAAGACAGCCAGCCAGCTCGTGTGTCCTTTTCGAAGAAGCCTCGATAGTTCAGAGTGAATACAAAGTAAATTCATAAATAATAACTAATCGAAACACTTGCGAACCGAGCCGCTTTCCACCGTCAAGCGAGGTGCAGTGACGTAGTCCGTAGTCCACTTGCAGTTAAAATTTTCTCTTTTGATCATCTCGAAACTTTTCTTTTCCCTTGGATAACTCATTTCAAGGTGAGTCTATTTTTAGAAATTGCGGGCGACGAGGTATAAAGTATGCAAAGGGCGAAAGATAAGTGCATTCCCTGCTCGGCTCTTTTTCCAGAATGGCTGCGAAGTACTCGCGGGATATTCGCTGAAAAATCAAAAATTTTATTTCTCCAAGGAGTGGTCAGTACAACTCTTCGCCGCTTCGGCTACGTTCGATGGGTCTGAATTTCGCCAGTTTGTGTCTTGGTTGATCTATTTTCAGATTAGACAAGTTTTGTGATGTAATTGAAAAGAAATGAGATATTTGGGGGGATTATTTTTGTGAATTGCTCAATACAGGGGAGCGCGCTTCGCGAATGTATTGCGCGATACACCGTAACCGCCGCTCCCCTTTGCGTTGACGTCCCGAAAAAGCTTCGTTCGTCAACGTCATAGCAATGACATCATGTAGCCTAGGAGAACAGTGATCCGAGGGGACATATTTTAGCCGGCAAACATATCAGAGACAGCTTCCATTAGAATGATGTTGAAAGGCAAAAGCGCGGTGTACAGTCGCTTGCTTTACTAAGTCTATTTTCATTGCTGTAAGTCGACCACTTTGGCACTATCGGGGGTCTCTTCCCTTCCAAATATCACACTTGAAAGTCTTCATAACTAACCAAATAACTAACAATCAATAATTTCCAGTTTAACTTTCTGTAATCTCCTAACAAGAAAGAGATCTTACAGGTAAAGTGGAAAAAAGAGATATATGTTTCATCTAAACTCGATTTATATTTTTTTAAATGTGTAGAACCGTTTATGAAAAATTCTGACGTATTTCTTCCTATTTGAGGATAGTTCTAGACAATTCGAATTGATTTAATTAGTGAACAATTTACAAAGTGGCGTATCGATTATTCGAGAATATAAGTATATTTAAATTTAAATTGAACGTCCATTTATTCTAGTTATTGCTAAGTGCTCAAGACTGCTTATCACCATCCAGATCATCTGATTGAAATATCTGAATATAAAATCTATTTTTCCAATTAATGGTGCGCAATTTATATTCGCGTTCTGATATGAAGGCAATGGAGCGTGGATTAATGATTATGACTAATGATGAACGACCAAATTATCGTTCTAGCGATTGTGATTCGTTTTTGGGCGGGCTTTAGGAAGTGCACAAATTGAACGAAGGTATTAACTAAGCAATGTATCATATCATATCAGACAGAAGTTTCCATTCATAAGTAGAATATTTACTTACAATAACTGATTTAAGTAGAAATGGTCTTTAGACGACGTAAAGTTTGCCGGGTAAATGAAAGATAATAAAGAACATACGCAACAATAGTGATTTTAAAAGGCGAAAATTTAAAAGAAGCAGGCGCTCATACACGACAGAGTATTGTTTTGTAATGATTAGATTTGAATTAGAAATAATTGGCATAATTTTTTGAAATTCATGCGCGGTTCTGTTGAGGTAAGCAAGTGACTGTAATTAACTAGTTGTTTCTAAGAAACTTGTGATATCGTACTAAATATTTTATTTACAGGTAGAAGAAAACTAGGATTATTATATGTATTAAAATTTCGAAAATTAATCCAAATTTATTTCTGGGTAAAGAAATTAAGAAATTAATTTTTATTTTATTCTCTTATTACCTGTAATATTATAATTCTTTCGGGGAAGAGAAAAAGAAACACATTACATTAAAAGTAAAAAGTCTTGAACTATTCCGGAAGCTTAATTTTTTTCCAAGTAAGCTAAGCTTGTGTATTCTTCTTGCTTAATTCAATTTAAATAAGCATTCGAGCACGTGTTAAAACCTTAAATTAGGCATATAATTGCGTATATTTAAGAAATAAAGTAAAAAACTGACCAGAATAGTACTTGGTGATGTTCAATGTGATGTATATTTTTAACAAAAACTCTGTTATCTTTCGTGATGGCTGTGTGTTGGGATTTGGATAATTCATTATAATTAAAAATAATTTGAGTAAGTAACGCGAAGGGTCTTTCTAAGATGTTCACAGAGCTGCAGATAAAAAGTATTTTGAAACACTTCCATAAATAATTGGAATCGAGGATCCTTTGCTGGGTAGACCGCGGAGCCTTGAGCCGAACTGCCGAATTAAAATAGCAGCAGGTATGCTAGAGCCGAGGCCGGCAATAAATAATTAATACTGAATTGCGCACGTCGAGCGCCGACCTCTTCTATTGCGCGAAACTCGTTTTCGTGGCCGCGTCCGCTGATTCAGCGCGGTCGGATTCCGCGCGGGAGCTAGCGGCTAGGAACTCGCTGAATGTACTGGTTAAATGACTTCCACCGAAAATAAGCAAATTTGTCATTTGGCGATGATTTTGCAATATTGCAATTTACCCGGCTTTGACCGAAGCCCGCTGACGGCCGGCCCCAACCTTCAAAGAAATTAATACATCACAACATTTGACTCACCCTCTACGTGACTGCGGAGTGAGTAAAGTGAATAAGAAATTCAATTGTTCTGCAAAAATAGGAAAATGAATGACTGTTTGCTAGCACGAGACGTTTACGATGATCTCACGTAACCTCTGTACCCTGACTGTGTGCCTTAAACTTGCGTTTCGTCCGTGTACTATGCACAGCGAGGGTATAAAAAAGCGCCAGCGAAAAGGGAAGAAAAAATAGGAAATGTACGACTGCCGGTGGCTGTTCTGGCCGTGAGTATGCTTGTGTGCGCCGAGCAGTCATCCGACTTCACATGTGATATAACATACCGCCGCCGTCGAAGCCGTCCTTCATGCAAATATCAACAGAAAATGCATTTCCCATGCAATCAGAAAGTTTACATTATGCTTCGCAGCCGTACCAATGTCAATTCGAGCTCGCTATAAGTTCAATGAAAACGTTTTCACTGATTCACAATGGCTCTATTGATTTCCTCCTCCGTCCGAAGGGACCTTCGAGGACACTTGCTTGGGGTTCTGGAACACTGACTGAATTTTTTAAAAAACGCGCAAGAGGATTCGCTGGTAAGTAAGGAGACCCGCGGAAATTGTGCCATGCGGATTCGCCAGCGGTGATCAACTGGTATATTTTTAATTGGGTAAAAAATACGGTTAGCGAATTGCGAAAAGTCAAGTATTTTGCGACCTCATATTTGTAAATGCCTACTACTGAATTCTGTAATGTGTTCCATATCAATGCAAATACAATTCTTATTCCTTTGTTTATAACCAAGGCCAAACCTATAACCAAGGTGAGCAAATTTCAATTATCTGAAGATGAAACAATCTGGTTGGGCAATAGTAACCTTCATAGGCCAGGAATATTCGAAAACAAAATTTATATGGGGTTTTATAAATACGCTTATATGCATACGCCTAAAGAAAAGGAATCTCTTTGTAGATCCTTTATTTTGACATATTCTTTTTTTATATATAATAATAAGTTAATTAAATTCACACTTTCTGAGATAAGGAAAATATTTCGGTTTTATATCTTGTTTCACCAGAATGTTCGACAATTTGTAAATTGAAATCATGAAGGCATGAAAGCTGCCCTTTTAAGATCCTTGGGTGTGCTCCTTTAGCACACACCTTAAAATCAATCAATGTATATAAAAAAGAAAAAAATATTTTACTTTGTAGAAGAAATTTTTACTCCCTGAATTCTAAGAAAAAATCACCTTTGAAAACACTGGTTGTCTTGGCTGTCTTTATAAAAGTTATTAAATTTTTTGCATATTTCCTTCTAACTCGCCAGAAGTTAGTAAAAGAAACACATCGAAAGCATATACACAGAGCTTTTATGAAATCATGAATAGTCGAAGGCCATAGACGCTTGATTTACAATCCGTTCGCATCGAGGAGGTCTATTTATCTATGAATCACATTCTGGCGTAGCCGATGATTCCAATACTTGCGGTGATGCAAATGAATCGGAGCTTCCGTACCTAAGTAAACAAGGTCCAAAAATAAATCTTAAAAGTAAAAGTGCGAGATCTGAGTTCCTCGTCGATTGAATGTGTCACTGATTTCATTTCGACACCCATAGTACGCTACGCTTTTCCTCGACTTCAGAGGTTTTCTCCGAAACCTTTCCTCAAGATGCAAATAAAACGCAACCGACAGCACGGCCCGTGAAAACTTACTAAAGCCGAAGCCTACCGCCGTTCAGCTGAGTGCGAAATGGAAAGGAATGACCAAAGCCCGCCCGACAGCCGCTCGGTCACTTTTGTAGTCTGGAAATTCGGCTCAGCTACGCAGAGAACACTGGTCAGCCGTGTTCGACGCTCGCACTAGCGGAGATGGAACATAAAAACCAGAATTATTGCGAATTTTTTTTTTATTATGCCCTCTCCAGCGCACGACCGTTCCGCAGCCAGATATTCTGAAAATTAAAGAATCCTTCTTTCTGCAAAATCGCTGCATCGATGGTCGATGATAAGCTTCTGTGAATGGGTCTATCCATTAAACGAGCATCGTCCGGCGGCCCAGTCGACGACTCTCCGAGACCCCAAGTCGGAGTCAGAGCGCTAATTCTAAATCCTGGTCTGAGGTCTGGTCCGACCCCTCCAGCCCCGGCGACACCCTTTTGGGCTCGTTTTCATAACTTATTTGCTGCATTTATTCGTGATGGCTGTTGCATTTAAAAACCGAACTCGTGCCAATACGGCCAGGCAATGGCCCTTGTGCTGTCTGGGTCTCGGCCTCCTGCACATTATCTCGAAGACGATTTGGCTGAGCACTTTGCTTTCGTTTTTACTTGAGGGAAGGCAGAGTAGCAAGCCAGCATTTGTCATTTTTCTTTTGTGCCTAAATGATCTTGAACCAGCAACGGCGACGTCTGCTTACTTACTGGGCACTCCTCAACCACAGCACAACTCTAGATGGCTATGACAACACGTTTGTAAAGTACATCGTCGCCGAAGTGTGGTGCAAAAATAGCAATTTTGTGCTGAAGACCTTGCACCACACGTGAAATGGTGAAACCAATTGCAAATTGTCGGAAAAGTTTTTGAACTCACCTAACCCCAAAGGCGCACTTTGTTAAACTCTTTCTATTTCGCACAGGCAACAAAACTTTCAAACGCCGTTGAAAAAGGCGGCTTTGCGGAAACTATGGGCTCTAAGCTTGTGTCTTTTTCGATTCTCGTTGTACTGACTTTACGGTTGAGTGTGCGCTTGACTTGAAGGACCCTTTCAACCTTTTGGACTGAAACATGACATCCTTACGCGCTCGCCAAGCTTTGTAGAATTTGCCTTTGAGTTCACGCATGGCTGAATCGGAGATGAGAAAAATTTGCCTCAGAACTAGTTGGACTCACGCTTAAAAATGGCGACAGCAATTTCGACAATATAGATCAAAGTATAGCGCTCCTTTCACAGATAGCACGTGGGTATTTGAGCTGCAGAGTTTTGCAAGCTTACCATTGTCACAATGTTGCACTTTTAGTCATGGAGAATAAGAGAGTATTTTGTGAACTTAAAAGCCTAACAGAATTACTATAAACCCATCTGTGCACTACATGGCTGTATAGAGCTCATCAGGTTCTACAACTGTTGGCTAATGTGCCTAAAATCGAAGGGAAGAATGGTGAAAGAATTTTTTCATCAGAACTTTTTTTATACTAATACTATTAAGATATATTCGAGAAGCTATACTTTACAGTATAATTCGCGGTATGATTTTTAGAATCCTTCTATTTAGATTTTCCAAATTGTTTTCTTGTCGACATCTTACTTGTCGAACTTAGACGTTTTAATACTGTTCAGATTTGATGAATTAGTACTGTACATATACAAGCTATTCTGGATTGGGCACCTTTTCTCCATCCTGCGCTTTTTCCCGCTATGCATAAAGCGTAATCGTCGAGGGAGCCATAATGAAACTCCCATAACTTAGACGTATAGTTTACGAACTATTTCCTCCTGTCGTTCTTACGGTCTGCAGTGTTGCAGTACTCTTCGGACACGGACAGAACCAATTAGCGTGAGGATTATTTCATCAAGGCGTAGCGTAGAGTTTTCAAAATCCGTAGAATGCAGCAGATATGCACTTGCCGCTGGTCCAGTCGAGCTATAAATTTCGAAAATAGCCCGCCTTCGACGTTCAGTGTCGGTGTCTTCAATGCCTAATAGTGCTTGGCTAATTGTCCGCCAGCCGTTAAACACGGCGACTTCAAGGAGAACATCTCGGCGGTGGAGCTCCTGTGGCATTGGGACCAACTAGCTGCGCACATAAGCCCACCATAGTTTTGAGAGATGAGGAGGTCCGAAACGAGGGCAACTATTTCCGCATCACTGCAAATAAATCCGCTCCCTGCAGCAGGCCTCGGGCAATAATTATTGCATCATGATTACCAGCGACTGTGCGGGCGCCGCGGCTTTTATTTTCCCGACTTTCCCAGGGGTTCACTGCGCCGTATCAGCAGCCCCTTGATAGGGTCTTCTGCCGCGGCGGAATGTTTCTTTGGCTCGCCGCCGCGATATCTTAGCAGTTGTAATTGCCTGCGCCGGCTGTTTCGCGGGAAAATAGAACGAATGGCTCTAAGATCTCTCCTAGTCTTTCTACCTATCTGCCAGCAGCGGTTGCGACACATACGGCTGCTAGTTGGGCGCTGCTCCACGCCAGTGGCGGGTGCTGGAGCCCGCCGTGATTTAGTGCACTTTAATAGCGCGTTTATTACTCCGGGCATATTTCAATTTGTGCGGCCCGACTTGCCGCCCCATCCGCCATCGGCAGTGATGCTTTTCGACTGGATTCTTATTGGCAAGCTATAAATCAGGCTAATGCGTCGTTTTGGCGCGGCCTGGTTCCGCGCCTTTGTTGCGATGGATGATTTAGCCCAGTTGAGCGCGTTCCCGGGCGTGCGACAGGGGTCTTAACAAATTTCCATTACTCCTTTATTGCGCGGACATATGGCTTCGGATCTGGCCGTTCAAGTGGTCCGCACTCCGTGCAGGCGCCGGCCGGGAGCCCGAGAAGACAGCAAACTTGACCTTGTCAGCTGTGAACTAGTTTCACCATTTGCTATTTACGGCGCTTGCATAGCACAATTCGCGGAGGCTGGCTAGCTAGAATTTCTCTCGAAACGTAAATAACAATTGTGTCATTCTTTGTGCAATTTCCATTGAGCATTGTTGCTACAGCCGCGCAATTAGAATTCCTTCGTCTGCGACTTGCATGGCCAAAGAAATACATAATGCTTCCTGGAAGCAGCTGAAGTGATTCGGTTATGCTTTTGCGTACCTATTGATTGAGGCTTTCTAAGTAATGCTAGGTATAATTCCAATGCATGCGAAATGTGGATAATCAGTTTTTCTAGTCTGTTGGGTAAGATTATTTAAAATTTAAACTACATGTGCTATCACCATAGAGTTTTATGGCCAGCTAAAGGTAATTCTCGTCCGTAGGTTCCAAAAACCGAACAATCGTTGGGACGTCATTTTTTTAAATAATTGTAATCAATTTTCTTACAAAAAAGAATATCAAACAATCATCAACATGTATCTATTTATAATAAAATAAAATCATCATAGTCAGTTCTAGCCTTTTTTTTAATGGGCTTTGGTGCATGAAAATGGGAGATAGTTTGTATTCGACGAAGTTTTTGTATTCTGGTTTTAAAGCTTTGTTCTTTTTGTCGGACATGCCAGCAGACTCTTAATTGTTTTATGTTCTTGCATATTTTGAGTTTTTCACGGAAAAATTCGATCCAAAATACAATTTGCAAATTGTACATGTTGGAACGTAGCACTGCTATGAATAACAAAATGTGCCAGGGTGAAACGTGAAACATTATCATCTCTCGTATAGTGTTCATTTATATCGCACAAGCAACATCCGGACGTCCACATAAAACAACTGCAACCGTCAAGGGGAGCGCGGACAAATAATATGAAAAATAATAGAAAGCATCGCGGCTCAATTTACCTCTGTCAAAATTTCTGACAGCTCGAATCCAGCTATCTGCGAAGCATGCGGGGGAGGGGAGCAGGGCGAGATAATCTATCTACGAGATTTGCATACCATCCTCCCGACGGCCGCCCAAGCCATCCCCGATATGGAAGAAAGTCCAGAGGGGAACTGCGCGGAGCCGCCACGCTGCCGTCGCGATCTGTCGGTGAGTGCATTACTCGCAATAGATATCCCCGTTGCGAGCAATTTTTACCCCTGCACCGGCCGCTTCTCCCGACCCACTCCATTATTAATTGTTCGCAGATTGTCATATTTAATGACACAGGTGACGGAAGAAATTCCCAACAGCATATGCATCTGGGGCGATATTACACTTGCAAATTATTCTGGAGGATACCGAGTCCCAAAAGGCCGGCAGCGGAGGCTGGGAGGTCGGAGCAAGCTAAATAAGTGAAGGTCCACTTAAGAATAAGACAAAATGACGAAGTGGAAGACGTTCACTTACATCGCTTTCCAAAGACGATGCAATCAGGTAATGCGTTCCACGACATTCACGAGACAAGAAGCGGCTTAGGGCGGTATGGGAATCGTACGACGACCGGCAGTGGATACAAAATGCGGGAGAATTCTTTCGACTGTGACGAGGCTCTGCAGCCACCATTTCGGGGAAAGTAAAATTATCGGCGAGCAGCCTCTAAAATTCCAGCTACGAGGGATTAGCAAGAGGTTCGCGCCGACCCCGCCGACCGGGCTTGACAATTGAAGGAATGCGGACGCTGATTCATCCGCGCCCGGAGCCAGCCTGGGTAGCACACGTAAAGCGCATAAAGCACTTAAAGTGAGTGGCCCACTTTTGGCTGAAAAGCTCTTTATCACGACGCTACCTCATTACCGATTTGTTCAGCTCAGGTGTGATAAGAGGCTCATAAAAACTTTCGTTTATGTATTCAACTGCCACAAACATGTCAGTCGAGCGACAGATAGCGCGGCAAAAGGCCCGGATACGAACGCGGACCGCGGGCTGGGCCTCCAATTAGTCACTGGGTCGACATTCTTATCGGCTCCGAGATGTTCGGGCGTTTGAATATCAAATTACTCGAAATCGAAATCATAGCTTGGAGGCCTTGGGAGCCGAGATACGCTCTGATGGTCGTAGACATACGTTGGGCCGCACCATGGGCAAGTATCAATTGGTGTCGACATTGTCAACTAATTGGAAATGTACGGGGCCAATAAAGTCTGCCACAGAACGTGACATGATTAATTTGGTTTAACTAGTCCACTTCCAGAGAGACTCTTGTGTTACACGTCTTGCGCGTGACTCTAAGTTCTGCGGTTGATTCAGTGGCATGTTTAGTGTATGCATTTAGGCCTACAATTCATTTCCCAGGAAGTTGTTTTGCTTTTTGTCTGAAGACAGGATAAATGAGAAGAGCTCAGGTTTGCCAAAAACCAAATGACTCGTAATAGAAGGAAGTTAAAATATTCCTCTATGGGCAGCTTATTTCTGTTAAACCCGTAACGTACTTGCTAGTCTTGGCTTCTGCCCAAATTGTGTTATTTGACTGCGCCTGGGTATCTAGTAACGACTTATTGACCGGCTCTATTTATTTAATAACTTCAAAATGTCTCAAAAACTCCAGATGAAATCACCATCTTGTTCAAGAATATTTATCTCCAATGAACTATGAGTTTACTGAAAAGCGCCGTAGAAAGACTAGTTCTAATTTTTGTATTGTTGAGATGAAATTGTTGATTAATTTAAGAATTTTTATATTGGCAAAAATTGTTCAATCTTCTGCGTTACACTTATTAGAGATATATTTTTGTATCTTCTCTATCTAGATTTTGCCACATGATTTGAGAATATTTTATCTTTCGGCTAGTTTTTCTGATATAAAGTTTAGAATACTCACTGACACATTTCGCATGTGGTACTATTACAACAAAATACGACCTTTTGCTGTTGCAATAAAGAACTTTCCACGGGCTTTTAATCCAATTAATCTCTCTGCTATTTCTTGAAGTGAATTACTGACAGGAGTGTTATATTAGATGGAATGCGGAATTTATGTTTGCCTGTACAAATATTTTTGAAATTTTGTCGGTCTCTTTGCATGTTAAAAAAACAAAACTTAAAAAATGTCACACAGTTTGCTGTTTGGCCTTTGTCGCTGATACCGGCTGGAAGGTAATTTGTTGATATAAATAGTCGAAGTTGACAGAGTTGCAATTATCATCTAATAAAAATATGGAAAAATGCGAAGCTACTCTATTTAACCCGTTTTTATAAATTAGGAATAAGATTACGTAAAACAGAATGGTGGCTTATTAGAGAATCTACTCTTAACGATTTAAAAGAAAAAGTACATGATATTGTTATATATTTTTAGTGTGGGCTACAATCAAAATTATTACGAACACAATGGTCCTTGGTTCATTAAACGTCTGGGTCGACTTTAAATTTAATTCAATAAATGGCGGTCATCCCAAAAGCAAAATCGTTCCAATTTCCAATTAGTTTAGTAAGATTTAAGACTATTTTAGTTTACGAGCTTGTACAGAACCAAAATTTAAAAACAGAGCACGAAAATGTTTCAAGAAAACCTTTTCAGTTTAATGCAATTAATGTTTTAATGTTTTACGCACAATTTCAAAATAAAGAGCTTGAGTTAAATAATTATAATAATGAAAGCTCATCTAAGAATTTGATGTGTGAAAGCTACACTTAGTTTTTGCATGTAATTTTATTTGTAGATAATTCATTAATTTAGAATGAAATGATTTGTTTGCGAACAGCAAATACGTATGCAAATTTGAAATCCTTAGAATACTATACTACATCACTATGTTGAAAATAGACCCATGAATTTCAAATAGCAGTTTACACGCTAATGAAAGTGTGCCGTGCGCGACTTTTGAAGTTATTACTGATAACTTCTTCAGTTATTGAATGAGCTCTGGGGTTATCAGGAAAGTTAAGAAAGCAGTAAACCCAGGAAAAGCATGGCGTTTCTCCTAATTATTCCGTTCGATGCAAATGTAACATGCTAATTAAATTAACAAACGAAATTCGCGCCCGAATATCAGCCACATTTATCTGATAGGGTTCAGCAGTCTATCCGGGTCTTTATCTAGCGAGTGTTGCATAAAGTGATGTCGGTGCGATCCACAAAGTGCTTCCTTGGGAAAGTGGGCCTCATTTGGATTTAATTCATTAGAAATCCTAACTGCACGCTGTCTCTAATGCGTACTTAATCTGGCGATTTAAAAGTCAAGATTGACTCGCAAACAGGCGCCTGAAACTGCAGTTCTTTGTTGAAGACTGCGCGAATATCCATGCATAAACTGGACCTGGTAAATCACTATGAGTCCGCGATGGTATCCGATTTCTGGACAGCATAAGTGAACTAAACCAACTCTGAGCGAGTCCATTAACTGCCTTGCGACGCCCTCGACATTTGCGCAACATGTACGCGCACGGATCTAATTACAGGCTTTAATTATGTGGAGCAAACAGCATCTCTTAATTAACTCCAAACAGGCTAATCCAGGAGTTTGTCTCTTGTTTCAGATATGGCTCAGTTGATGACGATACGTTTGAGTCGCCACGACGCTCAGCCCTGGGGATTCCGTCTTCAAGGTGGCAAAGACTTCGGCACTCCGCTTGTTGTTCAGAAGGTAAGTCGTGTTGCCGTTAATCTTCCTCTTTAGCATTCTGTTGCGTTCTCCGAAGATCGCAGAGTCAACAGCTATCATTTTTCCTCTGAAGAAGTGTCAACAGGCCGACCCGGGCCACTGGATAGCGGTGTTATCCTGATTCCACCTTAATAATGCTAATTATTGCGCAAATACGTTATTTTTTAGGGATTTAAATTTATCCCACACACTATTTTTTATGACAAGCGACCACCAGAGTAAACCGTGCCATTTAATGGAGCAATGTGGACATTGAATCCCATGAAGGAGCAGGTGCCAGCTCAACTTGTGCGCAGTATTTGTGCATCGGAGCATTCCATTCATCCGCTTTATTATTGCGGAGAAGCAGTGCATGGTGAATTAGTTGAAAAAAGTACTCGTGACTATTTTGAAACTCATTTAAATTTGGCTAAACTGTAATTTGCAGTGAAGCCTCCACTGCGCTCTTGGGAACAATAAATTTTTTCCAGGTTTTATTTTTTTTCTTCTGTCCTAGAGGGATATTTAATTCTCTCGACAGTAAATACAATTAACTCGAATTAATTATGGAAAATAATTTGCCGCTCGAAACCTCTCCGATGATTTTCAATTTATTTTATCAGCGAGAAGCGTCGTAAATTATATTCGGTCGAATATATTTAAACTTGTTCATCTCGGTTGGGACGTTTCAAGTGAAAATTTTTATGTCAATAGCAGGCATTGCTGGCAAACACGGCTCTGTTGTATCTTCATTACTTACCGTTTTCCAACAGGTGTGGTGTGAGGTAGTTTACTCTCATAAATTCCGCATTACTTCATTTCGTGGAATAAAATACTGGACTCGTCGGGAAATTATGTTTCTATTTAAAAAATATTATTGAATAAGAGTTCAATTTTCCAGCAGAGAAAATGAATATTAATCCAAGTGTGTAAAAATATCTGTTTGTGATTATGCTATTGTAAATATCAAAACTTATTTTAATTCATGTATTTCAAAGAGGTGGAAGGTATTAATTGGTAAAAATTTTGCTATAACAAAGACAGCAATATAATAATTTAAGGTCTTTTAGTCCAGTTAGTCCGCTCATCTACTAGTTTTTAATTGTCTAAATATGAAACGAATTATACTAGACGTATATAAAAGACTCCACATTACGATTAAAAGAATTCCTCAAAATCATTTTCCGCTTATAAAGTAAGTTCTCCTTGAAGATTTTCGCACGTTTCTCTAAATGATTAGAATTAGCAGCATTTGCAGGGTTCATTTAGTTCTACAAATAGAAAGACTGCGAAGAACAGTTTGCCTAGATAGATTTTATAAAATATGAAAGTCTTCACGAAGTAGGAATTAAGAGCTACTACAATAACAATTGTATATAAATTGTAAATACAATTTCCCTTTTGTTAATGATTGTTAGCCACTTATACATTTAAAGCCATCTTTAGTTTGCAAGACCAGAGTCCTGGCTTAGACCTGTATCAAGGGAGATATCAACTATAGGGAGTATGCCTGCGTGAGTATCCCTTCATGAATACGTCTGTATCAATAGAATTAATTCGTCGAATAAACTGTAACGTTGAAAAGGATCCTCTGCGAACTGTCAGTTGCTATGTCCTGTAGAAACAATTTGAAATTACTCTTTCGACCGTCTTCCCAAAGCAAGCCTTTCTGAAGGACACCGGGGGTATTTATTCACTAGCGAATGATAGACTACTGTCCTGGATTGGGCTGTCCTCGGGTATCGTGGAATAATGATTTAATGCCATTTGAAGAAGGCTCGACGTGCTTTGCGGCCATCTCTCAAAGTGTCCCTGTACCCCGGTATCGGAGTGATGCCACGGCGTCTCCCGCCGGCCTAGCCAGTAATTAATATATTAACCGAACGAAATATGTCCCCGAGCATAACACCATTTAGGATTAAATTATGTCCGTGCGCTGCTTCCCTTGTCAAAAATAATTGCGTTCATTAATTGCGAAATACGGAGCTTTCCACTGGAAGAGTATCAAATATTTGCGAGTCATTTGTAATATAAAGCACGCACCCCTTTTATGCGAGACGCTCGAACACAAAGAAACAGCGTCGTCCCTCTGGACCGTCATCATTGTCGACGCAACCCGAAGTCTCGATAGTAGTCGGAGTCGCCGTTGCCACGCCTGGCACGGGGTGGCGCTCCGTTATCCCCCATGGGGCGCTATGAATTACATCATATAATGCGATATTTTAATTAGTTGAAAGGGGGAGGACAGCAGCCATTAGCGACATGACTCGAAGATTTATTCCAGCGTCCTTTGGGACCATCGCAGCAAACGGGGGGATCTGGAACATTACTGTTTTCGGAACACTTTCGACCTGCTCGAGGCGCGAAAGTTTGTTATGAAATTTTCTAGAATTTATGAGCAACCAGATCGTGTTTAGGAGCCGTCGACGTCAAGTCAAACGGCAAATTTATTCGTGGCGGCATCAGTAACTTTTAAAGCATGGATGAAATTGCGAATGATTGCGTGTTGACAGGGCAAAAGTTCGGAGGTGAGAGGAATTTTAAGAAACATTGACAAATGCGAGGATGTTCCATTGTTTATCATCGACGACAGATCTCTTATTGCTTATTGCAATTTCAATCACTAGAATTTGCAACTATGCTCAATTTCCTCAAAGTTCGATGAAAGAAACTGTTCTCACTTATATGTGCCTGTACGATGTACATTTCACGTCGTGAATCTTCCCTGCTTAAAATAGTCATCTCAAGTTAATAAGATTAAGGACGAAACAATTTGAATAAAATGCTTCTTTAAGTTATGTGTGTCGCCATCGGTAAACCTTAAGATGTATGCAACACTGCCGTATTTCCGTTCACTTAGATTCATTCTCAGTATCTAAAGTGGATTTCCACGTTACATTAAAGTAGAAGATCGTACAACCTTTGCCAGCACTGTTCAGCAATGTTATATGCGACAATTTTATTATATTTAATAATAAAGCTTGGTACCTACACCTTTGTCACGCTTTAGCTTTATTAAATTATGCGAACTGCTTGTCTAAGGCCTGTATTCATCGAAGGTTGGATAGTCAGTGAGAAAATTTCGCCATTTGCATTTCATATAAATAATACTGTACAGAAAAATTTGAGAAAGTTTAATTGACTTATCGTAGAAAAATTCGTCTAGTCTTTCTGTTTCAGTTGACCAAGACGATATCACTGTGTACAGTCTGCCGCAATTCTTGGCTTCAACGGCAAAATAAACACTTCTCAGCGAGCCGTAAATAAAAAATGGCACTTAGCCAGCGAAAAACAAAATTAACGACGAAGAATTACTCAATCAGCGAAGGCATTCGTCAGTCCCAAATCTCAGTCTGACCCAAGAGGGTTGGAGCAGAATGAACCCTTCTTGCTAGGAATGCAGGGATATGACCAGTGGGAATTTCCTGGAATCCAAACGGTCCCTCATTCAATCGCTGACAAATTCCATCTCCGCTTGAGAAATCTCACTCGAACTGCTCCAAGTCATTAGGATCAATCAACCTGCCCTCGGGAGCGGCTCGAACACTGAACAGACTTTTTGTTCGCACTTCAGCAAAATTGCTAGCGGGAGTAGTTCGTGGCGCCAAGAAAAATCGCAGAACATGAAGCGGGCCGGGATTAGCATCATATAGACAAGGAAATTGAGTTTTAATGGATTTATGTAATGAAAGTCGCGCAGAGTATCGTCTTGAGGCACTTTCTTGAATCAACAGTTCCACTAATACATACAGTCGGCTTTCTTCGCGCCGCGAATTTGGTTAAACCTTGGCTTAGACCGGCTGGTGGTCAGAGAGTTTGCAGCGTGATTAAATCTCCGGGATTTGATAAAGTACTTACATGGGTCTACCGTGACGTTAATTGATCTGAGCGTATCACAAATTTTCAGCTACAAGCGTTCCGCGCCGGCTGTCAGCAGGAGAAGCGTGGGTGCACGAACTCTGTGCCCTAATCCCACTTGAAAGGTAGCGTACATTGACATCGCCAGCTGATCGGATGACGCTCGGATTATTTAGCGATCCAGCTTAGTAAGAATGGGAAACGCCTTCCGTAAATCAATCAGCGTCCAGTTCACCCGAGATCTTTAGTTCCTCAAGGAGTCATAAATCGAGGTGGCAGCAGTATGTCATAGGCATCCACAAATATTCCAGGAGTCTGAAACGTTTGTTACGGGTAAGCAACAAAGGCCTTTTAATCTCAAGGTTAGGCCACAGTTGGTCTTCAAGAATAAAACACCGAAGACAATGTGTCACCTTCAATCAGGTGTGAGAGGAGAGCAACGAGCGGGATGAGCGGCGGCATAGCAGTCTTTGGGTGGATAGCTTTACAAACCAGAGAAAATTGATTCCTAAATCGAATCTGAACCATAGATCAACTCAGTTCTGGGAACCGCAAATCACTTCCTATCAGGTAACCAGCTGCAGTAGCATAGCACTCCAGCTAAAAAGTGTGGGCGGTATATATACTCCATTCCCAGTGTCTGGAGAAACCTGCGCATAGATCATCAACTATGGCCCACATTGTTCAGCTTTGTTTAGGAACTAGACGAGATAACATTTTCCTTTCTTCGAACGACTTTTACTTTTTCCGCGGCGATCTATGTCTGGTACTTTTCTGCGTATTTCTGCCACTTTTGTGTGCTTACTGTGCTATCATTTGGCCCTAAGTTCTCACCTCGCCGTGATCTGTCTATGCGGAAATCGCGCTTTGATGGCCGCTGCAAGGCGGACGGAAGCCTGCTGCGGAGGTCTGGCGCAGCCTACAGCAACATATTCAATTGCAACAAAACGGCGGACGCGGTTTAATAAGTTAGCACGATTGATAAGCCACTGGGCGACGTGTTTACACACAATCGTCCATACGGTTCGACAGAAAACACTCGCGATCGCTTTAACGGGGCCACATCCAAACAAGCAGTGTTGTTTTAGGGCGTTGCGAATTGCCTCGCGGTGATAGTCGTTGAACCGTTTGCTGGAAGACGCGGTAGTCGGCTTGATTCATAGGATTGTAGTGGACGCCTAGTGTTGCCGGAGTTTCAAATATAAGGTCAATACTTGCAGATGACTGTTTAGGGAAGAAGAGTTATGAGAACTTTTATTTAGCTAAGTACGATTACCCAAATTTATACTGGAGTTAATATTGCAATCAGTTTAGTAGCTGCCATTTTAAGTTTCTAAAAACCACCTAAAAATATTTTGAGCAGGTTCATGCCGGCATTTATCTACACGTGTGTACTCGCTTATAGAGCATCATTACCTATTTAATTTTTTTATGACCCGCCGGTTCTACTTCTGCAACCAATACTGCAAACCGCGTGAATGTATTAAAGTTAGTCAGATAAATAAGCAGGGCTTACATCTGGTAATATGCTTCAAAATTCAAGTGCAGCTAAGAAAGTGGTTCTTGCTATTACAAAAAAAACTTGAAAAACAACGACGATGTTCAAATTTTTTTCCAGACAGAATAATTCTGGTCATGGGCAGCAAAACAAGATTTGCATTCAACACGCCCTTGCTCCGAAATGCTTTAACATGTGCCTGCTCGGTGCAATTAATGTAAGTGCCACGGGCTTCAAACTGACAAAACCTGGAAAAAATCAGTCGATGTTCTTGGTGGCTTTCGCCCTGGATAGGGAAAAACCAGCCGCCGTCGTCACTCCGGGCAGGCCCTGAAAGCAAAAGCAAAAAGCTGACTAAGAGGGAAAAATGGGATTGCGAAAGCCAGTGCAGTGTTCCGAAATCCGGAAGTAATTTGCAGCTAGACAGAGTCGTCCACTTGCATTTGGACTGAAACAAAGCCAAGCCAGCAGGACCTCGCTAGTCGTAGTTCTGGCTCTTGTGCTGCGGACGGACCCTTGAGAGACGTGGTGGCCGGATAGGGAGCCTTGACAATGAAAATGAAAGTACCTATTTTCCGACTTGGTCGAAGGTTTCCAGATTCTAGAGGCCTCAATCGACCGCTTTCGAAAACCATGGCGCCATTTGGGATAGATTGGGATGTTCGAAACGCAGCGGCGCTCTGGTCCGCCGGGAAGAGTCGGGAGATCGCTGATGGTTTTCCAATTACAAAGTGTTTACGTAATTGAGCCCGTCGTTCGGCCCGGAATGCCCACACTGCGGGCATGATTTATGCCCGTGGATTTATGTTTTGATTAGTCCCGGCCGCACCATTAAAGAGGGGCATGGACGTTTGTTTGTGCATCCACCGGCCGCCTTATGTGCAGGCAGCGCGACAGCCGTGGCCCGGTGAAACTATCATTTCCATAAATTGATTGGTGCGCACGCTAAACAACAAATTCACCGTGCTCGGCCCGATTTGAAATGGTCTTCTTTTGGAATAAATTGGCGGAATACTCACGGAGTCAATTACGCTCGGTTTGTGCTAACCATCAAAAAGGGGCTTTTGATTCATATGCCGAAGCCGCAAATTAATTGCGACCGTACAAAGGATCATTTAAGCAGAAACAGGCAAGTCTACATGGAAAGGCAGCCACTACTTCAATTCGCTTAAATTCGCTCCATTCGCCATTGAACACGTTCTATGAGCTCAATACTCTGACAGTGGACATTCATTTCAGTAGCACCAAATTACCCTGGGGAAAAGTTGTGGCATTCCGCAGGGATCTGGCCGAGGACCATTTGCGTTTATCTATCTAGCAGGGGAAATTGTTAACTACATTCAGTGAAACTTTAGTTAACAAGTCCTTGAAATTAGTTTTCGTAAGTGCGGCACAAGCCTACCGTAATAACTTCAACGATAAACAGCTCGGGGATATTCGAGCAAGCAAATTTGCAGGTTAACAACAGAAAATGGATAGTCTAGTGTACCCTTAAAAATTTAACGATTCTACCTACCCGTTAGCCGCTGGGAAACTTTGAGGTGACAAACCTTTCAAAGCGACCTCCCTAAGCAAATGTTAGAGAGGGTTGGGCTTGGGACTGAATTCTGGTGAGTTCCTATTTTTACTGGGCTCATTAAAACTAGGGCACAGATAATTACATGATTAATGCGTCCTCCCAGCCTCTGCGGACAAAACAACAAAAATATTCAAAACATATTTGCATAGTGGTCTGAACTTTCTCTGGGCCGGTGGACGAAGGGATTGGGCAAGGCAAACAAGATTAATCCTTCTAATTTTACTCCCGGACGACTGCTTGTTATGTTTTTATGTCCCATAGCCCCTTGTGGACGAGCAAGTGGTAGGCAGATTTGCCCGAGTGCAAGGACGCTAGCCTATCTTTTCTAGGGTCCAGCTAAATCCGACCTCACTCACTCCAAAGAAACTGGGTGGCGTTCTTGAATTGATGGTGCTTACAAGCATTAGCACGTATCTCTGGATGAAATAGGAGTGCGACACGTTTTTAGCTTCTGCCGTCACCAACCCTTTCCTCCGCCCGTTGTTGTGCGGACTGATCCCGTGAGGACATCCGGAATTCAATGAAATGCAAAACCAGCATTGTGATAAGATATGACCGTGCTGGACGATGGATTCCAATCCCGAGTAAATCCTTATCTTATCGGATTCGTCTCACTGATAGGGATGGCTTGAACTTCCGGGAGCCGAGATGTATTCCATTTGATCAATTATTTTTACCGAATGCGTTGATAATTTATTCACAGCCTTCCACGGTCTGGAGCTGCTATAAATCGTCCTCAGCCGCGCTGGGCTTGAGTAAACGGTCGCTTCATCATCGCTGAGGAATTCGCGTGTAATTGCAACGCGTCCGACGCGTCTGGTGAATTTCTGGTGCTCGCACAGGGAAATGTGGGTGCTGAAGCCGGCGACGACGGAGAGATGACTAATGCCCAAACATTCCCAGACTCGTTTTCCTTTCTCCGTTCTGGTCTGGTGGCACTAGTCGGTACCAATGCGCCCAAATCCGGAAATGGACGTCCAACGTCCACCGTCCAAGAAATGCAGCTGTACTGCAGACCACTGGCTGGCCACTGGCCGCACGGTAAACGCGCGCCATTGTTTTCCTTCACTCGAGCCGAATTTCAGTGAAACCCTTGGCGAAGTGCTAATGGAATGGAATTTGTTATTAATAGCACTGCCTCCATGCTGAATTTTGTTGCTACTCGCCGATGATGAAAATGAACATTTGATAATCGTTCCTTTTTATTCTGGGCAACGTTTGTTGGCCTCTCGGGGAACAAAAGTGTTCGACTTCATTAATTAGTGTCACATTTCGATGGGAGGACTGATGTAGAACATGACAGGCGGTATGTCCGGGCAATTTTTTATCGCCTCAAGCCTCGATCTAACAATGGCTGGGCTGGGAATTTCACCTTCTGAATTATACTGATTTTGATCCGGACACAACGAAACTCTGATTTTGTCAAACGAGTCGTTGAGATTTTTAGCTATTGACTGCGATTGCAGATTACACGTGTCGTGACCGTCATGATGCGAGATAAATGTACGCAGAAATCCTAACATGTAGATCTTCTTTCCCTAAGGTGCTATTAATTAGCAATACCGCATAAAAATTGGTCCAGTATTACAAATACTCATGATTAAGTTGAAAAGTTGTCCAGGTAAATCATAATAAAATTTGTAAATGTTATGATCCTCTGTGGAAGATAAACGACTTCAATTTGAAACTAGATTTCAAGAACAGTGATTCTAAGGATCAATATATAATTTTCTAAGAGGCGAGATTTTGGAATGTATAATTTATGTTTATTTAGCAATATCATCTTTCTCGTTCATTATTTTTGAACCTTGTTAGAAAAGACTAACACTAATTGTTTTGACTACTCTTCCCATGACTCATTTCCAAACTACAAGAAGAAACGATAAATTTCGCTCATGAAATGTGTACAAATTCGAGGCATTCTCTTTTTAAATAATTGGGCGAAGAATATTTTTAGTAACTGTCTAAATATAGATTGCCTTTTGCTACTAAGAAAACCGGACAAAATTGCGTGAATGTCACACCATGTAAACATTTTGCACACGAATCAGCCAGAAAATTCTGTCAGTTTATGATGATATCTACCTCCTTGCGACCATTCTCGAGCGAAATGTGGTTCATTTTAAGACGCCCAGTATAAAATAAAATTTATCTAAACGTATAGCCAGATGATTATGAAAATTTATTTTAAACGCATGGAAGAGAAACCATGCGTTTCCCGTACTACGTGATTTATAGAATACCGTCTGTTTTTCTTTTGAAGTACCTTTTTAAAATATCATTTAAATAACGCTTGATAATTTTGTAGTGGTTTTGTTTTTGCCCTTTATTTTTTGAGTTTATATTTTAACCACACGAGATTTTAGCTGGGCGTCATTTGTTTTCTAATTCTTGCTTTTGTGTGGTAGGTGGTGAATTTTATATGAAAAGCAAGTGTAAGTTCACAATCTGTGTCTAACCACAGTTAGTCTCGCTGCCTTTGCATTTTATATTTGCGCCTACGTAAGCCAGAACAAACGAGACGTTAGAATCGGTTGACATTGAAATATAGCACATGCTTGAAATGCAGCACGTTGACAGCACGCTGAACTGAATTCGTCAGCACTGAATGAAGGCTTTGGTTCTTTTCTAATTTGCATCTTTAAGCGCCTCGTAATGTAAATGAAGGGGCTGAACGCACAGAAAAGTCAGCTTTTGTAGAACTCAAATGGAGCTCAAAAACAGCAAATCTTCCGACTCCTTGGCTTTGCGGCTAAAGTCCTGTAGGCTTCTTTCCGCAAAGGGTTTTTCTAATTTTGGTCGTCTCATTAAAAATATTTGGTATATTTAGCAAATTCCCAAAGGGTCAAACTTTTATTTCGGGCGGCGTTAAACTAATGGCCCAAGTAATTTTTATAGTACATCGCTAATTATTTCATCACGAATTCACGAATCCTTTTAGGCATAAAAAGTCCTTATTAACATCCTGACTTAATCTTCCGCCGTATTCTGGCTGGAGTTATTGCTTAAATTTCCCAGAAAATTTAGCCAATTACTTGCTCCGGGTTCATCCTTTTCGATGAGCTCTAATACCTTTTTCTACCTCTGGGCACCTATCCAAGGGCGTCCTATGAAACAGCGGTAGATTACACCCAACCTACCTGACATAGGTACCTAAGCTATTTTTGCAGTTATGCTAGAAACTTTTTCAAAAGTGAAATATTTCCAATCCCTTTTATGAATGTTGTTCGGGCGAAAAACGGTTGACTCTGAACCGTAGACAATAACTCCAGTTGGGTTGGTGAGGGTTGAAATGGCGTTTGTGACGACGGGGGTGGCTATAAACTGCCGATAAGCCGCACAACTATTCCCAAGGTTTGACAAAAAGCCACCGTTTAAAGTCAACTCAGCTGTGGGCGAAATCGTACCGTCAATGGGATCTCTGAGGATTTTCAGGACCCTCGCTAAGTGCTTTTTTCATCTAACAAAGGAACATTACATTTATTTAAGAATTTTACTGTTTTCCGTACAAAGAAGCGCTTCGGACTAAATGCTTATTCTTCGGGTCCCCTCGACCGACCCCAGTAAAACTCCTCAAGGTGGGGTGCAAATAACGTGCACGGACCGTGGATCTCGGGCCCCAGAACATCAAGATAAGCAGGTTCAATAGTTCTCTCTGCACAGGGAGAAATAAAAACTTTTTCCAGTTTTTGCGAGCACTAAATACTCCTCCGAAACAGAAAAAAAAAATCGTTTCGCCGCTGCTCCTTACATCCTGGGCCAGTGCTTTTCTTCCCGGTGATGACAAGGCAACCAGGAAAAAACAGTTTTACTTTCTTTTATCCCAGCAGGTGTATATCCGATTGTAATCGCTCGTGTGCTCCTATGTGCCCCACACACAAGGCCCTGCCGGCTTCTCGAAAGGAAGCTGTACATCTTGGGCAGATGTTACACTTGATGAACCCGAAATGTAATAGTCCCCTGCTTCCGCTTTACGCTTCATGTGCTCTAGGAGGAAATTTGTGGAAGCTCCGTGAAACGTATGAAACTGGCTAATTGCTCGCAGTTTATTATAAGCAAGAAGGGATTTGCTTGGGATGGGATGAATTTGCTTGAATCGTTCCCAGTTTAGGTACGTCCAAGGATTTTCAAGTGTTTTCAGGAAGCACCCAATGTCTATCTGTATATATATACGGCAAACTGGGCCGTAAACATTCCATAATTAACTCTACATTAATGCTCGGTGTTAGTAAAAATAGAAAACCTTGGTATCGTTAAAAAAAATTGGTTAAAAAATCTGTACGGGAAGAGTAATATACAGAAAAAGTATACGTAATCATTTTATCGATCTACAAAAGTTTATATGTTCTTTCCCATACCATAAATTAGGCAGCTAGATTTTGTTTGTTTTTATTACAGTGTTAGATTTATTATTGAGTTATAATTTCTTGATAACTTAACGAGGAAGTCATTTGAGCCGTTGAGAATTTAATTCGTCCTATAAAGTCAATATAGTCATTAAAACTTCTCACAATTATTAATATTAATGTAGCCAAATTCAAAAGAAGTTATGTGTAATTGTAATATAAAATGTCGTGATTAGTGTCCTTGCCAATTTTTTACTTTGGCCCAATCTCTTTGCTATCAATTTTGAACCTCCATAAAGCCGACGACTCAGTAATAATTGGGTAGGATTGTAACGATAAAATAAAAGTTTAACTACAATAAGGTCTCTAACTTTGCACCTCAAATATGTAACCAAACAGTCGGAGGCAGTCTTCAATTATGATCAATTTGTAAATGTGGACAGGAAGTTTATCTCACATAAGATTATATAATTTATATGTAATAATTCACTCATAGATATGCACTTCCTTTTACGCCACTCGAGTCATAGATCCTTTCGAGTCACCTAATAGTATTAGTATTAATAGTATTCAGCTCGCTAGGAATTTGCATCAAGCCAACCGAAAGTGAATTGGACAATGCAATATTTGACCACAAACCGGTTGCAATGAATATGTTGCTCGAATCATAGGTACCGGGAGTCCTTTATTGTAGGCAGAGGAATACCGGAAAACATGCAGAGAGCAATTTGGCCAATGTTGGCGAATGTAACTTTTCCGGATTTTGTAATAAAACCGGGGACGTGCGCGGACTAGGCAGTCGAAAAAATGGGAATTTGCAGCCGGTAATATGGAAAAATCTGGCAGACGAGTAGGAAGTAGGCAGCCGACCGGGCCGCGGCCCTTCCAGTCAGTTTGGCAAACTTTTAATAACTTCCGCAGATGGTATTGCTCCACTGGTATCCGCACTAAAAGCATTTCCGGCGGGCTTAATTCAATTTGCGATTGACATGAATTGACGGCAAAAACTTATTTCTCGCCCCGTGCGTCGATTTATCAAATTATCGGCGGCGGGTACCACGATGATCGCTACTAAAAGCTTTCGACGCCCTTTCATGTGTTTCCAATATTTCACTAAATTATTTGTTCTTTTTTTTTTTTTTGCAAAACTACCGACTCAAAAGGCTCTGAAACGGTCCAGCCAGCGCGACTAGACTCCATTAGCCTAATGAAATGCTGAAATGTATCAAGCTGCGTGTCTTACACGATACTATCACCAGTGCAATTAATAAAAAGTTCACAGCCGCACGGCAATAATGTCTCAATTTTCCGGGGCGGTTTTATCGCGGCCCACAATAAATAAGACCAGGTGGGCAGCGCGATTACTACTTGTCTGCCAATTGTCGTAAATCTCGACTTGCAATCATTCAAACTGCGTGTTCCAGCATAGCACGAGTCGTGCAGCAATTAGACCTCTAAATTATTTAACAGCCTCGGTGCCCGCAGGCCCGCGAGCTCCTTAATTACCCGATACGGGTAATGCCATTTTGACATGATCGCGGGTTCTGGTCCGGCTGGACCGCAAGGCTCCTATTTTCTATTTTCTACCTTTGTCAAATAAGACCCCGGGTCGTGTGCTGTGCAACCTGTTGGCCAACAATAACCGGCTCTCGGGTCTGTACTGACTACAGCGTAATATACGTATGTTCTTAGTAATTGGATGGTGAAATATGTGCAGAAAACCAGTTCTGTTCGCGTCAGAGATATGCGGCTGCTGCTTAGGAGGAAGAATAAAGTTTACTTACAGTAACAAGCTCTTTATTTATTTCTTGATCGTTTTGTAATCTATGAATTAAGTCAGATATGTGCTTAACACCTTTGAAACCGACCCACTTTAATTTTGTTTGAAAAATGTGATATTTATTAGTTCATTTTTCCTTCTTTGTTAAGTATCAACTGTCAAAGTTTATAAAAACTTAACATTTTGGATTGTGAGCGTAATTCTACATCATGTGAATAACGAAAAATAGGGAGGTGTAGAATTATTTCGCTAAAGTACTGCAGCTCTACTTTTACCAATTTTAGATCGCAAACTCTGGGACTTCGATATTCGAGGCACACAAGGCAATGATACCAAGGCACGAGTACATTTAAGTCCCAAAGCCACTCAATATTTGTATTCTTAAAATATGAAAGGAAAGTAATATACACTTAATGTCACTTTCCTTTCAACAAATATCTTCTAAGTTGTGTCTACGTTTGACCTTATGTGTCCCGCGCATTTATACATATATGTACAAAAAAGTATAATGTGTAGTATATTTATGTACAAGTTTGTAATAACAATCTTTAATTTATCCCGATTGATAGAACAAAATATATATTTGTAATTTGTTAAATTGGTAGGTCGAAATAATTGTCCTTTAAGAAAAGCACGAGTACTTTGCGAAACAAAGCATATGCGTATACATATCGCATATATACAGTAATAATGCACGAATTTGTGTGCAAATGGATTGGAATCCGTGTCTCGCATATTTGGGAATCAAATTAATAATTCTGATAATAAATCAAATCGAACTGGAGTTAAAAATTCTCCATTTTTTCTGGAAATGCAAATAATATGCTTGGATTTAATGGAATTTTATCTCAGTCAAAAAAGGGGTAGAGAACGAGAAAGCGTTGACGAATTAGAGGAAATTTACTGTCGGTATCACAATTACAATACAAAACGTCCAGTCTGGTAAGTATAAATTTTAACGTTCATGCAGGAAATCAACAAACTCAGCACAACAACTTTTTCTGTATTCATGAGTCGTGGGAATGTCCTTAGTGGAAATCATTCAACTTCATAATCCCATAAATTCCCGGGGCACCAGTGTCGTAGAGCATAAGTTTTGTGCCGCCACTCGCACTCCTGAAAAGAACTATAAAAATGTGCACCTGAGCTGATGAATGAATGCAAACTCAGGCGAAAAACAGCAGACAGCAAAAACCCTTTTCGGCTGCAATTTCCTTGCGAATAATGCAATCCAGCCAGGGACTACGCTGAGACGAAAAAATAAATTCTGCTAAGATGTGTTGTTTTTTTGAGAAAAATGTACATACGTATGCATTGCATCAGCAGCAGCACCCACGAGACCTGGGAAACAACAACAACGTTAAGTGGTCCATAAATTGGGTCGCATTAGCATTCTAAGAATATATGGAGAATATGTAAATGCTCCTCAGGAACGGGATTTATGGCTTGTGTATAGGAATTCCTTGAGACATTTTCACGTGTATGCACTTCGCTGGCCAAACGACTTTTATGCATCGCGTACAGTTCGTCAAGGACGAACTTGCATAAGCATCTCAGAGATTTCCGAACGATCCAAGCTCAATCCCTGTACCTGCTTGGAGACGTCTACTCATTATCTGAGCTTGAAGGGCAATTTTCATCAGGCACGTAGGTTCCGAAACCGAGAATGTAATATTTCTGCCAGCCTCTGTCTGATAACGAAAAGAAAAGTGGACTGGTATCGATAGTCGCTTTCTAGCGCACAAGTCGGGACGATCACGATCCCTATCCATCAAGTCGAGGTTGGTGGTGTCGGCTTAAGTGGGTACTGTAAGTGCCTGTGGAACTCTGCCCGGACTTGGATCCGAAACCTGACTCTATGGATCTCGTGTTGGGTTCACGGGAAGGGCATAGAGTTCCCAACACGCAGCCACACACCGCTCAAATTTGCAACCTGCCAAGCGGGAAAACTTTCTCGCTTTTATGTCCGAATCGCATGTAAAAATCGCATTAGACCTCATTAAATGGGAACGGGCGGTGGCAACGGTAGGTGGGAGCCGCCAGCTCCTCGTCGCTCGACAACTTTTGCACCATGGCCAACTGCACGTAGAGCGTAATTTTTTCGGTGTTAATATATTTCCTTGGTCAAATTCAGTTGAATTATTAAAAATAATGAGGAAAGTGATTTACATACAAATCTCGAATCACTGCAGAACTCCCATCCTTCAACCCGCTGCAAAATCGTATCGGTTGAACAACATTCGTCGCAACGCGTCACGGCGGCTCGATGCCACGGGACACAATAATTAAAAGCTGTCTTCATGGGAATCCGGCTATGTCACAAACCCAGAGCATCACTAGTGTTTTAACTTTCCTCCAGTGATAGCTATTCGGACGATTATAAATTTTAAAGGGTGTCACTCCCGTACATCTGCCTGCGATTCTCTGAATATTAAAGCGGACTTCAGGATGAATGGGAAGGATAAAATGGAATCTGAGACAGACAAGATGAATTTAATTTTTTTCCAGAATTTTTATTTAGTGTGCTGAAAACCTTATGAAAACTTGTTCTTCCATTGATTAAGAAATCTTTAAATTTAGTGCATAATTTATACTTTATTTCAATGCACGGCTTACACTTAAAGGTTAAGTGTATTAGTTTCATAAACTTTCTTCGACCCTCGATGTGGCTGACTTTAAAATATGAATGAAATATGTGACATATTTCCAAATTTTCTTTCAGGGTAGCTAGCCGAATTAACAGGGTTATTTTGGCAAAACCAATAATTTAAATCGCGTCAAGTTATTATCAAGGCAGGGTGTCCGCGTAGTCCCGAAGTGATTGTTCAATTGTTGACTAAATTTAATTAATTGAACAAAGCAGCAGCTACGCTATGTGACACTAATTCGCCCGATTGTTTACGCTCATCAGACATCCACGACCGTGTCGAGATTCGCGGGCGACCCTATGATATTAATTCACATGGGGTCCTATCGGCACGTCGATTAAATTTAATTATTTCCAATGCGATAGTATCTGGCAAATGAAATATCTAATGAAATATGTCTAAATCTGTGGAGCACTAAATCAGGATTGGGCACCGCTTATCTTTTGTGCGTCCACAACACCTACAGCCGGTCTACCGCTGCGATGACTGCCGGTGGCACCGCAAATATTCATTGCAGGCAAACAAGAAATTTTCGAGTTATTACGGCGAGGTATTGGTTAATTGAATTCATTACCTAGCGCCAGGCACAGTTAGTAACTCCCATTCAAACCGATTCAGATTTCGTTCATTAAACACGTAAACAATGAGTTGAGTCATTGTTTGAGTTCTTAGGCGCCGGGACACCGATACCAGGCTTCCTAGCCTGGTCCTCGACGTTGAGCTCCTTTTGGTTCTAGTTCAGAGGCGGAGGAGTGATCAAAGTTTCGCTTCGCTCATTGCTGGGCAGGGTCGAGGCTGCGGGCTGCGTATCACTGGATCCCAGGAAACTTTTGTGCTGGCGGGTGCAGCTTCACATTTGGAGGATGGTACCCGGCGCACTTTCATTCCTGTAGCAACGAAGCTATAGAAGAGTCTTGGATTGCCTTAGTCTTTTATGGCAGTTGGACGAGAATAAAATAGTTCTGAAGTTGGTCTGATCGCAACATTGTGTCCTTTCAGGTCAATGGTGGCAGCTTAGCCGAGAAGGCTGGCCTCATTCCCGGTGATGCCGTTATCAAAATCAACAATGTCGACGTATTCAGCCTCAGACACAAGGATGCCCAGGACGTGATAGTGCGGTCCGGAAATGCTTTCGACATCACAGTCCAAAGGTGACCATTGCGCAACAAGTGACCGGATGAATATTCATTAGATAACGTCGAAAACTCTCTTTAATAGGGGTGGCTCAACATGGCGCCCGCAGATTACTCCCGTGGGACAGCTCCCATCTGCTGGCTATGGCACATCGACAGTGACGAAAACTTCTCTAGCTCACAAGCCACAAGAGGTTCGTCACATTGGCAGCGGCTACAACAGCTCAGCCCGTCCATTCTCATCCGTAAGTATTTTCTGTGCGCACAATTTGGAAGAGGGTGTTGAGGTCTGTGGGAGGACGAGCATCCACCGCCGTCCGCCCTTACCTCAACATCGTTTGGTGGTTTAACTGCTACGCGCTTTTTATTTTCCTTTTTAAATGGAAAGTTCTCGCCATCCCGTCCACTTCCTTCAGTTTTTTAAAGAGCGCGCTTTTTCTGGTTCAATTTTAGGTTAATGGAAGTGATGGTCAAGTGAAGAGCATTGTCAACAAACAGTACAACACGCCTGTTGGCATCTACAGCGAGGAAGCTATTGCAGAAACTCTGTCTGCACAGGCTGAAGTGCTAGCCGGCGGTGTGCTAGGGTGAGTTCGAGATTTACTTTAGTCATTTATTGTGCTTTATCGTTGTTACTATACTTTCAAACGTCTCAAGTCCTTTTGAGGTACACTGAAAATATTTTTCCCTTTTAACACCGTACCAAGCACTTTCGTGCAAACTTTTCCTTTCTACTTTTTCTTTCTACTTGTCACAAAAAAATTTGTGGAGAAATACTTTACACAATGTTAATAAATTAATATTAAATATTAGTAGTAAAAACAAATCCGTTAGTTAAATCGTTGGGGAGCTTTATTATTATACATAGTAGGTATACTTAAATTTTTTTTACGCGTTCTAGCGTATGAATTTGGACGTAAGTTTTACTATTCGACGCTAAAGTTTTAGGTCTCTCGAAAAATAATATTACGAGCAGAGCATATTGAGCTATGCAGAAAATTTAGTGCACGTATCACCCCAAAAGATAAATGACTTTTTTAAAAGAAAGTAGTTATCTAGCAGCAAAGGTTGTTTCATTTTTGAAAATTGCAACAAGGAGTAATGAAACGATAACTGTAGATGAACAAGATTTATCTGTCCGCATTTTGTAGCTTTAAGGCTGTGTTTTAAACTTTTATATTCTAAATAGAAGTGTTGATGTTGTTTTCAGAATTTATTGCTTAATTGCCAAAGTTGCGACTGTGTTCATTCTGTGTATGCGAATCGTAAGCATTGTAATCACGTAGATATGATGCCACTGTACCAAAAAAGTAAAGTCCAATCAGTTTAATTTCTATTGCTTTGATTCATTTCGATCTAAATCCACATAAAATTTTTATTACAGGGACAAAATTTGTTATTTCATTTCGAGCACCACTAAAACATGAAAATTTCTAATAACCCAGCTAACTGTCTTTTGCACCAAACACCTATTGAATCCATGGAGTGAAATCCGGTTTTCGCCGTGAAATTAAATTAACTACAAACTTGTCCCACAGGACCCCTACATAGTACGAATACTACGTAATGAACGGGCATCGCAAATAATTTTGTAGCTCCATTTTTAATTCCACCCTTAATCTGATCTCTTCCTCTTCGTAAAATTTTCCCAGGGAATAAAATTGGGTTCGGAACGGCCGCACCTCGATTCAGAACATAATAATAGTTCGCTCGGGGTAGGCGGGCGGCGAGGATTCAGGACTAATCCTCAAATTATTATTTGCTCGATTCGCCGGAGTTACACCGAACTGGGTGTCGAGCAAACTAATGTCGAACAATAATTATCATGCAACACAAGTAATCAAATCAGGAGCAAATGTACTGTTTCAGTACGTGTTTAATGCTGGGAAACTCATTTGAATTTATGCCTGGTCGAGGAGTATACTCCTGCAATGGCGGAGGTACCTGATCCTTCCCGGAGCCTTCGACCGGGTTTGCAGCACCGACAGAGGATCTAGTTGAAAAACTTTTCGCCTTGTTACATAAATAAGGGCTAAGACCTGGAGAAATTATTTTACACAAGTTGTTGCTGTTTTATTGCCTATAAAGGGAATCCGGAACGTCTGCATGCGGCAGAGTGATAGAATCAGTTGAGAAATGAGAAAAGTTGGAAATTCGTTGGGTTCTTGTGGCTTATTTTCGCTAATGAAAAATGTGTGCCGCCGCTGCTGTGAAATTTGTTTAAGCAACTTGCCCCGAGGAGATCTAAATTCCTGGCACCAGTAGCAGCAGCAAGGACCCTGCACCATCAAGTTAGGTGCGAGGACCAAGGCAGCCAAGGCATTTTGAAGTTATTTTTTCCACGCCTTTTCTTTGGAAAATTCACAATTATCTCCTGGATTCCCGGGTGTGCCATTCTTCTCCCTGACAATTTTAATATTTCACAAAATTCCCACGCTTAGCACTTTTATATTCGACCAAATTTATTAAAAATACTTGGTTGCTGCAAAAAATTCCCATTTACAATTTATTTTCAGGGTAAACTTCAAGAAGAACGAGAAAGTTTATAATGCTGCAAATTCGGAGGTCTACAAATTTCTGCACGAGCAAGAGGACCAAAGCGAACCAGGTAAAGATGAAATACTTTCCCATTACTATGCATTAGCACTTATGCTGAAATTGCTCAACGGAGAGAGCATTTTCGCTGATTAAATTATTTAATGAGTTTTATACGAAATCATGAAAATATACACTCGATCCGAAGTTAACGTCTTTGTCAGTCTGTTCAATAATTGTTAGTGTTTCCCGTTTATAGCGTTAATTTCTTGTTTTGTTAATTAAAGCTTATTAACACCATTCGTTAAAGTCGAATAATATTGTTCTGTTAATTTAATATAATTAAAAAAAAACACTGGGTTAGAAGAACTTTGTATGAATTCATTCTTCCATTTCATTAATATTTGAGGTTTTCAGATAATTGTTAAAATTAAATTATATATAATCATATTTATGCTTTTAATACGTCATTAAGCAGTAGTTGAAAATCAGTTTAAATAAAATCGATTTTTTCGCAACAATCTTTACTCCAGTAGCCGATTCTTTTTGCGAGCTCAGGTAATTAACTTCCAACTCCAATACTGTTGGATTGAAATTTTACATAATTTGCCAAAGATGTTACCTCTAATTAACAAGGATAAATGTTGCCTTCGACTAAGTCATAGTAGAATACAAGAATTGAAGACGTCAGTGGAGATAATATTATAACATTTTTATGAACAGACAGAAAAAATATTTATTTAAAAAACGTCGCTCTGACCGATTGCCAAAAGTTTACAGCTGATTCAGAAACAAAAACATCTTCGAAAAGCATTTAGGTGAATAGGGCAAAATATCCTGGTTTAGGAATAGTGACAGCTTAACCTTTATCGGCAGAAAAATGTCTAAGATACAGGGGAAAGTCAGATCTAAATCATATCAATATCGCAAAATAAAAGCATATTTTAAGTTTCGGTGGAGTTTCCAAAGTTCTTCTAATGTTACACTAGTGCTCTAAGTAAGACAACTTGTACATATTAAGACAGTAGACATTAACATAGTCAAAGAAACTAAATCCTGCAACTAACAAAACTTCCAGCAGAAAGACCACCGCATTTTGTCCAACACAGTCCACAACAACAATATGAAACATCTCAGCAACAATATCAACAATCAGCTAATCACCAGGTGTCAGCACCCGTAACTAGGCACGTAATAGCTCCTGTTAATCAGCCGAAAGCCCCCGGTACTGGCGGGTTACCGACTGGACAGAATATCTGTGCCGAATGTGAACGCCTCATTGTGTAAGTTTTGGCTCAAAATCTTGCTTCCCAAAGCAGTCGCCACGTGTCCATGTGGTTTGTAGTTCCTTGCAGTGGCGACTACTGGAACTGATACAATGCGCTAGCTTTAATTGTTGTGGTATGAATGAATGTGGGAATGTTACCTGTTCAAAGTTGTTATTCACTAACCCTCTGACACCGAACGAGACACACTCAGACCCGAAAAACTACAGATTTAACAAAGTTTTATCTGAATGATGAAAAGTTCAAGTATTTCCTCATTGAAGACCCTCCTGCGCCTCAAAACTTCTTCTGGACTGCTAGTCACGCGATAGGAGGACGAAAATCCCCAAAAGTTCCGGCAACTACTGCACCGTCTGGCGGGGAACAGGAACGCACTGCAACTCCCCAACAAGGCAACACTTTATCGCCAGGAGCTTCCCATAGGCCAAGTATACCCTATAAGCCCCCGCAGGCTGCTGCTGAGCCACCTAAGGACGATAGCTCCAAGTCAGCTGGTGAATCTGCAGTGCCTTTAAAGTCATCCGGTGAAACTTCTGGAGTCACGACCTGCGATGGGTGTGGAGTCAGTATTGTGTAAGAATTTGGCGATGTTTTCCTTGCTTTATGTTTTTCCTTTTATTATCGTTGTATCTCCGCAAGAAACATATCCCTGTCATCTTACACATCTCGGATCATGGATCATTTACTTGAACTGTTTTCTACTTGCTCCCTTTTTTCAATTCTTCTAGGAAAATATTTTTAGGCCAACATTTTTATGGATTTCACATTTTACTTCCCTTTAAAGTACTTTTGTTGAACATTTCGGCATATTTTCAGTTGACATTTATTTATGTTTATAAAAGCAAAATGCGCCATTTGGAAAACATTACGTGGTATTTGCACAGAATTTTGCCAAGGTAACAATTTCTAAGAAGAACTCTAACAGCCGGCTAGACATTATCATTAGAAATATTGAATTTGCTATTTATTTTTATTTACATCGGGTAAGATAGAATTCTGAGTTGAGATAGAATTCTTTTAAAATAACTAGAACTCAAAGAAACATTTTAAGTTTAAATTTAAGTTCAATACTAATTCGGATCAATATTACCAGTTACCTTCATAAATTTACTAGTTTATACAAAATAAAAGTTCAAGTTCAGCAAGGGGAATTAATTAGGAACATAGTTTATCAAAATTAAATGCATTTACTTCGTTTTTTTATACACAAAATTAATGAATACTTTAAAATAATGAAGCTTGGAAAATGCAACTTATTAAATAAAGACATAAAAGCCAACATAACAGGACTGCCCTTTAAAATTAACTTTTAAAATACGTAATGTCGCTTACTAAAAAAGATGTTAAACTCGAACCTTTAGTATGTGAATTTTATTACGGAGCTTTAGGACTTGACCGAACCTTCGGCGAATTCGTCTACGCCCCACATCAAGTAATGTATAAATAAAAGAAGTATTAGTAGACCTATCGTCCTCAATTTTATTTTCGTCTCGTCTCGGCCGTGTAATGTCCATTTAGAATCAACAAGCGAACTCGATTCTTCTTGCATGTTTTTCCATAATTTTGAAAACTTATGGGCTTGCAAAATGAGGTAATGAAGAAAATATGCTATATTGACACAGACGGCTTCTGACCACTTCGAGAAAGCTGCAAAGTGGTAAACGTATTGATATAGGCAAGTAAAAAGAAATGTTGAGTGAATGAGTACTGAGCGGATGGAGTGGGAGTGAAACGAGCATTCATATAATTAGCACCAGCATCTAAGTGTCCTTCATTTTTTCTAATTCATTTCATCTCATCTCTACAGTGGAGTCTTTGTGCGCATCAAGGATAAGAACCTTCACGTTGACTGTTTCAAGTGTGCAACCTGTGGTACCTCATTGAAAAATCAAGGATACTACAACTTCAACAACAAGTTGTATTGCGACATCCATGCTAAGTTGGCTGCCATGAATAATCCACCGCCTGGCACTGATGGCTATGTACCAGTGCCAATGAAGCCGTAAGTACACTAATTAATTACTCAGATCCACATTCGCTGCCACAGCGAGTCCCGAGTGCACTTCCTGAGGTCCCAGGATTGAGAACAGGGCTGGGCTTGTGCTATTCCCGATGTTAACCAGCTCTGGGAGTGCCAGATTTATTGTATTACAGGGACCACTTCCAGAACTCGATAAGTTAATTGGCGACAATAGATTATCTCCAATTTGCCGGCAGCTTATACACACGTTACGTATAACGTAAGGAAGCTAATGGCGGTCGTGTGGATTTCTTTAATTAATAAAGAATTAGAAAATTGCGGCTGCGCTCAAGGCAGCGTTGGTAGAATCTCCCCTGTGCCACAATTACACAATTGAATTACTTGCGACAAACTGAAAGAAAGGTGTTCTGAAATGATTTTTTAGAACGCTTTCCACTATCCTTTAGCGCTATGGAAGTCTGTGAGAGTCTTTGAAGTGCCCTGAAATAATGGAAATGGCCTAATTGGAAGTGGTCTGCAGATAAAACTGCCTTCACGGAGGACCGACTCAATCCGACTAAATTGGTCGGCAATCGAGAAAGGCCACGTTCCGCACGGCAATTGAGTTATCTGCAGGAGACACTGTCCACGCAATTTACTTTCATTTAAAAATCTCTGGAGTTTCTTTTGGCATTTACCAGTCAGCCTTGACGTTGGGAGCGTGCGCCTATAATCGAAAATAGGAATGCCGATTAGGACAAATTTATCAATTTGATTGTTGACCAAACTGCGTCAAAAATAACCCAGCATCCATCTGCCGTGCCGTATTTGCACGTTGTTCTTTTTCAGGCTGTGTATTTACGTTGAGCTGGCCACTTACTTATTTGCCCAACTGCTGTTTGTCCTTCATGCTACCCCCTGGATGTGGACTTACTAAATTTTTCATATCGCTTCTCTTTCGTTTTTTACAGAAACACGAAATTGAGCACACAAACTATTTGCGCCGCCATAAACTCGCATCACCCCCAGAATGGAAGCTTCGTAGCCTCTCCACCGGGCAGTGTAAGTAGACAAACCGCCTGTCGCGGATTAATCAGGTGTGATTGGCATGCACTAACTTCTGGCCACCATGGTGGCAAATTCATGCTATAAATAATTGATTGAAACTTACCGTTCTCGATTGCAAAGGGAAGGAAAAGATTTTGGGCGTAGACCAGGTGCTTTTTATAGAGACGTATGTATTTAATTTTAGCAACCATTGTCACCTTTAGGATCACATTCAGGAACGATTCGTCAATGCTCTTCCGATTGCATGCATGTTAAATGAAGTCCACTCTCAAATTTGCCAGTTTTTTTAGATCGATGCAGCAACGCGTACGAAAATCCGATTAATCTCGGATAAGGTTTTTTGTCTTCGCGAATTTGTGAGACTTCTCAAAGGAGGTTTTTGTGTCTAATTTTGTATAAATAATTGTTAATATTTTATAAGTTTTGCCGGGTCTCAAGGTGATACATTTTCCAGTTCGGTATATTTACGAAAGAGCTTCACTTCCACTAGTATCACTAAAAGTCCTGTGTAGAAATTCTAACCTTATTTTCAAGTGTTACATAATACATTGATGACCTTGACCTTGTTCGATTTCTGGTATATATCAATTTATATGTATCTGAATAGATGGAACTAACTCTAAAAATTAATTTTGGTTTTTTGTCCAATTTAGAACCGGTTTTAAGATATTTAAAAAAATATTTTTATGTACGCACATACACACACATTCTGATGATGCCTAAACATCTTAGACTATTGTCCGTTAAAAGATGAACAATTAGAATGGACACATGCCGTTAAAAAGTCTGCAGTCAATTTGATTTAACAATTTAAAGTTTATGAAAAATCTATAAAATAAAGTTTTCAACAAGATATACAAATTATTTTTGAATTGTAGTAACTTCTAGTAGATAGGAGAACTCAAGACCTTGTATCTCAGGAGAATTGTAAAGTTGTATTTTAACTTAAATTATGATGCCCGATCACGAAGCTTCATCTAATTCGGTAACGCGATATTTCCTTAATTTCTTCCCGAACATTTTTCAAAAAAATTAAACGTGAAGCATTTACCTCGCCAGTACTCGTGCAAAACAATACACAATTGGTTTTAATCAGTGCGGAGGATATTTGCCGTAATGGACAAGTAAATGATGACGTAACGTGTTGCAGCTTATTTCGTTTTAAATATATACTCAGACGTACAAAAAACTGTCTTTGATGTTAATATTTAAAATATAGGGCCTATTCTTCATAAGTAGTTTAGTCGATTCTTCTGAATTTACCATGCGTTATATATTTTGCTTTGTAGAACTTTAGTGTTCTTTGTCTCTATGAAAAGCATCCACTAAGAATTAAGTCATAGTACTTCAGAAGTTTTTCCTTCCTGAAGTTAAAGTTGTTGAAACTCACTAACCGCAAAATGTTTGCCTTTTTGTGTTCCTGCTCGTAAAACAAAAACCACGATTTGTGTGTTTGTGTGAAACAAATAGCAAAATCAGTCGGATCCTACCACAACACCCTTCCAGCCATCACATTCTCGAACAAGTAGCTCATCGTCATCAATAGGCACAACAAATTCTTGCATAAGTAGTCTCAGCCCGAATATATCGTCCAGCCCAGAAAAACTATCGCCAGTTCATTCACGGCAATCTAGTGGAAGTGGCAATCTTGTGACCGGAACAGGAGGAGGAATTTCAAGTCTACAGCAACTGAAGGGCATTTCGGTGCCATCTATAATGTTCGGTACAATGAGCAGCTCCGGCGAAGCTACATTTTATCATAAGCAGAACGAAAATGATATGAATTCGAACAATCGAAACACGACTAATGACACAGCCGCCGGGATAGGTCCCGGTGGACCACATTTGAATGCATACAACCAATTCTTGCAAGAATATTCGAATAAAAAGTGCAGCGAAGTCGTTAACGGCGGGATCAAATCAACATTCGGGGACACTAATGGCAATGACAGGGCTAAAAATGTGATGTTGTCTGGAAACCCCAGTAATGGACACCAGGAAGCGACAACCACTGAGTCCCTCTACGGCTCTATCCGGGCTGACACGAAAATTCAACCCCATGATGAGTTTCACTACGTAACGCTGGACGGGAGTATAATAAAGAGTGTTATACCTCCCGGTAAGGGTATAAAGACGAATTATAAGGTTTGTAGCTTTGTTTGTTGCCACCCTAAAGCTTTTGCTTTTAGTGATTTGCACTATATTGTCTTATCCTCACTATCATGACAATGGTTATATTTATTTTGTGTACGCTCAGGTAAACCAAGGATACGGTGGACCAAAGCCGTTCAACGTGTCGCCAAAGACTCCACCAATTAGTGGACCTAAATCACCTTCTACATACCCTCCACCAAACCAGGCACCTAGCTGGGCTCAACCTAAGCCAGCTGTTAATCCTTATGCCACTCTACCCAGGACTACCGGACCATCACAAGGTGAGAATTGCTTCACATTTTAATTGCTTCAGACACTCCTTTGATTGGATACATTTGACGCAACCTTTTCTTTTAACGAAAAAACAAAGTTCAAATGTGTCTGTCAAACAAAAGTTTTCAGATTTTGTAAACTAAGAGTTAATGGTTCTGTGATAAGTTCAAAAACAAAAATAGCATAACAATATCTTCCAAATTGTGTCTAGCAATAAGGTCATATTTAACACATAGAATCATAATACTCAAATGGTGTATATAGACTAAGCGATTAATTAAGGAATAAACTATCCAAAATAGGACGCTTCAACACATACAAGCCGGGACCCACTAGCTTTAGTCGAGGTATGATCGATGAAATTCACTGATTTGTCGAAATAAATGTCCCTGCCAGCAACTAACATAGCAAAAACGAAAGAAACCCCAGTTGCTCCGCCGTCTGCTTGAACAATCCTCGCTATTATACATTGCTGCGCAATCAGCACTATGTCGATTTCATTGCACCACATCGCGATATGAATCATCTCACCGCTTTGTGGAGCCACGAACTGGCTCCTCACGTGCGTGTCGTTTATTTATTCATTCGCCATCATTTCATACATTTCACCGTCATAGTATAATATAGTCTGAATTTTTGGAGAGGTGGCTGACACTTTTTGTGATCAGAAAACCTAAAAAAAAATATTTGTGTAACGTAAAAAATATTTGTGTTACTGACTGGGCAGCTGTTAGTAGAGTATCTTTGGTGGTTACGGTTTTTTCACTTGCTCTGATTATTATGTATGTTTGTAATTTTTAATAGGTGTACTTTGAATTTCCTCTCAAGAAGTTTGTGTAGAAACAGCTGAAGTGAAAATTAAGAAATCACTTAAAACTTAACCTGCCGGAAGCTCCTTTGGTTGGATTTTTTTAGTATAGTCGCAAACATTTTAAAAAATACTTAATAAGAGTTGTAAAATATTTAATTATTTCAGTAATAAATTGCAATTACAATATATCAGTAAATAACCATTAAATTGTCCACTTCTTTGAATTTTTCATTTATAATTGAATTACAATTTCCTTTTAAGTCTGTATCTAACCTTGGCAGTATTTTTGCTTCTAATATTTTCTTTTATTTTCTACATCAAATTTAAATTTATGCAAGCTGTAATTTTATCGCAGCTGTAGTTATTTAATTTGTGCCGTTGTTTCTTTTTTTTTGAGAAAGTAGTAAAACTACAAATGGTTTTTTTAAATAGAATATAGATCGCATTGGTGCATATTTGTAAAGTGTAAATAACGAGTACGTTTTTAAATAAACATACGCGGAGCAATGAAAGCGGTCGTTTAATGCATGTGATGTCACAGTTAAATACAATTTAGTGAGCTACTTAAAATGTTTTGAGGTATGAACAAATAAATGATAGCTGTTAAAAGCTATTCTCATAAAAAGAGCCGTTTTTAAAACATACAAAAACTCGACTACAAAGTAGCACACAGACTATTTTCGCACGCGGTTCGCCAACTTAGAGGTACAGGAAAGTCGAATTTTTAGTTTTGGAATCAAAATTATGACCACACAATGTGACGACCCTAGGATAAAATATGAATTCTTAATTGGATTAATCAGATAAGAAAATTTGAACGTTGGTAGAATTAATTGGAAAAACGCCCTCCTTCAAAATAGAAGTCATAGAAAGACTATGTTATTGATAGAAGTTGCAAAAAATGTTTTACGATCCAGCCTCTTTAAGTCCATACTTGTAATTACTCTAAACAGTGTTGATATAAATTCAGTATTTCGCCATTCATCAAAAAGTAAAATGTGAGAAAACCATAAAACGGGCAAAAGTAAAACTTTCAAATTATGGAAATTAATGCGGTAAAAATCTCTCATAATTTCCCGCGGTGCTTTTAAAAAATTTTCCTCTTCACCACACAACGAGTGCCATAAAGTATGGACCGGCAGACATGGAAAAATCATTTTGCGTTTTTAAATATTATATAAGAAGGCTTTTCCTAGTTTTCACAAATTAAGAGATTTTATTAAAGCCTAAAGAGCTTTTGTGCTCCAGGATTATAGAAGCAGGACGACACCGAACAGGGGTCAGGGATTATTTAAAATGTACGTACATTTCCCAACAGTGGGGAGTAGTTCAGTTCATGTGCATGTCTGGATGATGCCCCCACTGCATAAAATCATCCTGCCAATTCAATACATTTCCAGTGCAATAAACTGAATGAAATTCATCTCATAGCGGTCCCGAAATAGGTCACCTCTGATAAATTTAGAAAATCCAATAAATAGCTCTTCTGGAAAGGTTGAAATGTTTGTAAAGCCAGATGAGATAGATACCCGTTAATGTTCGCACTGAGCTCGTTTTGTCCGCTCCGTCTCTCCCGCCATTTACCTATCCAGCACAAGCCGGGTTTCAAAGCAATTCAATTTGTGCACGTCCACACTCGAGATGTTCCACGTCCGCTGACATATGTGACACTTTATAAGAAACGTTTTGTTCGTACTAACATTTGTTGTATGTTTATAACCCACTTTGTATGTCCTAACGTCGCTTTTAGAGTGCCCCGATTGTGCTAATAATGTTTTTTCTCTTCCATGGACCCCCTTGATCCTTCCCAACATCACATACACGCGCACAAAACTTCAGCCTACTAAATACACATACCTGCCTGGAGGGGCTTAAGAGGTGGAGACATCTTCACGGTCAGTCTGAGATGAAAAAAGGTGATGGTTACTTGAAGCAATTATAATCACACGAATTTCTTCGATTTTTGTTATTCATAATCTTAAGATATTGGTTTTGCCGAACAAATGAATTACTTGAGTGTTATGTTACGTCTAAAAATGTCCATGTGTTGTCTCGCATCAATTGCTCCCTGCATGCAAGACAATCTAGCCCTTGAGGAACGAAAATCGTTTTGATGCAGGAATTTCTAGTCGTGCTCTTGTATTTTTTTATTCTATAATTGGTACTTGTTTTCTTAAGTTTAATTGGAATTGTAAAGCGCTGATAATAAAAATAAACTCAATTGGCTGTCACTTCATTTTTTTCACTACCTGTGTACTCTTCCTTGAACAAATGAAAATGAAAATCTTTTACTTTACTGCCTTGTGTTCAGGGTTTATGTTCTTTACAACATATTTAAAATATGTAATTAACAAACTACTTACTTAAAATTACACGTTTTTAGTATATTAACTTGCAAACGTATTTTCTCCAAACATGTTTATAATTAACTCGTTTTAATGTACGGACTCGAAGTTTGTAAAATGAAAAACGAAATATTTAATTAGATATTGGCGAAAAAATTAGATGCCGTCAAGATGTCATGCATATTACACATCTTGTTGCGATTTTGTGCTTATTTATTAGTCAATCGTGTCAAATTAAAACCCACGGACAAAAGTTACTTTTTATTTTAGAGAACTCCAAATTCAAGTCAAAACTACGGTCATCTATATAGATTCATATATATATACATATCTTTATCTCAAAGGGGAGGAAAATAAAATAATTAGTACCATCCAAGGGTAATTAAGATTTTTTAAATATCCGTACAAATATTAGTCCCTATTAGTTCAAAGAAATGTAGTTTCGAGCTAAATCGAACCAGAAAACGGAACATGGTTGGCAGAATCTTGTATCTAAAACATATTGAAAGATTTTTTAGAAGCTATTAAGTAAAAAATTGATAAAAACAGGATTTTTCATTTATTTTGTTTACCAGTGCGCTACTTCATCTCGTAGTACCTAAAAGTTCGTTTTTCTGTTTTATACGATAATTTAAAATGTGCACAACTCTACTTCATACATTAGCAATAAAAGATGTGCTTGAGGGCAAAGTCATGTTACGAGCACAATTTGTTTTATATAAATAATTCCAGGAATTTCTCTGCATCTAACGCTTTGTAGGTTGAATGGAAGTATGGATGGTGTGTAGCAATTCGTGTCAATATCAAAATATGCCTCAAAGTTGTGACATTGTTAGCTCGTCAAATAACTATGAAACAGTTCTGATGGAATTCCACGTCATTCGTAAAAATGTCTGTCACCTTTTCCCACTTACCTTCGTAGACAAAATTCCACTTGGGAAATTTTGGTAGCACAAATTGCCGAGAACATTTCAATATGCCTAACGAAATTTGTAAGTTATTCCAGGACGCGCATTCATGTGCTAAAAAGCTAAGTAAATCGTGATCCCTCATAACCCTCTCAAGCCATTCATGTCTCCATGGAGAGCAGCGACAGCATCACCCCACCCGAATTAGCATAAGCTGTCGATCTATATGTATATGGGATATATGCGGGCCCGAAGCTCTTCGTATCTTAGATACGCTAGGAAATATAAAAGTAAGAGGCCCCGTCAAGATAAACTACTTCACCCTCACGCATGCCGGGCTCACAGCTCGTCTTACTTTATGTAGATTGAACAATTTTCCACGTGAATTTATTTTAAGCATAAACAAAAACAGGGAATGCGATGATAAAATCCAGACGAGGGGTGGGCGGTACACCTAATAGAAAAGGGCTAAAGCGCAAACAAATCAGCAGCGACAACAAAACAGCGGGCAAACGCCCGATCCTCCGATCGAATAGAGAGAAACCGGTCTATGTATCCTGGATCCGGGCGGGCGAGTGGGCACATTCGGTCTCGGAAAGGATGTCTTCTTTCTGGCTTTTCCCGGTTGTTGGTTTTTTTCTACTTTTGTATCCGTTTTTATTTATAGTATTTTTTGTGCGCTGCTCTGTTGTTCCTATATGATGCCGTACCGACGCGCTATGCAGATGAACCGAGTGTGCGGGTGGCTAGGGAACTGTGCCAACCTGGCATCATGCGGACAAGAATTGTATCACATTTTTTCTTGCTGAAACCAGGAATATATTTCAACTTCACACAAATTAAATGTCATAGTCTGCAGATTCACCTGAAGATGACATCCCCCGCAGTAGTAACTGCATTGTCGGGAGAAAAACATTTTTGTAGTGCCTCATGTGAGTCGCCTTCTTCCAGTCCCTGCAAGGAAGTGGGCGACCACAACATTGTCCGTCTCTGAATACCTCGGATAAAATATGAAATGAATTTTGCCTTTGAACTGGACAGAAAGATTCTTTAGAATGAACAAACGAGTGGCGAGTGTTTTTGCTAATGATAATAAACCCACCGATGTAGCTTGTGTCCTTCTGAGGTAGAAATGCTTTAATGGAAAATGATGATTCGTGACTTATTTAGAAATAATTTTTTTGCATTTATTTTAGCTCAGTAATTCTCAGTCAAAGCCAAGGAACCCATAAAAAGCCTCACTAATTGTATGTTAACTCAAACGTGTAGAGATCTTTATTATTAGAATCTTACTGGAATCTTCTTTCGATGGTAAAAAATGAACTTGTTTGTGTTTTTAAATACTCTACACATTTAAAGTCGAGTACTTATGAATTTATCTGAAAGATAAGAAGAAACTGTAATGAAGGAAACAAATAGACTGGTGCACTTAAAATCTTTTTCAATCCCCTTAAGTGATTTGTACAAAACTTTACTAAAAGCCGTTATATAAATTATAATACAGCAAGAAAACTACGGTCAGAACGGAACCAATCACACTATACATAAAAAATTTAGACATTACAAGAAATCTTGCTCAAGTTATGCATAAGTTCTTTAAGCCTATAAATTCACGTACATATTTTTTTTACAAGAACCAGCAACACACTTCACACAAAAATATTCATTATGCAAGTAGTTATATTTTGCTAGCTTAATTTTTTGGCTTTATTTCACACGGCTGTCCATAGCTGGTAAGTGATAGAAATTTGCTTTAGCACCATTACCATTTTCATAATTATTTTACAGAACTTGCTTCAAAAGCTTGAAGCACATTTTTTTTGCATAATCAGTTTTGGGCAGTTTGTGAAATAGAATATATTTTTGAAATATTTTTAATGCTTCCGCTTTCTAACTGCCATATTTTTTTCTTTTTGATTTTTTTAACATCCTTCGTCATCTCCAAATATTTCGTGGTCATTTCTCATTACTAACACGTCATGATCTCATATGCAACTATACCTCCCCCAAACCAATATCATCTCTATCTTGCGCCTAAAAGAAGAATGCTTGGAACAGAGCTATGAGTACCACAAAGAAGAAGAGCACCACTTCGAAGATATGGAAGTGTCCCAGGTCACTCAAGCGTCTTCCACAGTAAGCAATGTGATTTGGCCACCACCGCTTGAAGACTATCGCCTCACTCCCACCGCAACTCCTCTATACATAGCGCCGCCAGAGACGCAGCATGTGAAGCCGAAACACATCGAAAAAGCCGCACAGCGGCAAACAGAGCAGCAGTCGATACAGAAGGAAACGAAAAAGGAAACGCAAACTACAAGAGTGTCAGAAGAAGAACGAAGAGAGATGCAGCAGCATGAGATGCACATGTACCAACAGCAAAGGTACGAGCAACAGCAGCAGTATCAACAGCAACAATCTATGCAATGGCAAAGCAGGTCAGCACCAGAACTTACGGCAGGTAAGCACCAAGTCGACGTGGAAAGCAGTTCGGATAGCTACACGTCGACTTGTACCACGACGACGACGACCTCTGAGGAATATCAGAGGATGTACCAAGCACAGGTCCAGGCCTACCAAATGCAACAAATGTACGAGCAATCTGGCTCGGAAATGGACTATCACATGGATATGGAGGTTGCTGCTATGCAACAGCAACAAGACCATTCTTATTCAGCCTCATCTGAATTCCTGTCTGCTCACAGTGGCCGACGAAGCGCCCAGGAATGCGCGGAAACAATTATAGGGCCAGTCAGCACTTATAAATTGGTGGATCTTGTCCGCGAAGTGACGCCTAGTCCAACCCCTCCAGGAAAGGGTCCGCGGAAGGTAGAATTTAAAGACGATACTGAGCAAAGAGAAGAAAAGACGCAGAGTGAGCAGAAAGAAGAAAAAGTGCACTTTGAGAAGGAAGAAGAAAAGCTAGAACAGCTGAAAAGTGAAAGTAAGGTGCAAAAGAAAGAGGTAAAAATAAAAGAAGAAAAGGTCGAGAAAGATGGGCAAATTGTTAAATCAATATCTGAAGAAGTTCATATTGAGAAAAAATTCCCACCAGCTCCAGAAATTAAAATTGAAATTCCAGAACCGAAACCAGTGCCTCCATCGAACATACCAAATCCTGTACCTAAGGAATGGATAAGTCCAATGCAGAAAGTATTGACCACGGCTCCAGAAAAACCAGTGGTTCTAAAGGATATATGTCCGACATGTCCGTGTGAGCAGCCCTGCAAGGCTGATGAATGCAAGTGTAAAAATGAAAGTAAAAACGACCAAAGAAATGAAAAAGAAGAAGAGCGAAAGCAGGAATCTGAACAGAAGGCTCCAAAAGAAGAAGTCGCAGAAGTAAAACCAGAGTTACTAAAAGAAATACCACCAAAGGGTTCTTTTATAACGAAGGCTGTATCTACGGCTCCAGCAGAGTCAGTTCAGTTTGCTCCGAAGTCGAGCGAACCAGTACCTCTTCCCGAAGAAACCGAACCTTATATGCCTCCTCCGATCGATATGAAGCCCTATATGCGAGAAGATTTTAGACCAAAGTCGCCATTATTGAAGGCATTGATAACAGCGCCAGACCGACCGTACAGTCCTTTGGGCGAAGGAGTCGCTTCCCAGCTAGACGACTTACCGAGGCCCAAAGGAAAACTTACAATGGTTGATGCTTTAACTGTTGCTCCTGACCGGTCGTACTCACCTTTGAGTCCTGTGAATTTTGTCGGATTAACCGAGAAGGAGAAAGATAAGAAAACATCATCGTGCAAAAAGGACTCGCTACAGCAGCAAAAGGTTCAAAAGTCCGAAATTTCGGTAAAACAAGAACGGGAACAAGCGTCTGCATTCGCAAGTTTCTCTGGTCAAAGTTCCATTTGTTCATTCCAACCCAGATTAGAGCCCATTGCCTTTACACCAAACCAGACCTTAAAGCAATCCACATCCACACCTAGTCAGACACTAGGCACACAATCCTACACACAGTACAGCTCCTCCGTAGAACAAAAGCAACAACAACAAAAAAGCATGTTTCAATCGAGTTCTGTGCAAGAATCCTCATACCAAAGCATGAAACAGTTACAGACTCAACAGTCTAGTACCTGCGTCCAACAAAAGACTTGTGCTAAATCTGAGTGCCATACACAGTCCCAACAAAAGACACAGGCTGTCTCGTTTCCCCCTGAACCCGGCATGCCAGCCAAGAAAGCGGTTTTGTCCGGTCTCCAAAAGCCCGAAAAAATCCCACAGTACCAAAGAAACTGGACAGTGCTACCATCGCAGCGACCAGTAAAAACCCCGGAACCACCAGAGCTCAGGGAGAACGTACCACTTGCTTTCATAGATGTGTCCCGCGAACAGTCCCCAAGTATCGAAAAATTAATGGCTGTAAAAACACCCGCTTCTTCCGCTTCATCTTCAACTGGTGCCGCTGTTTCACACGCAACAAGATGCAGCGAAACCAATCCTCCAATTATAGTTGAAGATCGCAGCGGTCCTATTACAATGACTTTTCAATCGATAGATGACCAAATCGAGCAGCACGAGGACCACTCACATGCCCACCCCAGGCCATTCACACCCTCCATAATCAACAAAGCACCACCGATTGTGCCATTCTACCAAACACCAGAGAAACTAGTCTTCGAGGAGTGTCCCGCTGCGACTTCTCAGCCTTTCGATCGCAGGTCTGTCTCGCCGTGCCCGGAGCGAGCTAAGTCACCAGCTCCAGGGCCGCCACCAAATCCACTTAATGCCATTCGTGCTCCCCGCATCAAGGACGACCTGCCTTTAGCTCGCCCCCCACAGGTCGGGTCAATAACTACCGGTCAGCCTTACCTAGGGGGTCAACTGATGCAGCAGCAGCAGGGCCAGGTGTTATCACATTATCAAACCATCAGCCAGGCCGGATCGCAAATATTTGTAGATAAGCCAGAGGTAGTCCAGGAGACCCGCATAGGGGATATGCAGATACAAAGACGCGAGAAGGAGAGTCAGCGGAGCGAGGAGCAACAATCGAAGCTTGAAAGCAAAACTACGACTCAAATAGGTAATACTCAAATCGAAAGGCGAAGGAGAGTGGTTGAGGAGTTTGAGCACACCCAGAAGGCGAAGACAATTGAAATTCGGAAGTCGTCCGGAGAAACTAGTCAACAAACCCATCAGTATGGGAGAACAGGGTTTGTTGGGAATCAAACGAGTCGTTTATCCGCCCTTGAGAAAGAGGTCTCTAGTCTCACCAGCAAAGCTCAGGCCATCAGCGCAAAAGCTGCCACGCTCGGACAATCCGAATCCGGATCTAGGTTTCCCCAGTTCAAGTCGCCGGAACCCATATCCAAATTTCCAATTTCGAATCTCCTGCCTTCATACAGTGAATCTGAAAAGCAGGAGTCTGTCGTTTCTGGCGGCTCTGTTCACCAGCATGCTGCTCAATCGGCCAGTTTGCAAGAGAGCCAGAGCACAGCCACCGCTTCTTCTTCTTATGCTGCATCATCACTTTCCCAATCATCTGCCTCACACAGCTTTCTAGCTAGTTCTAACGTCTCTGCAGGATCTTCTTCTAACTATGCAAACGCCATCCCGGTTCCCGCTTTTAAGCCTCCCCAAATCTCGGGGGGCGGTGGCACTGACTCCACCCAAACGCAGCTCACTAGCAGCAATAACACTTACAAGCCGACCCCCTCGACTGGGCCGGCTGGCTTCAAACCTCCACCTCCGGTGCAGCCCTCTAATATAAACCCTAATTCTAACGCGAATGACCCAAGTCCTGCTAGTACAGGTGGCGCTGGCGCCGGCGCCGGCAAGGGTGGAGCCTTCGGAGCTACATCGGCACCCAAGCGTGGACGCGGTATCCTGAACAAAGCTGTCGGACCCGGAGTGCGTATTCCACTATGCGGCTGCTGCAACACCCAAGTCAGGTAGAAACGTGTGCTGCCTTGTGGGTGTTCCGATTTTTATCTTTTTGATTTTATTTTACGAGTTGTCTTTGCACGTAAACTAGTTCTAAGACTAATTATGAAATAACTACCAAGCATGTCTAACTCACTGTTGTTCTGTTTGTTGTGTGTCTATCCAGATGATACTAATATGTCAGTTCCGCCGTTACCGCTGCTATCAGTGCAGCCCTCAGAAGTGAATGGGCCCACCTCCCAAATCAATAGGGAAGCTGTTGACGAACAGAAACTTGGCAAAGCCACAGAAATGCTGGCCAGTTCCATAGAATGGCTCGACATAAATACCAAGGACACATTTAAGATCGAAGCTGGAAAGATTCTGTCCAACATGCTGGAGGCAAGACTGTCGGGGAAAACATCCCCTCGACAACCACCACCAGCTGATGCTGCACCCCATCCTCTCAAAACTGTAATCGATATCTGCGACAGTAATCTGCAAAATAAAGTAAAAGTGATTCCGTCCGACATTGGCAAACAACCCAAGGACAGTCCGGTGTATAGCCCATTAAATAACGGTAAGGTGCAAGAACTTGAGCCGCTTGAAACTGTGATTTACCGCAATAAGTCCACTAATCCGAATGCTAAGCGTGAACTAACCTCACATGCCCTTGACCGGAGATCCTACATTGAGAAGGATCAAAACATTGATCACGACAAGAACACCGATATCGTGGCTAAGGATGGAAACGATGTTAAACCAGAAAAAATTGCCAGCGAACTGAAAGAGGGTAAGCACCCGGTCTGCTGCCAGTGCAATGCACCGATCACCAGGTAAGACTGAGATTTTTAGCTTTTCCCTTGGTGATTTTCTCAAGATTAATAAAGGTGAATTTGACATACGTATTCAAAGCTAATCAGAGTCTCCTACCCGATTTTATATTATTAAAGCCTCAATCAAACCCGTGAAGTCCAGAACTACTCTCACTCCTCTTTGCAAGGGAAAGAAAAGAGGTTGGAAAACTTAGTTATAATATAAATAAAGAACAAAAATCACTTCCAATTGCAGCAATTATATGGCATTATTTAATTGGGTGTACAAAATAAAAGAACTAGGTCTTAACTAGTGATCTCAGGAAGAAAAGTAAAAAAATTCATGGCTTAGGGACTGAACTTGGCTTGTGCCAGTTCAACACGTTGTAAACCGTGGCGTTACCTGAAGCAGTATTTTTTGACCTGTTCTCAAGGGATTTTGTCGACAGGATTTTAAATATTCGCTCACTAGGGGTGAGGTACCATTGTGTAAAATGTTAACTTTTAATTTAAGTTTTATTTATGAACCTGTCTTGCAAAGAATGCACGATTACATTCAGATTAAAACTTTAAATTAAACATTTACTTGGGCTTTTTAACCACGAAACCGTGTCGGGGGATGTTCCATCCGCCAAGGTAAATTTAACTTGAAAACAAATATTTTTCCAAATTAAAGGAACACCGAAAAGGCATTTTGTCATGACGAGAAATGTGGAAGAGTAGGTTCTGTTCGTTATTTTACAAAAGTGTATGCTGAGGCGTGGAGTGCATTTAACGCTAATTCACCAATTTTTCGCTACCTGATTTCTTAATAAAAAATCCATTTGACTTTGTTGAATGAAAATTGAAATCGCATTTTTTGAGAAAACTTTTCTTATTTCAAAGTTTACTGATACATTGCTTAGAGAATATTTCGACATAGGGTCATTACTTATATAATGATGTCAGTTTTTAATAAGTTGACGAAAAGTATAGACGAAGATTTTGTATTGTGCTTGTGCGCCATAGTCTGCAATTTTCCACTTGTGCCTTTTATGCGCATTCACGAAAAACAAGGTTTTATATTTTCTTATTCTAATTTCCCTTGTGTGATAGAATAGAGACGCTTGTGTATATTCACATAGGGCAAACAAGTAACGAATAATTGCCAAGTTCTATTAAACTTCTACAAAGCTACATTTCTCAGAGATAAAATATAAAAGTCGTATAAAGAATAGATCCCTCCGGCTAAACTAATTCAATTAGAGTTTGCATTATATTTTAGTATTGATTAATCCAGCATAATGTATGAATTGAGTTCTTAATTAAAAATCTTATATTTTTGAAATTAAAGCGCTATTGAAATATTGCTTGTAAATTTAAACATATATTAATGCAAGCAATATCACTTCAATAAGTTCTGATTACTTGTAGTACACTGTTTACGCAAATTTACCAATATTTTGCATGATTGCTTTTTTTGTTTGCCTTACGATTAGTTCTTGTTTATGTTGTAGTTGTGTGGAGTATGAGTGATATCCAATTTATTATTTACCAGGGGACCATTCATCACCGCATTAGGCCGTATTTGGTGCCCGGAGCACTTCATCTGCGTGAATGCAAACTGTCGTCGTCCTCTCCAGGACATTGGATTTGTTGAAGAGAAGGGAGACCTCTACTGCGAGTATTGCTTTGAAAAGTACTTGGCTCCAAGCTGCAGCAAATGTAGCGCTAAAATTAAGGTAAGAACTCAACTAGAATTATAAAAACTCAACTAAAACTTCTTATTCGTTTGACTCCTCCCTGAACTCTAAGTTCTGAACGAATTGAGAAACTGAAATTGAGGATATTTTTTTGCAAATTATGAATGTGAAATTTTAATCTATTTAAATGTTAGGGTGATTGCTTGAATGCCATTGGCAAACACTTCCACCCAGAGTGCTTCACCTGCGCCTACTGTGGAAAACTTTTCGGCAACAGCCCGTTTTTCCTTGAAGAGGGCGAACCCTACTGCGAGGCCGACTGGAATGAGCTATTCACGACAAAATGCTTTGCCTGCGGATTCCCAGTTGAGGCTGGAGACAGATGGGTCGAGGCTCTGAATCACAATTATCACAGTCAATGCTTCAATTGCACTGTAAGATTCCTAATCCTTCATGCAAAGGAACGAGTCAAGAGTAAACCTTATTTTCAGATGTGCAAGAAGAATTTGGAAGGACAGAGCTTCTACAACAAAGGCGGCCGCCCATTCTGCAAGAACCATGCGCGCTAAACAATCCTAGCTACTTTTAGCGTTAAACCCAAAACACCTTTCTCTAAATAATAGAAAACAAAACTATTTTCGTAATTTATGGAGAAAACACACGCTTAGATTAATCTGTTATGCCGACATAGAATTTGTTTGTAGCCGATACACCAACCAAAAGATCGAAAATTGTGCATTCGCTTGGCCAAGAGCTTCGTTATCCTTGGCTGCTTGGGCTTGCGCAGTACCCCCGCTTACCTGCGGCAAGAACCATTCACTTCTAAATCCACAGTTTTCAGGCGAAATTTCGAATCACTAGCAACGTCTTTTGTTAACTGCGAACTTAAATATTACTCAGTTGTTTCTGTCTTTTGTTAAACTGATAATTTACCTTAATTGTTATTAATAAGCTTTCGAAAGTGTTGCTTCACTCAAAAGTTCCGTCTAAGGAAAAGTGCTTAAGAGTTTGTATAAATTTTAAATTAAATAAAAGATTTCGAAAAATCTAGAAGGTATAGCATTTTGTTACCTTAGCTATGAGTTGTAAAACAATTGTTTTTGCTATTACTAGGTAAGAACTAGATAGCAATATTTAAGCACCAAGATGAGTTTTATATGGATCGTGTTTAAGAAATTTTCCCTACGAAGAAAATGCGACAATAAGTTAACAAAATGAGTTTTGTGAAGTATTTTCAGTGCGTCTCATCCGATCCGGCTAACTAATTTTATAAAATCCGATATACCTTATATTGCTGAAAAATTTTTCTGTAGTGAGTCCTACTTAATGCTGCGAAAAAATATTATAATTGCTAAAAAATGGGACGAAATGGTCATCTGCATATTTGAAATTCAATTCCGAGCGTTACATCCCAAGTAACAGATAAAAAAGGAGGTAGTGTTCCGAGTAGTGTCTATGTCTATTTCCATTTGGAGTCGGAAAAAGCGCATATAAAGTTTCGCCAAATTTTCAAACAGAAAATTTTTTTGGGTCAACTTTTCCGAACCCCAGCAAATGAGATATCAAATTAAAAAGCGCCGTCTGCAGATCGCACATAACGACTTCAATTTTTTCATAGTTTCCATTTAAGGAAATATTTACCTTTTATAAATCCAAAATGATAGAAATTTCCTTGCTTGATTTTTAAATTTTCGGAGTTGTTTTATTATAAGGAATCGAATTAGTCGAAAATTAATTCTCGGACAAAACGCGGGAGAATATTTTTCCGCATTGGGAAAAGTCTTTACGTAAGATCGCGAGTTTTTGGAAAGAAATATTTTGGACACATTTTAAATTCCTTTAGATATCTTCAGTCGATATCTGAAATATTAAACATAATAATAAATGTTTAACATACTCTTTTTCCTAAAAGTTCAAGATGGTTTTGTGCTTCCGGATGAGGAAGACTAGACAGTACTTCCTCTGAAAACAATTAAAGAATACAGGCAAAATCAAATTTTTTCCAAAATAATCTTATTTTATATTCGGTATCGTTTGAAGGGATGAACTATGTACTTTTACTCTGTTAATACCTAAGTAGACAAAAAGGGTTCAAGACAAAGCAATGACTAAAACAAATATTTACTCAAAAAGAAAATACAGTCTATGTCACAGTATTGTATGTAAGTATAGCGCAGTCTGAACTCGGCTTCACCCACTTTGGGTGTTTGTTGGGCTGTACTCTTTAATTCTTATATAAACACGCCACTGGAAAACATTGCAATGTAAAAAAATGTTTATTGTCTTTAATTAACTTTTAATGAGATATGCACAGTAATAACATTAGATTTCGCATAAACTTACCGGTTTAACTAAGCTCTAGCAAAAAAATGTGAAATTGCACATAGTAGAACCCTTAATTTGCAATTTCACTCTTCAATAGTTACCCAATTGAAACAAGTGAAAATCTATTTGAAACGCTGAGTAAAATTATTTGTAAGTAGGGTAAATCTCGGAAAACGATTCTCTTTAAACAAAATGTTATTAGTCATGTTTTCTCTCAGTGGTCTTCTTCAGCAGTGATATTGATCCACAAGAGCCACTTGGTCATTCACAGGTAATTCCCCATTCCCGGCCGAATCCCATTACTCCACATCAAATTAATTAGGGAGAAATAGCGATTATCGGCGTAATGAAGGGCTTTGCGCGTGGTCTTAAGTGGACCACTAGAGGCAGCATGCTTATGCAAGCTCACGTCGGGAATGAAGTGAGGCGTGAATAATCACATTCGGACGTAATTCACCACAAATACAAATCCTACCTGGTGATGGACACAGCCGGGAACTCTTCGTTCAAATCTGCCTATAATAATTGCATCGCATGCCGCGCGCGTCACGCACTTGCCCCGCGTCTTGTCGGCCTTTGTGGTCGCTCGAGCCGAAATTTCGGACCAGCGAGCCGTGATCGTTCCATTTTTGATAATTACCGAAAATTTCCTAGAAACGAGCGCTGGAAGGTGGGCATGGGCTGGTCGTGTTTTCATCCGTCATCGTCTCTCGACATCTCCCACATCAACCCTCCAACCATCTGTGCATCATCATAAGGCGAACTCTCAGTCGGTAGAGTGCGGCTCCCTAGAAGAAAATAAAGATCAGATATAAAAATCGTTTAATAAGTCCTCCGTCCTGCTTTCGGCGTCTCCACCATATCTACGTTCATCTTCTGCCCCGCATTAATCAGAGCACAAATTAGAAGACATTTACGGACCGTCCTGTAGGAAATGCGAGACGCCCCTTAAGCATTCCGCCTGCTGTCGGCGGGGATTATGTTTTCCGAGTACCAGAGATCTGCCTTGGCTTTTCTATCAATTCATCGTGGAAAATTAAATTTAAGTAAGCAATTAAGAGGGAAACTGCGGAGGGTTCGCTGCCATGGTTTATTTGATTATTCTACGACGCCTTTCAGCTGCGGTGGCTGCGATGGCCTCGCCCATTATCCACGATCTCCACTTTGTATTTTCAACGGAGTCCTGGCTTCGCATTCCTCACTTCTCGTGACTCGGATTGTCAGCAAATCACCCCACCTACTCTTCCACAGTGCACTTCCCGTCGGCAACGGAGCCATCGTATAACGTGCTTTAAAATTCCCGATATTTTTTTCAAACCTTTTAAAAAACATATCTCCCTTTCACAACTGCTAAATAAAACCCTGCGGATAACAACGCGCATTGGGCGGCTCCTGCGCTAAAATAAATTAGAACCAGTCAACCAAATCAAACGTGTACAATCCGATGGCGAGCACGTGCTGAACAGGATAAAGTCGCCTGGAATGAACACTTAGACGTATAAATCACAAAGTCCGCCGTGCGTCCTTATTGATTTTTCACAATTGAAAAACTTAAATCATAAAAATGCCGGTAGCGCTGAAAAACGGAAACCAAAAGTGACCAAGTAATAAATTCCTGGTCAAATCAATTTTCGTGGCGCGCGTCCGAAGATTAAATGACAATTTCTCTGCGGCCGCTCCGATATTGAATTATGAATCGCAGCAAAGAATGGTTTTAAATTTTATAGTAATGTCGCTTTAATAAATTTTATTACACTGCGACGCACCGTTATTGTAGGGTTATTAAAAATAATTACTACAGGTCCGGCTCCCGCCAATCCCTGTCCGTAGACCAGGCCAGGCCGGGTGCGGCTGGCGCGTCCTGTTGCTGCTAAAAATTGCATTTTATAAATGGCGTAGTGCCATAAAGAATGCTCCGATGCTCCAAAAATTTAATGAAAAACCCCTTTTGCACCGGTGAATATTAAAAATTTTTATGGGTTCCGCGAAAATTCGCTCCAGCAGTTATTAATCATTTATAGCCATTTTCGGCGTTTACCCGTCTCGTGACGTATCGATCCCGGTGGCTCTTTCTGAATTAAAATAATTTCGGCGACAGTAAAAAGTTAATAATAATGCAACCAACGAAATAATTGTGTTTCGCTTTATTACTCATTCGTCCACTACCGGGACAATGCCGTCCTCTTTTCCGCATCCTCTGTATCAGCCAAAGTATCTGAGGTAAATATTTCATGATTTCCTTACTCGAATTAGATCCTTGAAATTATGTCGTCCCAGAAAAGAACGTACTTTTCAAATCCCACCTTTCCACCTTACTCTACCCGTTAAAGAGAATCCGAGTCAGATTTACATCCATCGTGTTACACTTATTAAGCCTTACGCATGAAAACGCTGTTAAAACTTCTTCATAAAATTAAAAAATTTTGACACCTGTGAAATCCCGCATTACTTTTGCAGACAAACGAATGTCTGATTTAAATGTTTAATTTATTTAAAAATTAATATTAATGTGCGTTAGAATGCACTCGCTTTCCTTCAGAAGGTCCCGTCTTTCTCTTCCTAGGGTTTCACGTTAAATAAAGCAAAAACAAAACCGTTGTTGCGAGACTTCTACCTGTTTCTAAGTCGCAGGTGTTTTGTCATAAAATTATTGACTTGATGGTATACAACCTAAAAGAGATTTTTTTGTCCATTGTTGGGGCTTAAACATGAAATCTAAAAAAAATCTTTTTCTTCACCCGGTGGTGATTTGCTTGCCTGCGTTCTATGCCATAGTTTAGCTATATCCGTTCTCGTTCAGTACAGAGAGATATGGAAGAGATGCGCCTTGACGTTATACTTGGAAATGACGTCACTTTACTTATTTCGGCAAATGATCTTACGATGTTACCTATTTGATTTCACTGAAGCAATACTTTGAGCTTACTGATTCGGAATGATACTGCAAAATGTAGGGTATTGACGGCGGTAGGAAAGAAGGCGATTCCAAGTACAAACCCAAAACTTAGAACAAAGTTGAATAGAACAAATCTAAAACTTTGTACACCTAATTTTAGTTTCGCTTGCTTTAGACACAATGAGAGCATGTAATGGTTTTAACTAATCGACTATGAACCGAGCAGTGGAACTGTCTCGATTGGCTCCAGACACAACTTTTAGTACGATGCATGGTAAAGGTATTTTTTTATCAGTCGGAAAGGTAGCGAGGGAACTAGGAGAAGCTTGCGAATAAAAGAGGGCGTTTGAAACAATTTCTCATAACATTTATTCAGGGAGTTACTTCTCATCAAAACAATTTTTACACCATGCAGTAGTCTCAGTAAGATCTCTTAAATTAGGAGCAAACAAGAAATATCGCATAAACACAGAACGGTAGAGAACTCTGTAAAGTATTTAAAAAATAATATAACTTTGGAAGGGCAGTGGATGGTTCCACTCGACGCGTCTTCTCCTACTTAGTTGTTGTCAGACTCTAGCACTTATCCGAGTTATAAATAATTACAAAATGTACAGTGAGGGGGCAAAGAACTTTGTGGAACGGTGGAGGGACTTGCTATTTTACAGAATTGTGAGAAGGATCGAAATTAGGGTTGCTACAAGTGTGCGAGAATGTCCATTTCCGACTGCGATTCATCAGGTCCCTGCGAGGCCGATATGGTTACGATCGTGATCAGCTCCTTGCGGCCGGTGGCCACGCTCTGTTCACCTCTAGATGGACCTTTCGCACTAAGACTACTTTTGTTACAACTAAGATTATCACTACTTAGTATTCTAGGAGTAATTTTTTCGTTAAAGTTTTGGCTTCGAACTTCAAGGCTCTCTCCGTTGACGGTGGCGTCACGATCTTTGGTGGCAGCTGGGGTCGAGACCTCCTCCATGGCTATCCCTCTCTCGAGTGAAGAGTCCACGGATTGATGCTCCGGCGACGTCGACGTTGTTGAGTGGATTGAATCGTGCTCCGGAACATTGCCCCGCGACGACAGTGTGTTACAATTGTTGCTACCTAATGACTCCATGCTTTCATCTCCGAACATCGTCGGGGGGCGTGACGAGTTGTTGTTGGCATTGCTGCCTGTGTTTCGTGAATGGTAGCTGGGCGGCAGGCTGTACTCGGAGCCGGGAACCCCGATACTACTGCTTGTGCCTCCGCCGCCCCTTGTTGTTGTGCTCAGGGGAGCCCTAAAATTTAATAAACTTTTGGTATTCATCTGACTTTAGCATATATCTGAGTTTGATTTATTTCTATCTGTGCAGTGCCGCTCCTGGCTGCGGCGCCCTCAGTCAGCACTTGACAATAGCACGCCGCAGTGTTCTGGGCCACCCCACAATTTTCAGTTAATATTAAATTTCAGAACACTGCAGGAGCCGGTGGAGCTGCGGAGAACAGCAGCAGAGTCTGTCGTATCGGAATCTCAGACGAACTTGATGAATTAGAGACGCATTGTACAAGGAGGAACATATTTCGGGTTTGTGCAGGGATTGTCATCGGCGTTATTGCACGCTGTGGACGCGGTCCAGACAATCGGCGTAAGCTCTGGATCATGGCAATAATTCATTTTATGCGACCCTCGCTGCCGACCTAACCAAACTGGCGATGGTAGGACACGGCACATGGGTTTCGGTCTAAATTATCCGAATCTGCGGACGAAGAGGCCTGGGTTTATTTTTGCGCGAATGATGCCAATTGATACGGATTATTTGCTTTAATTAAAGTGCTGCAACGAGGCAAGTCGATACATTATGCGGGTGGTTGCCGATTCAGGAATATGCTTTCGGAGGGTAGCCAATGGCGTTACCGGTAAATCGAATTTGTATTCGCAGATTTAACATTTTTGTTTTGCGGATTTGCTGCATAATTGCTTCTTGGGAATTATAAACGCAGGTGACGGTATCGGTACATGGTATTTCAGTATAAACTGAATGTTTAAACATTTATATATTTTTTTATAACGTGTATGTTAAGCACGAAGATCGGTAAGAAATTATTCAATTTAGAAAATCATTTCTCTTGAAAACGAGGGCGATAAGAGTAATATTGGAAATATTTGCTTACTTGTTTACTTGTAAGTCTTTACATTCAGTTATTAATTCTGGTATCTTTTCACAATCGTTAAAATGTAAGAGGGACGGAAATCCACATTCATTCCCTAATTTACCTACCCAATTCGCAGTTGTTGACATCGAATTTAATACTAACTATGCGCTTTCTACTACGCAAGCAGTCCTTCACTCTGACCCGAGGGAGTACCAAGCAGCCTACTATTATTATATACTCTTAAGATACCCTTCCACGTAAAACGCTTTCTAATTGAACTGTGAAATAGTATCAAAACCGGGAAAATGTGAAGCGAACTGAGTGGAACCCAATCAAATAGGAAACCGTTTGAAGGGGACAGAAATCAGATCAGATAAGATTTATAGTTTCATTAGTTCCCGATGGGAAAGAAGTGGGAGTCGCTCTGGGGCAAGAACAAATGAATGAAACCGAAAACATCGGTTTAATAAGAGCCAATAAATGCTTAAAGGACACTGGTTGTGGGAAAGCCGGCGGAGACTGAAACCACCGTCACCCCCTCAGGATATGTTTGCCTGCGGAACCACTTAAGATAAGACGCGGAATGGCCGCAATACAGCTAACGTATGTGGAATGCTTTCCACTTCGAAACAGTTCAGCGTGCAATTACGGAAATCGCCCGGGAACCCTTCGAGACGACGATAACGGTACGCAGACGAATCCCCAGGAAGTCAATTTATACGCAAGGAGGAAAAACGGAGAATTTCGCCGCAGTAACAGCAGCAACTTCGGAGTTCCAAAGCGTCATCGGTTGAGCGGGTGTATGGAGCCCAAAGGGGTACTAACTTTCCTTGAATCTCCAAATCCCGGGGGAACCCGGTTCTTTGTTTGCTGCAACTGTCAGTTTTTCGGCGCGCAGCTTGAATCGGTCTTTGTACTCTAATTCATTAGAAATAGAAACGTGAAATTTATTTGGAGCTGCACGAATTCCCGTGTCTCAGACACGGCACGGCAGCCTGCACAGACGAAGCCGGGGGCAGATTTATGAGGATGTTTTTACCTTAGTAAGCTGCCAGCATGCGATCGATATGTTGGCGGGGGTGAGCTGCCCCTCACAACGCCGTTCTGCCGGTCCCGATCCAGGAGGAGCAATCTGTAACAAAAAGAGAAAACTCTAGGTTAATCGAGGTGCCACAAGAAGTAATAGTGGGAGCGAGGCGAAGGCGCAGTTTGCGGCCTTAGGGTGGCACCATGGCGATGGGGCGAATCATTAATTGTAGCCCGCATAGCAGGAACAAAGGCGGGGTGGCTTCTGGCGCTGGGAATTTTCTGGCACACAATGATTCTGAAGATCGCGCTCTGTAACACAGCGGAATTACCCCAGAATTCTGGGAGCGCTCTGCAAACAACAATAGACTGCTGATATGATTAATTACCTAAGTCTGTATTCCTGCATGCTGGCCTGGTAGGAAGGTGGTGGTGGTCTATGTTGGAACTCCGGATACAATAGTCCATGCGGTGCTCCTCGGCTGCTACAGGGCCGGCGACCGCAGCGACCTAGATCGACGGTCGAACCGAATCCCAAGCACGGCGGTCCACCTGGTGCAGTCATACGCCACGCTGCACCGCTCACAGTTACGAGTATAACTCCGACACCTGGCGACAGAAAATATTATGAGAAGTGCGGCGTCAAATTATGTGCAGACGCGGCGGGTTCGAGCGAACTGGGCTAACAATGGACTTTTCCGCAGCTCCATTATACTTGACTGTTCATGCATGCGCGATTATTGACCGCGGCATGCGGCGGTCATACGGCGGTCCTCTCAAGAACCCGCGCTCTCGGACAGCAGGCATACAAACTCATAAAGTCGCAAGGGACGATTTCCAGCGCAAGAGGAAGGAGCGCGGGCAGGGTTTCGTGCATCTTTTTCACAATTCCACCCGTGACTTTTCTACGCCACGGTCTCCGCGTCGACCCCTTGCATTCGCGTAATTTGAATTTCCGGGCCGGATTGAGATTTATAAGCTTTTCCCTTCCGGCAGGAGCCGCCCCTGACGCGCTGCTGGAAATGAAAATTAAAAAATCCTCCGGGAGCATGCTAAACATATTTCTGTGTGGTTACGGCGGTGTTTGTTTACGGATGCGATTTTTCTTGATTTCGCCTGCTGCGTCCGTACGGACGCCCACCCCGCCCGGCACCACTCCAGGAACACTTTAGTTTCGGGAAAATATGCGGCCAGATGTGATTCACTCGCCGGGAAACCTTTAAGACCGCTCCGCCGCCGCAGACTTCAGAAGGGGTTTTCCTTTCCTCGGAAATTAGAAATTCATTTCGCTTTAATCTTTCTATCTCTCGCTCAATGCACCGTGGCGGTTTCAAGAGCTTATTAAGGCGAGCTCCTCTTTCAAGGAAGGCATCGCTTTCCCAGCCCAGCCCGGTCCAGCCAGGGCTCAGTCGGCTTTCAAATTGAATTCACCGACGAGTAGTTTGCTATTAAGTTAGTTGCCTCTGGCCACAAAGTCGCACAACTTTTCGCTTATTTCTGGTGTTTGCCAAACTTCCCAACTTTATTCCGAATTTATTTTTATTTTAAAATGTTTCCCCAGAGTTTCAAAACACCTTGTTTGCATTTGCTCGCAGGCAAGCAAAAAGGGACGATAAATATTTGAAATATTAGGAGTGGAGAAATGAATTGTAAATAACCGCAGAGACTTGGAGCTTTAGAGGAACACAATGCGAAGGTAGCCTAGACCCTTAGGTGCAGTTATATTAAAAGAATGGTACTTTTTGATCCTGGCAATAGGCCGCGCAAGAAGAAGATGAAAATTGCACAGCTAGAGGAGACGACTATCCATTTTCGCAAAGGAAAACATTTCACATTTGAAGCGACCGTCGAGATACACAAAATATCTCATGGAAGAATCTTTTCAAAGAGCTAGGAAAACTAACATTACTGTTTTTAGAAAATTAAGTATTTAATTGGAAGGCTTAACTATTTACCATTTCAAAGGACGCAAAGCTCTTACTGACAAAATAGTGAACGTAACGAGGAAATGTGAAATTTCTTAAAGATAAGAAGTAATGTCAGAAAATACATCTACTTTGAAAATGTTTCCATTGCCGGAAATATAATTTAATGAAGCTATGCCATTCTTTTGAATATTTACATGTAACATAACACGTGACGTCACACATAGTAAAGATTTCAGATTAATTGCCCACCGGCCAGTGACTTTATTAAATTTAAAACTCCGTACAATATTCATAACTTCTTTGGTAAATTTCTTAACACGATCTTAGAAAACCAACTAAATTCTTAAAACTCCTGACGAGAAGTTTTTCTGCAGACACCGAAAAAATTAATTTGATAAAAGAGACACAGGGGATCGATACTAATTCGTCGCGTGAATCGGCGAAGTTGAACGCTATCTGCCGGTCTGGACGTCCACCTTTCTTAATCCAATCCGACTTCAACTTTAGAAAATGAAATTACTTCGACTGGTCATCCAGCCGGAGGACGGCCGCAAACAAAAGCCATCTCCATTAATCGACGTTTGATTGATTAGTTCGGAAAAGTTGTGGGCATACAATTTATCAGGTCGACCAGCAGGACCGTCGCTGGCTATCTCCCCGGAAGTCGTTTTGATAAAAGGTTCTCCGGCCGAGTGGAGTGCCATCTGTCTTCCTGAGCGACATGTAGGAGCTGCTATTAATTTCTTATGACCAGTGTCCAATTTTCGGAAATGATGCGTGATTGTTACTTTTATTATGATCCAGCAGGGAGCGGGCTTAGCACGCAACCCAGACCGCCATCTTCCTAGTTCTGGTCTGGCGATAGTGCCGACAATAGTGGTACTTTCGTTTCAACCTTCCAAGGTACCCTCCGGGGTAAACCCGGTTTTAGTAGGGGAGCCCAGTGGGTGATGAAAAAGTTTTATTGTTTGCTTGTTTCTGCTGTGCTCCTCTCGCCGCGCCGCACAACGCAATCAGAACAAACCTAATCTAATAGCGACCACCTTCTTGCTTACGTAATGATCGCCGGAATTTTAGCGATAATTACAAAAAATAGACTTGCCTGCTTTTTTCGTAATTATGGGAAAATAGGCATGTGGTGAATGTAATTAGCCTTCTCGCGTGAAAGCGCCAAGTTTTCGGGACTCGTGAATTAATTTTTCAAAGAGGTACCTGCAAAGGCAGAGTCAATGACACCTACGGGGCATAGGTTTAATAAACTGAATTTTCGTGAGACTCAGAACCCTCTCCGTTAGCCTTCAAATTTTCCTTGTCGGTCAAGATAATTGAGTACCATAATAGCAGTCCCATACAGCGAAAAAATAGGCTGGCGGAAGCACTAGAAACATGGGACGTCCGAAGTCCTGCCAAGAGAATATTAAGCAAGCAACTTGTTTTCCGGAACAGATGTAATACAACCGATGCGCCAGAGGAAAATTACTCGTTTCGTAGAAGTTTGTCCTCAATCTTGGCAACTCGCCGCCGCCTCTCAGTAACATGCAGGAAAACTCACGAAATGAAGACGTAACGATAAAGAGATTCTTTCCAGATTGCTCACATGGTTGTCTTTCTCAACTACCCATGGAGCTTCAATTTATTTCCCCCTTGCTTCCATAGTTACTCGCAAGTCATTATTAAGCATGGCAGAGATGGGTTCGGCACAGGCTGCGTCTTTTAATAAAGAAGTCTAATAAAATTAATCTAATTTGAATATCCTTCATGAACTAGATTTTACCAATAACAAACAGAATAGCTTAATATATTAAGAATACGAAAATTGTTAATCATTGTTATAAAATTTTCATTAAAAACGAAAGAAAAAGGTAAGCAGAAGACCGGTCGAACATGAGACCACTTCCACATTTTTATTGCATATGAGGCTTTGATAGATTTCTTTTTAATGTAATGTAAAAAAGTTAAACACTTCAAATTAATTACAAAAAGAAATGTGTTAATAATAATCTTCCATTAATCTGTTGCTGACAGAACGCAAAATATAAAGGAAGAAATAATGAAGGGTATTAAGTAATGGCCAGTAAAATATTCGAGCATAATTGACTAGATTCTCAAAGCGATCGATCAGCCTCTTAAATGTGTCTTAACATTCATTGGATCTAAACCCAAGTCACCCTATGGAGTTCGAGGTAGAAAATAAAAAACAAAAAATATTTTTATAATCGAAATTAGCCAAAATTTCAAACCAAACTCTAAACAGATATTTTTCTGATGATTACTAGTTTACAAAGTAATTACTTTGCCAACAAGTAGACAGTACGCAATATGAATCTATGAAAGCAATGGTCACCTGGGGGCTTTTTTATCTGCTTCACCGCTTGCTTAGGTATGTAACATTCAAAAGGTTACCGAACGCCAAAGTCATTAAAAAGCAATCCTAATTCAATTAACGAGCCAAACACCCACATCGAAGTGTGTGCAGACATATGAACGCCATATCTAAATTCGGTGGCAGAAACATTGCACAGCGTCATCAAAAAAAGAATGACCGTCTGTTTTTGCAACGTGCCCGTTTAGAAAACTTTCGCGCCCGCCTCAGCCAGCGAAATAGACAAAAACTCAATCACGGAAATGATCGGACCCGGATTGCGCCAAGTGCGCTGTTCGATTGGCGTACCGCAGATCGGGCGGGCGTCCGTCAGGTTGAGAACAATTGACGTCGATCGGAAAAATTTAATTGGCCCCTTTCGCCACGGCACAATGCCATTCTCAATTTATTTGATGGCTGGAATCAGCTGAGATTGAAAAGTGGCTGCAGGCGGTTTCTAGCTCATTAAAATTTCAAGTTTTCCGCCGCTTGCAAAGACGAGCCGAGCCTTCTCCCGCTCCGTACCGTGCCAGATGCGATAATTTCCTCGAAAGGCACGTAAGCAGACTGAGGCAATAGTGTCAAGAAAAACACGCGAACTTTAAAAAAACTTGAAGAAAATCCCAGCACCGTCTGCAAGCAATTATCCAACGGTATAAATCAGTGATAAAAGTTTGGAATTGAAACCGCGCTTTTCCCACAATTAAACCCATTTCCGCGTCATTGATCCGGAGCAAGAGTAGCTTAAGTTTTTCTGAATTTTATGTTTACCTTTACGTACTGAGTTTTCCAAGCACGCACTGGGAATCACGTTTTTGCCCTTAAATCGTCGAAAGGTGACACGATGCGCGTTATGACTCGCATATTTTTCGAGTCCTACTTATTAACTCGTAAGTCTCGTGAAAAAGGTGGGAACAGATTTTTTAACATCGTACAGATGACATGAACCTAGATTTATTAGGGCGTGTTTGAGATTTCTAAATAAATATTGGAACAATGCAGAAATTAAGCATGACTTACACTTTTCATACATAAGTGAAGTATGTAACGCCACAGAACGGATATTTGCTGCTTCATATAAAAACAGAATTTGCTATGATCGTAAATATTTTTTTTTAAAATCATGATGTCTTTAATGAATATTATGCCTTTTAAGTAGGCCTGTAGCTTTCAATTTATTGTTAGTAAGTTTATTACTTATTATTACAGCTTTTGATTCTTCTAATTTGATTCTTTGTTTCTTCCACATAAACAGATAAACTATATTTACTTTATTGATTGATCTGTGAGATAATAAGGGTTCTTACACTCCCTCCCATACTTTCTGTGTAACAACCGTTTTTGTTTGAATTTTTGGTGATAAGTTGTGCTCTACAGCATAAACGAAAAAACAGCATAACGAAAAAATTCGTTGTCCTTGACAATAACTGAAAGTTTATATTCCTCACTTTTGAATTTGAAAGATCCCACGGATTTTTTATACCATGCCTAAATTTTCAATTTTAATTTACCTATCATAAGAAGAGCAGCGGTGAGATGAGACGTAGGCGGGCCTGCTAGACCTGTTGCTCCAAGTGCCGCACCTCCCAAAGCACACGCAACGCCGCCAAGTGCGACGACGGCTATCAGCGCTCGAAGAGGAGGCCCTGCGAACCACTGACCACAGCATCCTTTCCCAGATCGCTCCGAAGGTGACCTATAAGAACAAAAAAAGAAGAATTTAGAAGGCTTCGTTAGACATGCCCGAAACGTCTTCGCCTCGATTCTTACGTCTTTGAACTACTTAAGTCTACTGCGCACAATATACCACCTCAGCAGGCAACCATAAAGTCGCAACAAGGTTAGCCGGTGCACTCATAATTCTAGACCAGTCGCGGCTCAGATTTTATGCGGCGTTGTCGTTGCCGTCGTTTAATACGCTTAACTTGACACACGGTGCACGTCACGGTCTCCATTCTGCGCCGTGATACCTTTAGTGACCTATCAGTTGCACCGGTCTCACCTGAGCCAAGCAATTGTGCAATAGATGCCGTCCGTGCATGATTGGGGCCTCCATACGAACGCCTTCGACAAGACAGCTATATTTTTTAATTTGTTACTTTTTTCACCTTTTAATTGCAGGTGTTAAATTTTGCGCCGGCGCATTGATAGGTTAAGTAAGTTTAGAGGCACAAGGGCGCCTAGTTTTCACCTCGTTCTAAAATCAGAATTAAAAGAGAAGCACTTCGAAATTTCTGCTGTCGCTCGCGAAAACCTGACGAGCGGATAATGGCGAGGCTGCACCGGCCATGAGTAGTGGCTTCGTTGTGCCGTACAAAGCCGCGCCGCGTGAAACTCGATTTGGAAGCGCCGAAACGCGTTTCACTTGAACTTTCGTCCGAGCTCAAACTGCGGATGTTGCGAAAAGTGCTGTCAGTGCGGTGACTCACTGCTTTTTGCACGAAAACCTCGACGGCGATTTCAGGTTTCATTGTCTTTAGTGAACGAAAGAGCGAAAAGTTACATCTTTGGTTATTCTTAAATCTCTTGCGGTTTCAAAACCCATGCGCCACATTGGGGATTAGATGGGATTACTGCTACGATTATCGAAATTTGCGGGAAAGTTAAGTTTTTTTGCAAAAACTTAAAAAATGAAAATGAAAAACATAAGCGTGCTTCGAAAGACGAGGGTGTTTTATACCGAATCTTCCGAAATAGTTTTTTGTATAAAGTGGATATGAACACGTTGATGTTTGATGTTTGATGTTTCATATTGGACCAGTTTTTTTCTATTCAATTTGATGTTTTCTTTTGTGTATAATAATCTAGAGTAATATTCTAAAGAACAATTAATTCCATGCTACGACAATGCACAAGCGGTACACAAAAGCACCAATTTAAAAACTAATATTCTTAATTTTTTAGAAGCAATGTCCTAATATTCTCACCTGTCCCTATTAGCGCTACTTCAAAGCTCAAAACTTCTAAAAATTCAGAACGAACATTTATAATTAGTTCAGCGCCCTAGAAAAATTCCTCAGCATTCTTAAAGAGTGGTTTCATATTCCGAATGAAATTTTGATAACAGCCTTCCTAAATTCAATACAATTTACCGGCCAGATTTTGAAGAACCGTGATCGATCCCGGCCGCTCACCAGCGTCTCTCGAATTAAAATTCAAATCAATTCGCGTTGCTAGCAAATTACCGAAATCCGACAAATATCCAACTTGGGAAGCATGATCAAATCCATGGCCTTCCAGCGAGGATTTACATTTTCGCCGAAATAGAATTTTTGGGAGAATGCTTCCAGCCAACGGAAAAATTCGACCGATATCGATTATGTCGCACACCCACACACGCAACGTGCAAACCTACCTATTTTCAGAAGACTTCAAAGTCATGGAAAACATTTGCTTTCCCCGAAAAGCCTAATTTATTCCGGCCGAAAAAAATGTCAATTGAAACTTAGGCCCAAACACAAATTCTCAATTACGCCCGAGGAATTTCAAATTAAAAGATGGATCACCAGGTGAAGTCCTCCCCACCCAACCGGGCGACTCGAAGCCGCGCTCGAATCGATCCGGGCCGAAAATAGACCTCATCGCATCGCAGAAAACAAATTAATTTTTTTAACATGTCCAAGCCAAGTCGAATGGAATTAGGCACGTTCCTGACATAGTACCAAGCCCTTGTGTTTCACTGCTCCTGCCACGGGCAACGATGGCGAAGGCAGATCGATTACAGTAGTCCAGCAGAAGGAGATTTCGGGAGGTTTTCAATTTACCAAATCATCTACATCCACAGCAACCGTTCGGGCAGCTTTCCTCCCGCGGTTGTGATAGGTGCCAGGCGCGGTGGTGGTGGTTTCTTCGCCTTTTCTTTCGCCGACTTGTTCTATGCAAATTTTCTGCCTTGGATTATTTTCGCTACTTACCGCTGAATGCTGCCCTCGTTTCATTAAGCAAAAAAGTCGAGTTCATTCCCGCAACTGCCTAACCTCATACCCCATGGATCGGCCCCGCAATAACAATTCGTGGAGAAAGTACTGGGGCTGTCGCACCGCGCTGCGGACTAAGTTCATTTCGAGCTTGATCTAATCTTGATTACTTTTGGTTCGTCTCACCTGGCTCTTACCTTGCTCTGGGCGACTGGTCTCGAAGGTCTCTGATATTTTACAGTGTCAATTTGCTTCTGCTATCGACGCTATCCTGCCGGGTGGTGCCCGAGGGGCCTGACTATTATCGCCCAGCGCGTCTTGGAACTTTCTTCCGTGCAAAAACTTTGTGCCAGCTTAGGACGCTTTCTTCACGTGAAAAACTGCGAAACGCAAGTAATAAACAGGAGAGACAAGAAGTTTGGAGGAATCTAGTTCTTCTGGTTCCAACGTGAAAGAAAAAGCTAATTATAGGCCCATTGAGTCGCGCTATGTAAGGCACTGAACGACGCTGCTCCATCGCGCCTCTTTGATGTCAATCTCGGCTGAAGATTTATTACAGCAACAGCAACAAAGCAACGCGTTCTAATTGATCTGAATGGATAGAGCCACTTTAGGACATTCGTCTCAAGATAGTTTTGAGACATTTGCGTCAGCTGCTAATGATGTGAACGGTCTGGGATGAATGCGGGCCAGATGGTGTCGTTGTCAAGAGATTAAAAAAATTAAGACGACTGATCCAGTCAATCCCGGGAAATCCGGTTTTACTATTTACCCAACTACTCGCGATGCATGAGGTCAGTATCAGCGCATCAGAGTCCCGCTCGTGAGCGTGGCAGAAAGAAGTTACGACTTGCTAGACACGACGATCCCGTGATTGCTCTGAGCTGCGGATTCATTTCACCGCTGTGATGTCAGTCGAACGTTGCGCACTTAAGCGCATAATTGCAGGGGATTCAGTTGTTAGGGCAATGGAATCAATTGGCCGCATTTATTGCCCGGACGGTGACATAGATGTTGCGCGATGGCACACTTGACGTGCTATGTGGAAATTAGAACTAATAGATTTGGCCTCGCGGAACAATTCCCCACGAGCGGTCATGGGCAGCACGATTTAATGTTGGATAGTCCCATTTCAGACGCAGGCAGGAGGAAAACATAAGAACTCAATTTAATTTGACCCATTTTGGTCTAGAGGCCTGAACTCATAAGCAATAAGCTATACGTACCAACGTAAGGAACATTTGTATGTTAATATATGCTGCGAAAAATATTTGCTTCACTTTTAGCAAAACAAAACGTTTCAGGTGAAATAATTAAAAGCATTCTGCTGATTTAAACGAAAATTTAGCAAATGTGTGAGCATTGCCTAAGCCAACAAATAAATCATATGATTTTATTGCAATGAAATATTGACGCATATAATTTTTTCTTCATAATGGTAGTACAAACATACACAAGTTTTCGAATACGATTAAAATTAAACTGTACGTTAATTTACTTTTAATATTTACGTACTCGAGGAAAAGCATCATTATCTATTATAACTACTCCAATAAGAACTGCAATAAATAATAAAAATATTTAAATTGCAAGCTTTAATTACTCCGATATACGGATACGTGTTTTTAATAATTAAAAATTCTATACAAATATATTTGATCAAAGTCCACCAATGTTAACAGAGTTAGGCAAAATGTCCAAAAAATTCAGCCAATAAATATCTGACTAACTATTCAATTTAAATATTTGCTTGCTTAAAAAGTTAAGATATAGATGAGTTCTGAATGGAAGTGCTAATTGCAGCCGCCCCATTACAAAAATGAATTTTTCTACATTGAACAAAAGCCATTAAATCAAAGGCGGGAGGTAAAATTTAAACATTCAAGCAAATTCGATATAGAAGTTAGGAGTTCTAAGTTCATTCGAGGGTTACTTAAATCAATTTTAGGACATATTTCATAGGAATTAAGAGAGCACCGATTGTAATTTTTAGTCTGCGGCGAAATCAGAAAGGAAATGATAATTTTAGCTATGGATGTGGTGTGTTCCTTTGAAGTTAAACTTTTTGATTGATTTAATAAATGAAGCACTATAAGATTTATATTACGAAACAAATTTATCATTGAAACCGGTCCTGATAAGTATCAAGCTCTAAAAGTGATTTCATGCAGACATAGAACACAAGAAAGAAGACAACCCTTTAGCTTAATTAGTGTGGGGTCTATTTGGGTTTTTGTCTACCTGCTTTTATATTTCCATTTGTCATTAATTTGACAGTGATCTTAGTGAATAAGAGATCGTCTTGTCCATCGGGTCGTACTACTGAAATCGTGTATTTCCAATCGGCCGTGAATTGAGGACAGACCCGTCATAAATCAGCGATAACGGTGCATAATTGTTTGCATGCCGAAAACGCTGAAAGCCCATAGCAATAAATGTGATTAATGCCGAATTTTCAATTCGTATTCTAATATTGTCACTGCTCGCCGCTCCGCGAAGAAAAAGAATTACCGGTCGACCGCCATGTCCACCCCGACGGCAAAGCGGTTTTATTGTTCTGCCCCCGTGACATGCTCCGAGAAGAATTTGCAGAATCATAAAATTTTAATGATCATAAGCGAACACTGAATTCGACTCGTTTATTGCCTTTTAGCGGAAAAATTCGCAATTCTATCCGATCAATGGGATGTGCTCGGCTAGAACGGAAGGTGGAACGCCCTGGCCGCTTTACAAGAGATGTTTGCTCTTTCTGAATTGTAACAGAATTTGTTTTTATGATAACTCCCCCTGATGAGCTTTTCCCAGATCCCGAGGCTGGCCCAGGACATATGGCAGCTGGAGGATCACAAAAGAAACCCAATCGAACATGAAAGCGATTGCATTAAGAATTTAGGAGGACGACGTTTGTCGCTTTGATGTCCCACACCACTTACTAACTTTATTTATTCCCCTGCGCTTCATCCTATTTGCCTATCGCACCGGCAACGGGGGAATCAGCCCGTGGATGTGGGAACGACGAAATTCGATAAGCGGGCAGGAGCACTCCCCCAGCGCGGTCGAATCCTCTTATCATCAAAGAGCCAAAAGTATAAGTTTACGTCGTTTTCCACCCCTATTCCTACTCTGTTTATTTACAGTAGACTACGCTTATAATTCTCAAAAGTCCCGAATCCATCAAACTTGTATCGAGTTACCGAAAAAAGGCGGCTCTTCAGGCACCGGCTGCGCGGAGTGGGACAGGGACGCTGATTTGCTTCGCTCTCGCAATCGATGACAACTCCATCTCCATCCCCAATTCCAAAGCGGATGTCCCCAGCATTCGCAATCATGTCAAAGTCTCAAATTACGACTTCATTAAACTTCGGCTAGTTGGCTCGTGTGTAGACTGTCACAGTCGCAGGCTGCGAGTAGGACTGATCCCAGTCGGGATAATCGCATCTGTATGGCGACTGATTGCAACTTGGACTGCGTCCTGGCCCCGGTCCTGGTCCCTGTGGTTGCCGACACACTCCTCTAATTCTAATGTTTGAAACGACACTGGTTGGCAAATGGGGACAGATAGTTTTCAAGAAAATCCACACCTTCCAGTTACTAAGAGTAATAGTAAATTGCTCTGCGATCGAATTAAGATAGCTGTCCTGGAAAGGGCGGGCTTCGCTGGGGCATTACGTGGCTACATCGCCTCGATAAAATCTGAAAATCGTGCACGGTTCCCTGATTGCGGGCTCAGCGATTCGTATTATTTTTTGTGCCAGCGGTTACCCTTCGCTGAGTAAGTACGCATTTTCAAACCTCTCGGGATAAAAACAGGAAAGCACTCCTTCCTGGGGAAGGTTTGTTAATTCCCGGGTAATCAGTATTCGGATAAACTCTCTCTAAAGACCCTTCCCATGTTGGCGAATTCCACGTGCTAAGAATCAGCCGTAGGAAGAATTTAATTTCCGCGCCATTACCGCAAAATTTTATCCCTTCGTAGCTCACCGGCTACGGGAAAGAAGTGGAAATGAGGCGCCGCCGGCCTCTTTTGTACTGCAGTAACATTTCACCTGTATTAAGTTAACACACCTTTCCAGCGCACAAGGGCACAAATCAAAAGCCTTCTACAACTTCATTTCACATCTCGTCGTCACGGAAAAGACGTTTTGATGAATTTCACCAAATTTTACCGTTTAATGCGGCGTGTTCGAGTGATGAAGCTGCACCGTCGTCTTTATTTACAGCTAGGTGAAGGTACATTAGCACAGGTATAAGATGTACGACACGGAGAAATTTTACTAAGAGCAGCAGTTCGGGGACGCTGCGCTGTGCTGTGCACTCATTTCGGGTGCCGAGACTGAGGCAACGTCTTGAGTCTTTCTTCAGTGTGTTCGGTCTGAGGCTGCTTCCAGCTAAAACTCATTTCGTGTTTTGGCTTTCTATTTGTTTTTCTTCGAAATTGGCCGCGACATAAACACGACCGTGCTGGCGGCTAGAGACCCAAGTACAGCGATTGTCTCAGTGGCGCAGACTGTTTAGGTAAAAGTGTCTAGTACATGGAAATTAAAAATTAAAGTTAGAAAAAATGTAAAAAACACCTTTAAAGTCTTTCCTATCTTTATTAATTCATACGTGTCCGAAATAGTATTACACCTTGAATCATAGCATGGGAGCTTCATTAGAAATAAGCCAAAACGGATGTCCTCATCCAAAACGACCCACCTACTGCTTTTCGTTTCAATTCGCACAACGTGCTTAATTGACCTAAGCACTCCTAAATTTCGCCTTTGTTCGACAACCACAGTCCACATATTCCGTAACAGTAAATTAGGGCGGCGATCCCTAAGTACACCGACAAGACCAAAAACCTCCCTCCGACGACCGACAACTTTCGGTCAGACAAATAAGTGGAAAGTGAGCAGAATTATTGTGGGGCTCGAACAAATTCCTGTACTTTCGCTATTGCCTGGGAATGCGAGCTTCGTTCCCAGCGGCCCTCGTCCCATTCCCCTCCCATCGAAGAACAACTGCTCGGGAGATGTAACCCCCTTCCAACCCCACCCCACACCATCCACCCACCCATCCCTTACTCGCCGACGAAGTAAACATTTAAAATTTTACTCGATTTGTATTTAATTTGCATGCCGAAGGAATCGGCGACAATTTTGTTTGGCTGCAATTTGTAACGTTTTGCGGCAGATAATTGCGGCGAGTGGGTTCACTGGATTATAGAGGCGCGGAGTTGAAAGCCATCCCTGAAAAGGAAAATCTAGGTCTGCCGGAATAGCACTCGCCGGCACATGTGGGGAGCTCGTCAAATCGTCCGCAGAGGCGAGGCCTACGAGCGGCCCATAAATCAGACATTTTTTGGATTATTTTCAGTTGAACTTAGGCACAGCACCGCCCCCCGCGCATGCAATGAAAACTTGTCCGCTTTGCGGGCGTCGGACAATTCGGGTCAATTCCGCCGCGACAGTGCCGCTTCTGATTATAGTCTAAAATTACCCATCCCGTTTTCATCGACTGACATGCAGAACTCGCTTTGAGTGCAACGGAAAGGAAGCATTTTTATACTGCTTTTTGATTTTTCAAACGCTTTCCAAGAAAAAATTTAATTGATATACATTCCTTATAAGTTTATATCACTTTTTTCTGGAAGTCTAAGTTAATGTGAAGCACTTTTGATTGAATTGAAGAAAGGAATTAAAAGTACCTGCATTCAGTAGTTTCAAAGTTAGGAGTTTTTGAAGATACGTCTACAAAAAATTTTCTTCTGTATCACAAGGCTTAACTCGTGGATCCGAGAATCCAGTGTGTTTATTATAGAATTGCGTCTATTTAATAATAATATTTTCGAAAAACATATCAATCAATATATATTAAAGCAATAATTCCCAGAATATGTTCCAAAGTTGTTCTATTCCTTGAAAATAAAAATTGAAAACAGGTGGAGAGGCACAAGTCTTTTTTAAATTATGGACTAGCTGATATTAGTTATTGCTTAATTTATAAATTTATTTTCAGCTTATAAAATCGACGATACGATGCACCCTACTTAAACTAGCGTGACAAGGAGAATACACAGAACCGATATCGTATATTGTAGGTATATCTGTCTATAAATCTATACAAAATTTTTCCTCTTCGACAAGTCCCATTTTTATCCATGGCGTGAAACTAACACTAACTCTAATCAGTCTTTGAATTCAGCTGCGAACGACATAAGCACAGACAAATTGCCGTATTTTCCTCTCGGGCACTTGATCCGCCGCACCACAGTCCCTGGGAACTGTGAGCATTTTCCCATTGCTATTTCAAAATAAATATTTTAGTGGCTCCACGGGCTGACTCCGGTCCCGCAGCCAGTTTCATTAAGTTAAAATTAAAGCAGTTCTTCGAGAGGTCGTCGATATCGCAGCGGCGCGACGGCGGCTGGACCGGACGCCATTCGACTCCAGTCTGCTCCGGAGCGGGGATAGTTGAGAAGTTTCCATTTTGTTTTCCAGTCGAGTGGCTGATCAAGCGCTTGAGCCCCAAACACGCTGCTTTTATCGTCCAATTATTAAAAAAGGTGAAATCGGGATCCCTGACGAAACACGGCTGTGTAAAATGCCCTTTCCAATGGAGTGCGCGCTCCTTTGTCGCTCCGCCAGGCTACCACCTCAAACGGTGCGTGCTCATCAAACCGTGCTATCGGAGTTTATGCAAATTTCACTCGAGGCCCCAGCCCGGCTTAGATTTCACCCGGCTTTTGAAGCGATGACACCGCTCCGCAACCGCGCAACGGCATCGCACCGGGGACGGCGCGGTGTGGTGTCGTATCTTCACCTCCATCCTGCAGGCACAACGCCCCAGAGGGAAGCGAGACGTTAAACACACGGCAATACGGCAGCACTTTCACAAGACACATGGGTCGGATTAAGTGCTCTCGTTACATCCACTTACCCCAACCGGGGAAATTTAAATGCTCGTAATTCCACCAGCTAACTGTGTCACTTTCACTTTCGCTTTCCAGCAGCCTGCATTTGGGTTAAGCATCAGTACCGCCACTTTAATTAAAATTTTTAGGAGAAGTTATGGACAAAACCTACAAGACGGGAAAGGCAGCAACGAGTGCTCCTTGCCCTAACTCAGGCACTTTATCGAGCCCGCGCCCGTACAAATTGCCGCCGCTGCGCCGTCATTTCTAAAGGTGTATTGGGAAAAGTGCACTAGGTTCCTCCGAGGAGGTGAACACTAAATTCTGAGACACCTGGAAGAAAACGTCCTTGTAGTAGACACAACGGCGTTTTCATCTTGTGAACAATTGAAGGTTTTTGCCCTCAGCATTACTAAATTATAACCCTTCCCAATAACTTGAAAAACATAATATTGGCAATGAAATTAAATGGTTAGCAACATGCTTAAAAAATATTACAGTGAAACATTTTCTCCAACTCATTGTGCATTTTTATGGATTATTTAACATAACAAAAAAGATGAAGTCGGAACATTTACCACAAGAACTCATTGTCTGTTTGTACGCAGCCCATTACCGCAGGGAATATCTAAAACCACCGAACAGTATTTCAAAAATACCCTTTGCCTATTTTAAGCCCTAAAAAAGACTTTTGTTCACCCATCAGTAGTATTGTAGGAAAGGGTAGTGTTAAAAATTCCGTAATATTATTTCTTATTTTCGCTTTTTCCTATTTTTTCATGCAAATCAGTCCTCCAATTAAGGTAAATACAAAGTTTTCTTAAATTGAGCATGAAACCTGCCAGGTCATTTGCAAATATGCAGGAACGAGAATAACGTGGCGCATCTACGTCGGCTTCCACGACAAGCGAGTGTGTCGTTTAAGTGATACTTTTTGGTACAATTCAACGTCCTTCCCGCTCCTATATCCCCTCCCTCACAGGAACAAATCACCCGCAGCTGGCGGATTGGTCTTGGCTCGCCTGCCTCACATAAATTATTTTTATCAAATTAAATGGACCCTTCAGATGGAGACAACTATCCTATCAAGAACATCCAGTCGTGTCGCTCTCGGGACCAACAATAGAAAATATACCATTCCCTGTTCGGAATAAATACGGATGCATTGCCACCCGGAGGAACCTCTTTTTGCTGTTATCCCACCCATCCTCGTGCGGCCTTAATCGAGTGCATGCATACGTGTGCGGGATGATGCCCGGTAGGGTAACTACATGCACGTTAAATTTGAGGGACAGATGGGGGATTCGAGTTCGTTCAACTTTTCAATCGATTCGACATAAACCCGAGTATGCCCCAGAGCGAGGTCATAAAACAAAGGGGGATGCTTACGCTTTAATGGTCGCTTTCTCTTGAAACCCTCTCTGTGTGGACGAAATGTTACTTTTTCTTATATCAATTTTAAATTTAGAATTTCGGTCAGTTGGAGCAAAAACGTCGGCCAAATCCTTCCGTTGTGGACTGAAATTGCTTAAGTGGCTTTTAGTCTTCCATGAAATTGGGTTTTTGTTACTAAGGCTTTATGTTTCCATTTTATAAGTCTCCGGCAGGTCTATTGTTAGTGGTCTTAATTGCAGCCTTTTATTAGACTCTGTGGATGGTCAAATTCTCGTGCTAATTTAGAAGCCCTCAATCAGAATTTTGTTACATAGTAGTTTCTATTCAATGTGTGTTTCTATGAAGATTGCATGGAAGAACTTTTATTATCTTTGCTATATAAATTCGAGCATTTTATGAGGCAAAAACCTATAAGACTTATGTGTTTTAAATTGAAAACCATAACAAAACCAATTTGTATTATATTTTATCTAGAAAATTATGTTTCTGACAAAGTGTTCCACCTCCTGGACCTACTACTACTGAGAAGATCCCACTAATTTCCTAAAGTATTTAAACAGTCCCAATGTTCCTTGTTGAGGTCAAAACTGTAACGAGCGGCTATTTAAGGCAAGCATTGCTGAAACGTTCGATTGTCATCATTGATACCCCCAGGCACTAGTGCCAAAAGCAACAACGTAAATATAATAAAAGCAAAAGCCACTTTTTGTTTGCCGCTCGTACTGGTCCGCAAATCATCAAGGTCGTTATGATCTCACTAGTCTTAAGTAGATTATATTTAATGGAGGCGTTGCTGAACAGTAACAACATCGGTGACAATTTCTCAGCTTGGAGAAACTCATTTTTCACAACCATTACCTCTGGTGATAATAGCGCTACTGACCATTAGATCACTACTAGATTATTTCTTTGTTTAATTTTACCGGCGTAGCTTGCATAATCTTTAGGAGCCACCGAACAATGGACAGCTATATCGGCAACTCCATTTACCTCAAGCCGTCGTGGCAGTCGACCAATTGCTGAACCAAAGGCCGAGCGACTGCGTATCGTCCATTTCCAAAATGTCGAAGTATCCGAAAATTCTGCCAATCATTGACCTATTAATCGGACACATTGCGCGCCATTAAGTCTCCCATCACGGTCAGTCCGAGCGGAGATTGCAAATATATCCAAATCTGAAGCCGCACAAAAAGCCAAAATGCGAAACTCTTAGATTTTCCTTAGCTCGGACCACAGGGTTTATCTGAATGAAATTCACATTTTCGTGACACTGCGCTATGGAAATAATTTAATATTTTGAAAAAAGATGGCCCGCTGCTCTAGGAGTGGTATAATGCCCATAAATCTTCGATGACTCGATATTCGCTCAAATAATGGATTGGGTGGATCTGTAACGTTGCTTAATTTGAAGAAGGTGATGACTAGCAAAAGTTGACCGGTTGCTGGATGCCCGCCGGATCGCCAGTGTGTGCCAGCAACACACTAAGTAAGAAATGGCTTCGAAATCCATCAGAGGACTGCCCTGATTTTTGCCAACTTGCCAAACACGTCGTAAAATCTTCTATTGTTTCTCCAAAGGCCGAATGTGTTAAAAGTTGAGCAACGTGAATGGAATCCGTTCGGTTGCATAAATATCAATTTCTCACAAAATTCCGATTTCGTTCCAAACAGTAAAATGAGCTTCAATTAGTGCAGATTCCAAAAAATGTCTCGTTGTTTTGTCATAATATTTAAACCAAAAGATAAACTAAATCCACAGCCCTTTTTGTACTTTTTTGCCAACTGTTTGTTAAGTCGATTCACTTAATGCGCCACTCTTTTTTTCGAAGTTAGAAAACAAAATACGTCCTATAAAAGGTAAAACTGTAATAAAGAAATCGTGTTTAAGTGGCACCTTAAGATTGCTGAACTCAAATTCTCTTATTTTACTGAGACTACCCAAAACGTATATTTTTATATACTAAAGGAAATATCGAAATGAGAGTGCGTAATACTCATAAAAGCTAAATAAAGTTTGAGTTCACTACTATAAGTACACGTAGTATAAAACTTTTGTTAAACATGCTGTGACTGTTGGCAATAGTACAGTATACGAAAAGCTATAGTATATAATAGTAACAAATCAACTTTCGAACTAAAAAAGACATATTTTCTTTATTCCAAGGCTATTCGCCATTGGAAAATTTATTTTTCATAATTTCCAGGCATTTCTAAATTCAATATTTGCCAGTAAGTTTCAGAATAATGTTGGCGAAAAACCAAAACTAAAATAACGCGGTAAACATTTAGATAATATAGTAATATTCGTCAGTTTCCTTATCACGTAGCAAGCCCTACGTGTCTTTAATGCAACGCGGATACCGCTAATTTACGGAGCTCAGCGTCTATGCAAATCAGGGGCGAAAAATTGCTTTCTTTCGCGATGATTACGTAAATTAGACGAAAGTTTTTTGTACCGGTTGAATGGGATTATCATTTTATGCAAACTAGTTTAATTTATGCGTCTTGCCTCGAAGCGACCCCGACGCCGAGAGTGCCAGGGAATCCGCCAAGTCGATGTAGGCTCATTGGACAGGTGACATAAACCAGTTCGGAAAAGGGCAGAGTGGGACGAACCCATTTCAGGTGACTGTCGTTAAGGGTCTGAGGCGCAACGTCATTACCTCGGCTGCAATTATCCCTTGAGCACGAGTGTGACTGCAAAACCGCAAACATCCCCATCTGTGTCCCGGAAAATCACGCGCTCGTTCGTTATTGAAATCGAGTAGGGCAAGCAGGCAGGATCCAGGTGATTCGCCCACCAAGTAGGTGATACCTGGCACCCAGCGGCAACGTAGCACTTTGGGTAGAGCTCTATTTATCTAGGGTGGAAGTGGAGTCATTCTCGAATCATTAATTATTGCGGAAGGAAGGTTTTGATGTATCTATTGTTTGCAGAGGACTTACATTACCGGGGACACAGCTGCACCCGGAAGTGAATTTACGTTCATATTTCACGTCCTCGCTGAAAAGATGTTAACGAAATTACGTTCCACCTGGTTGGGTTATGAATTATACCTTCACATCTGGAGGATGCCAACGACACGGTGACTTAGTGCCCCTGTTAGTGGCCAGTCCCTCGCCGATGTCCCCGGTCTGCTGTCCCATTGGATTCTTTGTCCCATTTATTCAGAGGTCCCATTGTCCTCTGAGGTCCTGACATTGAATGGCACTTCGTCACATTGCCGCAAACATGAAATGATTAAACGTCGCCATCGACCTGAGCCCAAGCAGACCAGACGCCATAAATCATCCGATGGATTGATGTAAATGAAACGGACTGTCGCAAATGGCAAAGATAATAAATTGTAGGTGGTCGGACAGCTTTTGATACTTCACTGATACTGAGTAAATTTCAAATAAAATATGGGTGCGAAATATCGCTGATGACCGGTCGCGGGGGGGTGAGTTTGTGGCAATATGTAAATTACTAGGCTCAGAAAGTCCAGATTTATCGAATTGTTTATTTCAGGATTGAGTTAACATAGAGTTGTTTAAATATAGAAAACAAGCCCGAACATTGAACTTATTATTAAAGACGCAAAATGAGAATTTATAACAAACACCGATTAAAATTTTTTAATCTAACTATTTTCCTGTCAAAGCGAGTGGAAAATCGTTCAAATTGAATACCTCAAGAACGTGGAGGTATTCAATCGAAAAAAATACGTGTTTCTTGCACTGAAAAAAATTAATATAACAAAATTCCATATACACCATAACAAGAGTTTTAACACATAAAGCAGTAAATTATAGCAAAACTTCATACAATGTAGCAGATATATTCTCGGATTAAATTGTTAGAAACCTAGTAATTCGAAAGGTGGCATAACTACGATTTTTTCCGCAAAATAATGCAAAATGTCCTAGACTTCCAAAATACCAGTTCAATAAAAGATACTTCCTACATTTGTGCGTATCAATAGTATTAACCTAAATTAAAGCCCATAAATCAAAACACGGATGTTCCTTCCTTTAGCGCTAAGCACGTTCGAATATCTTTAACTAGAGAATTATTATATTTGACTTCTTATAGTGTGAAATTTCCGCAGCTTGTGGTTTCAGTGCCATTTTCTCTGTGGAGTAGATCTCCTGGTCCTCCCTGTTTCAACCCTCTGAACTCCATATTTCAATTGATTAATTCCCATTGACTTTAATGTACAACTCACAAAGTAACCAGTGAGGCCGAGAAAGTAAGTGTAATTAATTTCAAATCGAAATTAAAAAGCTTCAAAACTAAAAAGCAGAGTGAGAAAAAAGTAAATAAATGTCCACATAAGTTTTCACTGAGAGTGGCTGTTCAGGGGCCATTTTTTGTTTGCTGTTAGGCCCAGGTCCTTCTAATTTCCATATGGGTGGATTCAGTGCTTAGTGAGTGGACTTATCCATCGACTGCACTGTGGCAAGTTCAGTCATTTATTTAATATAAAAGTACTCCGCGACACACACTGACAAGAGCTGTGCAAATAGGTAAGCAGTGGTCCAGTCCCTCCAAGGTAGTCAAACCTGCCAATTATGGAGCTATAAACCCCCTTTTGACTGTTTTTTTTCCCACTCGGATAAATTACGGTCGCGGAGCTTGGGGGAGAGCGATGGTCACAAAAAGCGAATTTCATTAGACAACGGCATGCGTATATCCAAACTCAACCGGACGCAGCCAAATTCGCGCTGCGATCAAGTTAATTTCACTTTGACTTTCAGTCTCTGGAAGGTGTGCTTCAGGGCTGCGAATGCGCGCACGAAATTAATTGCGAAAATGGCCAAGTATTTTTCTGCGCGGTTTAGACGCATGGTGCGGTGTTTTTTGGCCACTTGGACCAGTTTTTGCTGCCTCCTGTCTTTGGCTGTTGTCCATTAGTCACGCTACTCGCGGAGACCGCGGAATCGATGTCATATTCCGCAGCGCAGTACACAGTTCATGTTGTAATTATCGATTAAAGCTACGGTCACATGGGAGGCAAAAACATTGTTAACGAAGTAAAACGATTCGTTCGTGTTTTCGCGGACGCAGCTCATGCAGGAACGATCGGTACGCGGGGGGCAGATGAGCACGCACAACGATGCTGATGCGCCGGATGGGACGGCCTGAGTAGTCCAGAGTTGCGCAACTTCCAAGCACGATTGTTTGCCTAACAAAGCACGAAAGCCGCGGTCCACGCACCGTGTCCGACCGAGGCGAGCTTCCACTTCAATTTTCCTCAATGACAGGGAAAATTACGAATAGCGTCAATTAGCGGGGCAGGGTAGGAATCGGATTATCTGAGGTCACAATTCCTCCTTCAAAGAATGGCCATCGACTCCGCCCGAGTGTCCTCACGGGTCACTCTAATTAAGACAGCAACTTCTGTCGGCCGTGGTCAATGCTGCCGTTCGATTGACGGGCTTTTCGCACACGAGTTGGTTTCCGCGCCTCTCGACTGCAGTCCAGGGCGTCCGCGATCACGTTCTTACGTAAACGCGCCTCGATTCGCCTCCAACTCAGCGGCGGACCCGTCGAGTACGAGCTCTGATAATGCCAGTGAGAGTGAAATTACGAACTGCTCGTCGCCTTAATAGACCAATTAACTTTCTTCCGTCCTTTTACTTTTCCCGACTGCTGCTGCTATCGGCCAGTTCGGGCGGAAGTTGCACCTCATAAATTTCATATGCTAAATTGCGAGCTCTGGGACAGTTTCAAGCCATCTTCAGATAGTAAAAGTGTGGACGTGGGAATGGTAATACAGTCGACCCACAGAGGTCAACTGAGAAATTCCGATGTCTTTAAATCATTTCTTTATACTCCAAAGTTTCTAAATCTTTGTGCTCAAAGTAATTTTTCAGATTTCGGAAGACTAGTTTTAAGCCTTTAAGGCAGGTTTTTACGTACTTTATTTATGAGAAATGAACAAATAAAGATAAAATCACGAAATTTGCTATAATTATTAATCATACTTTGTTGAACATAAAAAAAATTGAAACATCAATAGAATCGACACCAAAGTGGGGGATGATTTTCTCAGCTGCCACCATTTCCAGGCGTTTCGAAAAAAATCTTAGAAGGAAGCCTAAAGTAGACTAGAATTAAATAATTACAGCATTTTTGAACTGAATAATGGTAATTCCAAAAAAAGTCGACTTTTGACCAAAAATGTTGCAGTTTTTAATTTATAAAAGAAAAAGTTTTCAGCACTTCTAGTTCATTTTCATCTACTTTATATAAAAAGTGTTTACGAACATTTTAAGACCAAGATCAAGACAATCGCATAATTAGGCACTTAAACTGCTTAAACTAAGTCAAGTCTGGCTTCAAAAAAATCGCAAAAATATTCGTGTTCAAAATCTATGGACACAGGCCAGTCTTGTTATCCTACATTAATTAGTCTAATTAATTTTTCGCACATTCCCACGACAGTGATGAGACGTTTGCGAATATCAACCAGAAAGGTTTTCCAAACCGGCTTTGATAAGCCCAAAATGTTCCCAATGCTGGAAACAAAAGTTCACAAAAAAGAATCAAAGACGCGACCGAACTGGGACTGCTTCATTTATCTTTGGTTCGGTATTTTCTTTGTGCCTTCTGCCAGGTCCAATCCGCTCTTTGTTCGAACGAATTTCATCGGAAGTTGGTTCCCAAAATCATCGCTGCTCTTGGCCACTGGACAAAAGAATTTTTCGTTTTTGTTCTTTTAATTCAATCGTGGCGCGTCTGGGTCCGGAGATTCTTATTTACACTTTCCAGAACCCGTTCAAGCCTGCCCGTCCGGGTGAGTCACGAAATACCTGAAACCTCTTTCCACGCCATAACACTGAAGAAAAAAAGCGGAGAAGTTGAATAAGATAAGTCCGTCCACAAAAGGAGGAGGAAAAGAAGCTGAAAACCTGAATAGGAAAACGAACCCAACAGGCCAGATTCAGAGTTCTGCGACGTGACACACTTTGGAGCTCCGCTCGCTGCAATGACGGATTTCGAACCTGGTGGTACGGAGGCCAGCAGCACCCAAGACCGCGTCGAGAAAGAAAGCAGACTATTTAAGAACCGGCCACTCGGACAGACGCAGCAAGACGCGACCTGAAAGTTGTTTGGTCAGGTCCAAGATTCAAGCCGTGCACGTACGGGGTGCCAAGATCATGCGTGCTCTTCTCTTCACGCTTGCCCCGAATGCTTGATTCGATCTCGACCATCTTCGTCGGAGAGCAATCCATCTTTTCTTTGTGCTCCGCTTGACCAGAGCCGTCCCGCGCCGCCCTGCAGTATGCTCCAAAGAGCCTGAAGACGCTTCTCTCGACGATAGTTGGACAACGCGAGATGCACTTGAGCCACCTGAGACCTTCATAAAATCGAATCACTTGACCTTTTTCAGCCACTGCCAGTTATTTATTTTCCTGAAAGACTGCCATTGCCCGTAAATAGACTATGAAGCGGGAAAATGGAGGGGCCAGGCTTAACTGTTTATTTTTATTGCGTATCGCTTCAATAGCCCAGGAGGAGCTGGGCGGGGGAAGGAGTGAAATAATCGAAAATCTGGAAAGTGTTCCGAAGAGTGCTCTGCAGCGCTTTGCGCTGTTTTCATGTCGCGAATGTTTATGGCCCCCTAGCTGCGGTGTCCAGTGAAAGAACTGGCCGACGCGCTTCCTCGAGTAAGCGAAGCACACAAGTCGAAGCAAATTACCTTTTGTTGGATAATAAATTGAATTGGACATCTTTTGTTTGCCCAGTGCCCTCTTATCTTCGTCGATTGAGAGAAATTCGCGGCCAGATTGATTCGCGGTTGCTCGTTTTCAATTTTGTTTTGATTTTTAATTTTCCCCTAGCTTATGGGAACTCGCCGGATTGGGGGCACCGAGAGCTGCCCGTGCGATGAGATCACTCTGCTGCAACAGCAGAACTCGTCTTACAATGAAGTGGCATAATTTCATTAATTGCGAGAATTAAAGTCAATCCTTTGTGATATTAAGGCATTATTGAAAGAACATGCTACAAGAATGAGGGAATCTCTGCCCTTCCCTTGATTTAACGTTGACCTATAGAGTTTGGATTACAATAAACTTATTTCCCCGTACTAAAAAACAAGTGGCCGTCACTTTTCTGGAAATGGAATTATCCTACTATTCTTCGTCGCTTTTTAACTAATCGTGTAGCTTAGTTCTGGCTCGATTCCATGCGGACAGAGCTGTTCCACTTCATCCCCAAGGCTCGGTTCGCACGCACAGGCTATTGTAGTGCAGCTCCACCAGAAATTCTGAACATGTTTAGAACGCGGCCCGTTGGGTTTTCCGGCTACCGCGATTAGTGTGGTCCGGCCAGACGCCCCTGCGGATTAGCGTTTTGACTTATGACCCGTGAGTTTGCGGGCGCAAAATACACTATCTCTAGCGACCACAATTTATACAGCCGTAGAGTGGGGTAGATTACGGAAGGACTGCTCTCCAGCGCGGCGTACCGAGGAATTTCGTAATCATAATGTTACTGACTTCTGTTTGCCTGGAGTGATTAAATTAAGTCATGTTGCGTTTGTGGGCGCATGGGAGCCTTTAAAATTAAATTTTACTGGGATTTCGGTGGCTAGTAAAAGTTTCAAATTTGATATCCAAGCGTACCTTACTAGGCGGTAAGTAAAAGCTGGAACCACTATCAAGTATCAGCCGTGTCGCAGGCAGAGAGAAATCACACTCACTTTCTTCGACCTGCTGGAAAAAATTAGCGTTGCAATCATTTGGCGAAATAGTGCACGCATTGATTGGAAAACTATGTTGAGCTGACTGACCACAACAACGCCTTTCACGTCTCTAAAGAATGGTCCGTATTGATGGCTGAGTTTATGTAACACCAGATAAGTCGTGAGGATTGCTAGATTTTCGTATTTCAATCAGCGAACTGTGCAAGATTGCTTGCTGGCCGATGTGGAAATTTCCAAATTATTATCCATTTTCTTATAGTTCACGACACACGCTTCCGTTTTCCTTGGGAAGTTACATTCCGCTCGAAGTGAACAATTTTGCTTTTGGCACTAGATTGCGATTCTCTGCTCTGTAAATCCTACTCCGACCTTCTCATACAGGGTTAATGGACATGCAAAGGCACAGGGGCAGTAACATTTCTTTTCAAGCAATTACCGAAGATAAGTGAAAAAAGCAACAACCTTTATTTTTTTGTGGCGGCCACTTGTTTGTTTACGAGCTTAGAAATTAGCGACTGCGTCGTTGGTCATTCAGCAAATGAGAGTATTTTAACATCAGAGGCAGGTGTCGTGATAGTCATTTACATTTTAGTAATACGCAATAAGGGGTATGACCCTTTTAGACCAATAGTTAAGCAGTAATACAGCAAAACCATAAAGATAAGAACACATTTAAAACAGCCTTTACATCTTCAAACTACTAGAACTTCAATATGCCCCTTGCTTCTAAAAAACTATTCAAATATCTTTGAATCTGTCAAAAGAGAAAAGCGGCGTCCTAGTAAGTACATTTAAATCTCTTTTTTTCAATTTTTAGCACAATTAGTCCGTTTTTTAAACCAAACTCAAAATTACCACTCAACCTGACGTCATTGTGACGTAATTCTCAACTCAAGTGTTTCTGTGAGCATGGTGAGTTGAGATATGAACTGAACTCGGTTGAAAGAAATCTCGATTTAGAAGTAGCAATTGAGAAGTGCAGTCGTTTATTAAAATTAAATCAATTATGTCTGGAAATGAGTCGGGAAGTGGTCATTTATAATCTTATTCTAAGAAACATCAACCCTTTGCATGAAACGGGCGTATTTCAGCAACGTCTCAGCTTCTTGTGGCGATTGCGATACGTTACTTAAATTACCTGACGATATTTGAACAGAAAGGAGTTAAATAATTGTGAAATGCTGTTTTTGAAAAAATAAACGGTATATTATTTTTTAAAAATTACGTAATATTATAGGAAAAGAGGCCGATTTGTTTTTTAATTTTTAATTTAATCAATCGATTTTTGATAATAAAAGTTTATAACATTAATTAAAATATTGAAAAAGATATCAAAAAATTATAATAATAATTAAAATAACGAAATTGGTGATGGAAAATAATAGTATTAATTAAGATTGTTTATTAATTCACTTTAAGGGACGCAGTACGGGCAAACATTCTAACTAACAGAATATTCGAAATCCAAAAGCGATAATAATTTCCATTATGCTGGCTAATCTAGCCTTTGGCAGAGGTGCGCGTGAAATAACTAACAGTGAAGTTGATTGCATCCAATAATCGTCGTCGTCGTTGTCGTGTCAATCACTACACGCAAGCCAGCACGATCTTCTCAATTCCCTGATGCAAAAACACTGAAACTGAACTGGTTGAAATCGAAGCTTTCAAAAAACATGAAAATTGGAATTAGACTCGGACGAAAAGTAGTCCGTACTAAAAATTGAGTGTTTTATCTATTTCCTACTACTAGGAGGGTGAAATGCTATATTATCATTAACAAAAATTTTTTTTCGAAATGCACTATTATGGCATTGAACAAAAAGACAATTTCCAAAATATGTATTATTTGCGAACAAATTCTATTGCAGAATTATTATTATTATTATTACAAATCAATCTCATTCATTGCCCTTTTTCGTATAGTGGCGTTTCAGCTCTAAACCATTTGTTTAATAATTCTTGTCTGAATATATTAATTTTTCAAATTGGTTAAAAGCCATAAGGTGTGGCGACGTGTTTACAATCATTTTATAGCCAAATAATGAATAGTAAAAGACAAACACGTCGTCGGGATGTTTCGAACACTTTTAAGTCTATTACCAGCGAAGGTTACTTCAGATAATGAAAACCCCTCATGGAAACCAAAACCACAGTAGAGTCCACTGACCAGTTACTAGAGCCATGTAGTTAGAAACCTCAGTTGGTGAAGATACGCATACCTTCACCAGACTTGAGATTACGTCTGTACTCACGAAGGAAAGGTCCAATCTTGGTGAGATCGCGTTTTGGTCTGAAAGTAGCAATAGTGACTTGTTTTCCGTTAGCTGAAAGATTGGTTGTTCTTATTGTCCACTTCTGCTACCATTTGCAAATACTCCCACAAGCGAATCTACAAATACAACCGAGACTCCAGCTCCGCAAGAGGCCATGAGGTCAAGTGGGTCAGGAGAGCAAGTGCGCCTGCATGCGTCTGGGTCTTAATCCTGCCTTTCTACTTAATGGTTACGTCTACTCGGAATCATCGACTAGTGCTTACCTGCGGATAACTGGGAGCGGGATGGTGAAGCGCCCGTCATTGACCGCCGTGGCTGCTATAGGAACCGTTGAGATGACTGGCGTTATCAACGACGAGGGAGGCGGGGGCGGATTACTTAAGGACAAGGCTGTGTAGGGGGGTGGGAAGTGACTGTGCAGAATGTCGGGTAGCAGTGGCCTGATACCCGGGGGAGGCGGGGGCGGGAGTATGTGGGGATGTCGACTGCGCCCTTGTCGCCGTTCGCGCCGCTCCCGACGTCGCTGCTCCCTAGTGATGAGCGCTTCGGTCTGGCTCTGGACCGTACCGCCGAGGCACGACATGTTCGGATTGACCTCGTTCTGATCGAGGTGCAAGTCATCCGTTTGCGATTCAGTGGATGTGAAAGTTCTTTCCAAGGTTCGCAGCCGCGTATTCCCAGGGGCTGTCGGCCCTCTAGTGTTACTGATATCACCACTGGCACCATTGAAGCCGCACGGACCCGGGACGGGTGTCGCCGTCGCAGTCGTGGTCGCCGTAACCACATTTGGAACAATACCCACATCACGCTCATTATTCACAGCATTAACATGAGGCACTGAACTACCGTAGCAATTCACGACACTGATTACTCCCGCGGGCCGGCTGCGGGCCTGCTCGTTGCTCTGGTTGACTTGGATCGTCAAACTGGGTTGCGAAGGCACGGCTATGGCACCTTTAAGAGTTCCGTTTGTGATCATGTTGCGCCTGCCGACCGCGACACTCATCCCAGTGGGCGCGTCTTCGTCGCTTCCGTCCGCCGCCGAAAGGAAGACGCTCGTGCTAGCGGAGGCGCCCTCCTTGGCGCCGGACGCTGGAACCGAGGCCGCGGGCACGCTCAGCCGCATCGCCAGCAATTTCCTTCGCACGCTAACCGCCAAATTGCGGATACCGCCACTTTCACTGGACACCGACTCGACGACGTCTATGTAGTTGGACACATCAGAGTAGGCCTCCGTCACGATCGTCGACCCACTCTCCTCGAAAATGCTCCGCAAACTGAGCTCGACGTTCCGCTCGTGATCGGCCTGAGCTGCGTGGTGCACACAGCCCGTTCCCGCCGCTGCGCCGCGCAGCCTCTTTCCCTTCAAGCCGACGACGAATGCCGCTGCGAGGGCCGAGTAACGTGACCCGAGCGAAGACGACTCAGGCTCGGCTCTGTACTCGCGGTCAGGTTTACTGACCCTTGGCTCCTCAGGTAGATGCGCGGATCCGCTCGTTGTTATTGTCTGCGCCACGGCCTGCTGCTGCTGCCTTCTCAAGTCGCGATCACCGTAATCACGATCATCAGCGCCGAGAAGTGGGTCTCGGCAGTTTTCGTTGTCGTCGTCCTCGGACGTCCCGCGCACGTCTGCTTCAATCGTAGGCGCAGCATCCCCGGAAGCATCAAACTGCTTCTGCAGAGATCTGGGGCTGCAGCTCATCAATGCGGAACTCTCATTGCGGTGGCCCATACCTGGAGCGACCGCGGCGACTGATCCATGATCCGTAAAATTGCCAGGGAAGCCGCTTACAGAACCGCTCGTTACGTTCAGCGCTGGTGGCAACGTCGTCGCCGGATTCTGGAACGAATTGCAGAAATGATATCATAAGAAAACGAATTGCACCGGTGAGGCAGTTGCATAAGAAGCCGCTCTGCGTTTTGCAGAGCTGCAGAGCTGTAGAGTTGCGGGCTATGACGAAACCGCTTTGCGGTTTCTTGTTTATGCGCCTCGCGAGCATGAAAAGTTTCTTATTAATAGAAATGCAAGGCGCGGTGAAAAGGTCGGCGGAGGAGACTGTAACGATTCCGCGCGCCCAAGTTCCAGCCAACGAAGACTGATAAGATATTTCATTTAGCCTAGTTCCAATCTCCATTTGCATAACTCGGGATATGGAGCATAATTTGCCTCTCAGGTCTGAATGGCAAAGAATTGGCAGCGGGATTGTTGTGGATGTAGTCTAGAGGATGCCCTTCTCCAGAGCACCGGGAATTAAGGTGGAGCTGAAGGATGCTAGAGAAGAAGGTCAGACTTGTAAAGGTGCTGTCGTAGCAGATATGAATCCAGCGGACTCCGACGAGAATGGCTAAAGACCTTAGTAAATTCCGCTGGAGTTTCGTTTGAGAAAGTAGAACAACTGGAGGAAATGGCCTTACTCTGCAGTACGGGCGAGGTGGGGTGCTAGGCAAACAAAACTTTAAAAAGAATCAATAAGGCGAATGCCCCGAGGATCAAAGTGCAGCTATCTGTCGAGAAGCGTTATGAAGACTGCAAAACTCGCGTAGCTTTGCTTGCTATCATTGACACTGCGACCTCGATGGTATCGGTTTTTAATAAGACGGGCCTCATGGCAACCAAAGACTTTCTTTACTCCTTTTTACCTCCTTTGTTGCGACACGTGAATACTTCTGGAGGAATTATTATTATTTTTTCTGCCTAAGAATGGCACTCATCCTGTAAGAACTATTCATTTTGTTCTCTGTAGGCATTCAATAAGTCACTTGAAATACATACACGAAAAATATTTTTGTTTAAAACTTCCAAAGAAATATTCATATCACCTAAAAAGTGTCACAGGATGAAGGTCCTATTAATTTTCTAAAATGAAATATTACACTTGTGAGGTGGATAATTTATTTTGTTTTAGATCATCTCATTCGGAAGTTATAGTAGCAACTTGTTTAGTTATTCTTTAAAATTCTCATATATTGGTCCAATTAATCATATTATTCCATTTTACTTTGATCTTGCTGTTTGAAAATCACTTGTTACAGATCAAAAATTTGGCAATGGCCCACTACCACATCAAATCACAATTTGACCGCTAATGATTGTGCTATTAGTGCCTTTGTTGTCCACAAAGTGCATATTAAAAACGATTTAGAAAAACGAGGGTCGACAAATTGTCGTGTTGTAGTGACTAAATGCCCTCAACCCGATTGCTCATTTCCCCCGCAGAAAGTCAGAAACATTTCTCCAATGGCGGACAAACAAAGGCCGCGGTTTAATGAGCGCGCGTCCAGAGCGACCTTTCAGTTTCGCGCTAATGGCCCTATACACATAAAATTACCAGGCTGGCATAATGGCCGTTGTTCGTGACATTCTTCGCGTTAATTACATTCATCGGGCTTAGCCATTAGGACCCAACACACCTACAACAAGTTCTTGAAGGAACCCGAGAAAGTCAGTTATCCAATAGGGTCAATATTTACGTTGAACGGGAGCAATACCACCTCACATAGCGAAGTGGTTCTCTCAGCATCGAAAGTGGGAAGGCTGAATTGGCTTTGTTCGCATTTTGGGGACGTTTTCCTTCGATGCTTCCTACACGTGTAAAACTGTTGCGACGCCGATGAAAGGGTATTGTTCCGGACAGCGCCCTCGGATAACTTAATTAGCGGTAAAAATTCATATTTGTCCAGCTCTTAATGAAGGCCCTGTAGTCCACAGGAAATGCTCCGCATGTAAGGGTTTGGAGCAATGGGACACTGACCGACACGTGCTTGGCACGGAAAGAAAGATAAGTAAGATGACATTTTTTTGTTACTTTTGAGAGAGCTGGACGGGGCAGCTTTAGAGTTTTTTTCTAAATCTTTCTTTTAAATATTTGTGATTTGTCACGATTAGTAAATTGACAATCTTGTTTATTTCTGAAGGATAATTCTATAGATCGTGAGACGATCTCGTTTGTAAAGATTAAGTAAATAAAAACGGGGAACAGAATGGTAATTGAACCTACAACTTTTAGAATGTTAAATCAACATAATTAGGTGGCGATCTTACCTGCGTTATAAAGTTGTCTGTGAACGAATGAACTAGGCGTCCACTCAATCCAATTATGTTGGACAGTGTTGGTGTCACGTTGTGGTAGAGGGACTCATATGACGGGGGCTCCGTGATGCACTTGGGCGGTGCGGGAATGTACCCGTAGTACGGGTAGCTAAACCTAAAGTTGTCATATCTTTCAATTTTTCTATAAGAAGGCACATAGTGGGTTGTAGGAAAAGCGTAGTCAAAGCTGCTCTTGGACTTCTTCAACTTCGTGTTGAGCCTTTCATCCTCGTCCGAGGAGCTTTCCGACGGGGTACGCTCGTACGGAGTCCAAAGCATGGAGGACAGAGCCTCCTCGACATCAGGTGGGCGCCGATGGTTTCGTTCCATTGCGGTTTCTTTTCATTTCAATTTGCATCTGATCTATCTTGTCTCTATTGCGGAGAAACTTTGCGATCCATTATACTCTCGGCTCGCGGCAAACTTTCTACGTGAAATTTATGCGTTCACTGTTTGTTGCTGCCTTCAACCGCTATTGTCGTTATTCTCCGCATCCAACAGCCCCTGATACGCGAGATCACTGTCAGATCATCGCTGGAAAATCCGATTTATGTGAAGAATGTGAAAATGTTGACAGGTGATATTCAGGAAGACCGGGGCACAACGTTCGTTGGTGTTTTTTGCACTTTCTCTCGATTCGAACAATTGAGCTCTGGGTGCGAGGCTCAAACCGATCTGGTTACATTCACCGGCAGACACCTGAAAGCAGAGAAGATCAAAATAAGCCTAATGGGATTATATGTCTGCAAGCCATGTTCTATGCAAATAATAAGGAAGCGCAAACGGGGGCTCGTTAAAAGTGAAACTGCTTTAACCGCGTAGACGTAAGATATCCGAAGGCGTAAGCTAAGTTTCCTAGCGTAGTTATCATAAATTTGTTTGCACCGAATGATTTTTCGCAAATCTTGTGGATTCCGAATTAAAAACAGCACTAGACTTGCCTTTCGGTAGCAGTTCTCTCATTTGTGTAGTATAATTATTTTATAGTTCAACCTTTAAATTCTTGATTTGTAATATCAATGCTCACCAAACTTTCGTTTCGACTGAGATGAAGAGATTAAAAGTTATTTAGAAATTGAAAAACTAATAAACGAAAAGTTTAGAATACTTGAACACGTATAGCCAGTATATAATGGTAAGAAAACAAATTTAAGTGCATCTTCAGGATTTATTCGCATTTATTATATCTCGATTTCTTAATTTTCCGAAATAAAAAGATTGCAATTATTTTGTAGTGTGTAATAAAAGTTTTCGCCTTTCACATAAACTCCAAATCTATAAATTAACACTAGATTTACTGGATATTTTTTTCAAATGGAATTTTACATTGAAAGTGAATTATTTTGGCTCATTTCACAGTTTTAGTATTAAAATTAAAAATGAAATTTTATGAAAAATGTCCACACATTTAAAACGAGTGTTGAATGCGTCTACGGAACCATTTAGAATTTTTTGATGAAATTGTTTTTCTTCTAAAAAGATTAACATATATGCCTATGTTGAAGCAAAATTTTGGTTCCAGTTTTAATAGTACTCATTCAAAAATAGCAGCAAAGTGATAGAAGAAGTGTTTAAATAAATATATAAATTATTAATACTCATTTATTAAAGCGGCGTTTTCAATATGGGTCCATTTTATATGGGAGTATTACTTAATAGTTTTACGAAACGTTTAAACGAAATTACTTGTAAAATAAAAATTCAAACAAACGTGTCAATTCCAATAGTTTTTAATGAAATGAAATAATGATTCGGCTGTTGAGTTGATGTATACTTTTTTGTCTCTAAAAGTATACTATTATTTCCTAGCTACAATTTCTGCCTTTGTTAGGAACTTTTCGTCTAATATGCTCTTAATAAGAAATGCAAATTTGTAGCGACCTTTAGAAAGACTTAAACCTCTAATAGCCTAAAACTTTGTCTACAGATAATTTCTCTTAGAAGAATTTTGTGTGAGAATATAATTTAAAATGTAGTACGTAAAATTACACACGTTATAAAGTGATTTAAATGAATTAAATAATTCTTATGAGTGGCACGTAAAGTGAATCTAATTTTTTATTTAATTGTAAATTAAGTACTGGATTTCACACCATATTTTTAAAGGCAGAAACTTTTAATAGTTATATTCTTGTTATTTAACAATAGTCAGGTTTGCTAAAAGTATTTTCTATAGGCCGGGAAATTTTGTCGCCTCTATTAGAAAGAGAACCGAAATGAGTGATGATGTCAAGTTGCTAACGATTAGTATGTGACCTAGCAGGAGGGCGAAATCGATATTTAAATGCCAAAGGAACACTGCAGTTGTTCTAAGTCACGACCTTCAGGCACGCATGTAAGGGAGGCACTCAAACTCACGAACAGTTGCCGCAACTTTGTCCTATTTTTCTACCCACCCTTTCCACGCGCGGAAACGATGCACCGCACCGCCGGAGGCTGCTCAAACATGGCACAAGGACGCTGTCGTTTACTTCGTCGACGTGAAAACACTCAACAGCGGAAGTTTGATAAAACCGGTCCCCTGGCACCTGCTCAGCCCAAGAAAGGGTTTCGCAATAAGGCACGGCCCACAGACAGCGGCGTGGAAGTCTCACGACCGGCAGCCCCAAATCACAACTTCGCCAGCGAGGTGAGTGACGAGGCTTTTTAGTGAGTCGCGCGTATCTGGGAGCGGCCCGTCGAAGTAGAATTGCATTTTAATTATTCAACAGGCGAGAGTACATTTTTCTAAAATGCTCGAGTCGAGTCGAGGACCTCTTGCTCGGGACGCCCTGAAAAGTTAATGGAACTATTTCAGCGCAAAACCGACCGATTCCGGAGAGCGTTACTCGCGATTCAATTTTGAATTTTTATTAGAGGAGATCGTGCACTTCCGTCCTGCAGGGGACTAGGTTTCCTAGGCTCCTCGATTCCCTGAATATTTCAAAGAACTCGACACATGTGCCCTGCTGCCATCGACGGAGGATTCTATTTGATCAATCAAGGGTTCGCAAGGCATAGCAACGCAAGGAAGTCGTGAAGAAGTGTAAACATGCGAAACCCACCCTGTCGCGTATCTGCCTCCAACCCTGGGATGAAGAATATTAGTCCTCGAGCGAATCCATCACCGGGTAAACAAATCATGACACGCTATCACAGTGACACAGAAAAATCAATTTCCCTGCGCCGAGACAATCCACTCGCTCAGGGAGAATTAATGGAATCCCTGGGTATCCCCTTTAACTACGAGCTTAATCCAAGGAGGCAGGTGGCACGTCCCTGTGCTGTCTCGGCATTTCCGCACTCCCGCTCACTCACACAGTTATTAAGCACCGAGTCCTTGGGTCGGGAACAATAGCTATTTACACGGAGGACACTTGCAGGTATCCTTGATTGCACTATTCACGGTGAAATGAACGAAATTTGCGCGCGCTCTGCACCTACCGACCGGGCTCCTTCCACGTGCTTCACTCGAACGAAACTGAATCTTCCCGGAGCGATGTGGAGCACTATGGGTGCACGGTCTGGTCGACCTGGTGAAGATCCTGGAAAACCAACTCGTCCTGTAGTAAAGGTACTCGGTGTGGTGAGTTTGCGCCGGAACGGACCCTGAATCCGACAACAACCGCTCTCTACAATGCTGCGGTGGTGGCAAGCAGTCGCTCCCCATGACGTGTTCCATCAGGGTACTATCCTGCGAAGAGTCCCTAATGCTGTCACGGATATCTGCGGAAAGTTATCTTCCTTTAATGCGACCTGTGATAAGAAGTCCGCCAATATTTTGCGCTCGAGTCCCCGGGGAGTCGTAGGTAAGCCGAAGTTATGGCTCAGCCAGAGATTGCAGATTTTCATCCGGGTCGGTTCGCTGTATCGCCGTGGATTATGGATCTAATAGGGCCGCTCGTATTTGAAGTGAACCGAAGGCAAATATATGTGATTGGAAAACTTAGTTGAATTTTAAAAGGGAGAGGGAATGTCCATCCAATTTCTAGCCAAACTGTTTCTCTTACTTCTTCGGTAAATCTTATTAGATGCATTCTCAGGAGATGGAAATAATAAGGATAATCAAGCCAACAAAATTTCATGTTAGCGATGTTATTTATTCGATATACGATGCTATATCTTTAGCTTAAAACAATTACTGGCAAAACGCAGACGTCGCCATTGATCAAAAAGTTACTCCGCACACTCTAGCCCTCTCTGAGAAGTTGTAAACTACTCGAGTTGTTCCTTCCTAATGTTCCTCGTTAGTGAATCCTTAAGAAGAAATACTAACGGAATTTTGTATAGATTATAAAGGAGCTATTGCTCGTTTTTCGGGGAAAATACGAAACCTCTATTTAAATCGTACTTATTTTTTTATATTATCAAATTTAACGACCAATTTTTATAGCTTATCTGTGCGTTGAGGATAACGTGAAAATATTTTGATAGATTTCAATCGCTTTTTTTGTAGCGCTTAGTAACCTGAATGTAAACCGTAGCATCTTGAGAAATAAAAGACAACCGCAGATTATATTGACTTAATTAAGTAAATATTTAAGAAAAAGCATGGCTTGTTGTATCATATAAAATAAAAGAAAAAACATTTATTATCAGAAAGGAAGTTCATAAATGAAGAATGGTGGCGAAAAGTTGTTTTGCATTGCATCGTAAAGGAAACTTTATAGAGACTAAAAGTATCTAGGAAGAACTGGGCAGAAGGGGTGTGGAAGAAAGTCCATAGAATCTTCAAAAGTGAGAAGTGATGTGTATGAGATATTATAGAAAGTCCGAAAAAGCAAAATAAAGAGAAAGGCATTCGTTTTGATGGCAATTTCATTGTTAAATAGTTCCTTATCCAAAATGTCTAATTATATATATCTTGAACCTTGCATATAAATTGCCCCTTAAAATTTGTCGAATACCATTTGCGTGGTTATAGTGAATTATAATCCATCTGGCACTTTACGCGAATGGTTGCTTGACCTTGCTTCCTTGAAGTACCCACTTGCATATTTCCCTTTCAGTTTCCGAACCCTTTCATTAGGTAACCAAGCCATTTGCATACCTTCCCGTCACAGTTCTGCTTATTGTAGCTAGTTGCCATTAGCATAACCAGTATAGTATCCATTAGAATTCGAAAATAGTATGCCACCATAGTTGTTAGTTCCACCAGCGTCGTTCTGCCGGCGTGCTTGATGCTATCCATTTGCGCAAGTTCATAGTCATTAGACATATACTTGCTCAGCCACGTGTTAACTGCGAAAAGGGTAGCCAGTGGATTCGGCGGTGTGTGTAGTTTGCATTAATAGAAATTAAGCAGGGCCTTGACCGGTCAGCGGCCATTTAACAACTCGACTGTGTTCATAATTTCCTTTCCTCAAGAACTTCAAGTATAGCCACGCGAAATTACTCTTGCATGACAGGAGCATACCGGACTCGAGTGGCTTATTGTCTACCTAGCTTGAGATTTATGGCCGCCAGCCAATGAAGCTTACCTCATGAAGTAGTGTCTTCTGCGCTGTGAGAACGACATTTTCTTACTGAGATTGAAGGGTAAAGAACATGGAAGCAGAGACCGATTCCCAGGCAGTGCTAACAATCGCCCATGAAAGTTCCGACCGTCTGCAGAACGGAAAATCGGCAAATTTAATTACCTTCGCAAAGCTCGAAGGTGGAAATTAGTAATTGAAAATTTTCAAGGTCTTACTGATGGTTCTTATTCAACTTTTGAGCACCCTAAATAGTCAAATCCATCAATTCCCAGTATGAAGAGTAGATTATGACTTGTATATTATTGTGGAAGGTAAATTTCTGCCAACAAGTATGACAAACAGCCTATTTAATTTGCCTGTGAGAAGTTAATGGACTATCAGAAAATAGACAAAACTTCATTCATACCCTTATTTTAATACGCAAGTATGGTTAGCACAAAAAAAAAGAAAACATGGCATTAGAAAAAAGAAGATTAGTCAATAATTTTCCTATTTTGTGTGGAAGAAACCAGAAGATCTATTCCTAGCTTAGCTAAATTCTTATCTAACTTAAATGTTCTTAAAAGCTTGAAAAAACACTAACAAAGGCATGACAGTTTTTTGGTGTACCCCGGACAAACAGCAGACAAATTTTAGTCATATGTAAATCTAGTAAGGTGGTCAAACGCATTAACGTTCTTTTTTAGTGTTTTCATTATATCAACCAAAACGAATTAGAATGGCTTTTCAGTTCCTTGCACATCTTAAAAATATTGACTTTTGACTAATTTATTTATTCTCTGCTTAATCCTTCTTAATCATTATTTATTTATTTCCACGAAACTTATGAATCCATGCCTTCTTCCTTTGACATAATGAAAAAATAATTTGAACCGGATAGAATCATGCATGGAAAACTTTCATGGATGGGTATTTACACGTATGCCGGATTAGTACATTCAATTGTGAAATCCATGCACGCCCATTCAGTGAAAAAATGTCTCCTGGTTACGTACGTTACTCTACCGAACCTAGAAATAATCTCAACTTTGTAATTATCCTTTAGACTCCATTTAGCTCCAGTAATTTTGAGAATGTGCTGGAACAGAAAATTAACACGTTTCCCTGAAAGCAGATTTTTGACTCACCTTCCATGAGGATTGCGAGGCTCTCTGTGCCGAAGTTTATTAATGGCCGGAACTTTTATTGCGTGAGTAATGTGTTTAAGTGATCCTTAGTACTCCATCATCACCATAATTTGTGCTAACAAGGCCCATCATACGTGGCGGGAGTATGATACGACTATTCATCCACCGTGGGAACGGCGGTTTGATGGCAATCTTTCCTTGTCATACTTAATTCATAGAAGGAAAATTGTGCCTTGCGGGCAGGCTGAGGGTGTTCACACCTGCGGATGTGAGCCTGCTCTGCATCGGGAGAATCTGGGTCAAATATTGACTGATCAACTTTATAGACCGCCGCAACGAGGTACTTCACTGCTCTTAAAAATGTTGACACTGCCTGCAGCCGCCTTGAATTTTTTAGCGCGTGTGGCTCCGTGCCAGTTTCCTTGTCGGAAGCGAAGGAGTACTTGCATCTTTGCCGTAGAGTGCCCGGAGCACCTCCGCCGTGCGGCTCTCTTTAGATCGTTAGTTCATCTGGTTGGAAAGAACCGCCTTTGTATGGAGCCAATTTGTGAAGACCGCTTGGTCAGTTTGGCACCACAGTAGCTTATGCATTAATCGGTTCCACAACAAATAAACCCTTTATGTGATCACCGACTTCCGTGACTTCCGATTTCTTAGCAACCCAGGGCTGTCCACTCCCACACCTTGTTAGATTCTGGAAAACCACAAAAAGTCTCTGCCTTTTAAATGAAAAGCTGTGTGCAACGAGCCACTGAGGCAGATTGATTATTTCCATCTATCAGTCCAGCAAAGCTCGGAATATTTGTCTAGAACGGGTATTTGTTCGCACAGACAAATGGCTCTAGCAAATTGTCCCGAAACGCAGGGACAGTTCGCATTGAATCCTTACGCTGTAGTCCGGAACTAGCAACCCGGGAAGCGGTGCTCCAGACCCTGACTGCGGCTCCTTTTCGAAGAGATTTAACGATTGCATTTATCACGAGAATATCTGAGTTTGTGGAAGTTCCTAACTTAGTTTCCTTTACAAGCATCTTCAAAAGTCGAGGTGGTGTGGTGCATCGTTACCAAAAACTTATTTACGACCACGTGAGCGTACCTGTACCTATGTACTATATACCGCGCAAAAGTTGGGAAAAATCCTCTAATTTAGAAGAAAACTGCCACTAAGTTGTCGTTTAGAAAGTAGTTCACATATGTGCTTACTTCATGTTTTCTCTTGCGAATCAGCATTTAAAGATTCTGTGATATTTTCCACAAATGTCATAATAAAGGAAAGCGTACTAACTTCTTAAACTTAAAAATTTGTTGCCACAACTCTTTCTGAAGGATATTCATATTTGCACTTACATTAATCTTCAGGAGTTTCGCCTTGAAAGTGTTATAGATATGGTTTCTCTGAGATTTTTGTTTTCTTATTTCATAATTTAAGTTCATATTACATCCATTTGATCCGTACACTGAGTTTCCAGGATTTGTTGTATTTTAAAAAATGTTAAGAATAAAATTGCGAATTTTTGTGAAATTCTTAAATACAAGACTATCGATTTCTCTTTGTAACTTTTAAAGAGAAATGTAATTAAATTTCAATATATAAAAAAACTGTAAATCTTATGACACAACCCAATCTCATTTAAAAACCCCTCTCGACATATTAGCGGCTGTCTTGTGGAACAGGTTCTCACTCATAGCAATAATTAAATCTAAATTTGAACCTTAACAGGCTCATTACATCAAACAGCACCTTCGGGGCCAATGTGGCAGGCCTTGTCAATTTCTGAGAAATATGACCGTTCTGATTGTCTGTTCCAGGAGAACCAAACAAGGAAAATCAGAGGAGAACACTATCTTCCGGAGCGCCGTGATCCATTGCTTCTAGTTATCTTTAAGGAGCCAAAATTTATCACCGTCCCGAAAAGACTGGTTGCTGCCGCGCACCAGATTGAGGCAGTCTTGCCGAACACCAATAACAAAGGGCTGGGGAAGGGGGCAATTTTTCATGAATAGGGGGAATCAACCCTACTCCCCGCATAGGGTTGATCCACAAAGGTACCTAAACAAATTGAAATAGCTCCGAGTGGGTGGCAAGAAATAACGACGCCCGTTTGTCCTTCAATTGTTTCCTCCAAATGGAGGTGATTTGCAACCGACAATATTTCAGTTTTTGCATTTAGAAGGGCGAGCGCTTCAGCTCCAACACGGGAAATGTAGTAAAATTTAATTAAGAGGTTGCGGATGAATCGGGCAATCGGGGCGGATTTTGACCCGCACCATCGGTGCTGCCGGGCTGTAATTCTGCATCTAAAAAGCCCATTTAATTGTGAAATGGAATACGCTTAAAATGATCATCCAATCAGACCGACGGGTCCGTTCATTCGGATGACTAGGTCTCTTTGTTCACTCTAAGTGAACCGTTGAACTGATAGGCCTCGTTATACGCTCAATTGTACCACCTTTGACCAGGACTCACGGGCGCATGAATAATTATTTTGTGATCGTTATTAAACTGTACAGGTCGAGGATTGCACGGTGGAGCAGACCACCAGCCGTCCAATTTCTCATCTGTGTCGTTGAAGTCGGAGAACCCAAAGTTTCTCTAGAACCATGACCTCCGCACTTCCCTGCCCCTGTTATAACTTTGTCCAACGGTAATAACTTTCATATCTGAGCCGCATGCCAAATTGAATCCCTCGGATGTTCTGCATTCGATTGCTGCAGCCAAGTTCTACTACCGGCGATGATGGGAAAACTTAGGGCGGAGTTCCAGGAGTGAACGATTTCTATTACCGCGCTACGAAAAACTTTCACCTCGCTCCATTATGTCTGCATTCTACGACATTAAACTAAATTCGGAGAAGTTACAGCGATTTTTATTATTAAAAACTTTTGAACGAGACGCAGTCGGTACAATCGGAGCTCCACCCATCGCAATTATATCTGAATGGAGCATTGCGCTCTCCAAGTCGAGGGAGTGCATTAACAAAACTGAGGAATTATCCAGACCTTAAAAGGCAAAACGATATTGAGTTGGATGTGTTTCTGCCTTTTATACCTTGAAAAGGACGAACGTTAGTTTAACCGAAAAGGGTCTAAATTTCAGGCAAAGGGTGTGCCGTAGTTTTCGTACAGTTCGAAAATGTGCTGGAAAAAAGAAACATAAAAACTCCTAATGTGAAAGATTTGTCGACACTAAAAAATATTTAGCAACCCTCCTTTTCTGACTGATTTTTTATTTTCAAGTGTAGGGAAAAAATAAAATTTTCAATTTACGTTTCTTTGTCATTCGGTATATCTAAAGAGCGTCAATTGTTTGTTCAATTTTCATATTTTATTATTGCAATTATGACGATGTAGGGACCTTCACGATATTTGCGAAAAGCACTTTTATTATGATACGCCCGCGAAATGGGAATATTTTCATTTTTTTGTCTAAAGTAATGTATTAACAGATTATCTAATATTACTTCGTAAGTCATGTACGAAACACTAAAAGCAACACGATCCCTCACATTCCAACAAACAGACATCTTTAAAATTAAGTATTACCTTCGCAAAATTCACCAAACAATTAGCAAGACCTCGTGCGTGTATGAGAGCGGGCAATAGAGGAGAGGTCAAGCTGCATCTCCATTTCTAGTTATCTGATTTTGATAAAACAAAGGTGCCTTATTATTAGTAATTACATGTTATTGAAAAAAATATTATCATTTTGACGCCAAGTTGCCGTAAACAAACAGGCAGACAGACAGACATACAAAATTCTAAAAATAGTGGATTTCGTCTCCGCATCATTTATTAGTCCTCTTAATATCAAAGCAAAAAAGCGAATGTAAAGATAGACACTAAAATTGTATTAGATTAGTTAGATTCCGCTGTTTTGTGGTCTGAAACTCTAACAAAAGATTCGATTCGATTGACCGCGAAAACACAAGTGTAAAAATCTTCTTACAAGTGATATGTAGAAATATTTTTTATATTTTCTTATATACTTGTTTTTCGTGTCATTGGACGATTGTAGAAAATATGAGAAACCGCATTGATTTTTCGAAAATATAAATGTGAGAGGTATATTTTATCTCAATTGCATTTTTCGAAGGAAGAAGGCGAAAAAGCCACAAAGTTACATTTCTTACGTCAGATAAAAAAATAACATTAACAGTTCCTAAAAGATTTTATTAACAAAAAAAAAAAGCCCCATAAAATTTCTTACCCACGTATGTTGACCTATCAAGAATTTACGCCTTGGAACTTGAAAAGGTGCAAGCACCGTGGCAGTCTACCTTTATCATCGCGTATCCACTTAAAAAATTTCTAGATATCCCAAAATCCCTGAACTGTAAATCCTCTTTCGAGAACTTGAAAAGAGGACTCCCGAGGAGTTTATTTATATGGAAACTTTATCTAAAGTTGAGCAAAGTTGGGGCAACTTTGCGGATATTTAAGGACAGTTTAACTTGAGGGCGCTTTTTACAAAGGGCAACTTTTTTATTATCTCTAACTGACCAGCACAAGGTTTCAGCGCTGGTTGCTGGCAAAAAGCAAAAAGCAAAATTAATGCATCGCCAAGAGCGCTTACTACTCTAATAAGCTGCTCTGGCCAAAAATCGATGGTCCGGCCGCTATCAACAAATCCTCGGGCGATTCTTCTTCCCGGGAATTTTTCCGCACCTTCCTTCTTTCCCCAGCGCCGGCTGATCCTCGACGTCTGTGCCATTCGGCGAAAACATCTTCGATTATTATGACGTACCCACAGACTATCAATAATTCATCAATCTCTCTCGGCTGCCTGGGCTGATGCTGTAGGCGACAAAGCGTTCAGCTGAGAGGCTTAATAAATTTTTACAGGCCGCAATAAAATGAGCGTTCTCACCCGCCGTCGTCACCGTCCCGTCTGTCGCGTCGAGGAACTTTTATCTCCTCTATATATTTTATGGCGCCTTGGGATTTCGGAACCACGTGAACCTTTCTTGGCAGGGCATCATCGGCTGCTAGGATGCGTTTGACTAATGCCCGGCCCAACCCCGAGTAGCATATGACCAATGCTCGTTTATGTCGAAGATTTCCCTTTTATCTGATAAGGGCCGATTGCTCGGCTCCCAATGGTTGGATGTACGCCCGTTCGGTTTTTACGGCCATCAGTTAACTTCTCCCACATAAAACTCCCCGAATTGAGACATTAAGCAAAGTGATATCCCGGCAAAAAGTGCCCTTAATACCATTTGTATAACATCCAAGGGATGTGAAGTAAGGAAGGGGTGGGCTGCGAGTGGGCCGCCGCCACCAGACATGTTGACTGATTCGCCTTTTTCCGGTCTTCTTTTTACAGTGCGATCAACCTCGCCTTTTGTTCGTGTTCGTGGGATTTATCAAATCATGCTCAACACACAAAATCAGTGCTCCGTCCTCGAGGCGGGCAATTAATCACTCAGAAATTCTTCGCCGTTGCAGTTCGCCTGATCCTATTTCTTGACCACTGCTGACAATGAAAAATGGGCGAATTTTCGTCCCTGGCGTGTCCCGCTGCATAGTTGTAACACTTTAGGGGAATGTGGTTAAAGTAGCCATTACGATATTTCACTGTCCAGCTAACGATTTCTTGAAATTTTACATACTTTCTTGCATCTGGTGATGATGGCTACCACGTCAAGGCAGTTCTTGCAACGAGGAAATTGATATTTAATAAGGCTAATAGGGAATGCTGTGAAAAGAAGGTATTTATATGCAAACCAGTTGCATTCCTCCTTAGTTTCAATATTAAATAATGGAAGATGAACTTTTGAAAACACAGCCGAGAAAAATTTGTACATATGTACAAATTTTACTTTCCTACGGGAAATTATTTAAAAAAATATCTATTTAGAATACTATCTATTCTCTTGTTTAGCCAGAATAATACTCACTCAAGCAAGAAAACTAATTAAAATAATGTTTGAAAGTATTGAAAAATAATATGTTAGCAAAACAACTGATTTTAATTAATAAAATTGTAGTCTTTTAAAAGTGCTGTGTGTTTTCTGAATAATTCTTAAATCTTACAGCATTAGAGCAGAAAATGAGTCGGCTATTGTAATTTGTCATAAATGGCAAAAATAAATGATAAAAAATTTAGTATTTTGTTTTATCTCATGTCAATGCAAACGTTTGTATAAAACATCTGTCTCTGTAAATTTTGTTTATTGCTTATATCTTCTAAAAATCTTCCTTTACGCAGTATTAACTTGAAACCCGAACTAAAAAGCAAATATAACATTCTTTGCTACTTAAATGTTTCGCAGCAATTGCTTCAAGAAGCGTCCTAAGACGAACATCATTTTTTTGGCAGTTCTTAAATTCGTCGAAATCTTCTCTATTCTCCATCCCAAGCAAGGAACCCAACTCTTTTCAGTAAAATTTGAATCCAATTACATTTAGTGCTTTCCAATTAGGGTCCACTTACTTCGCGAGACGTCTATCCAGAAACTGACGGTAAAGTTAAGAGCATTATGTTCAAATTTAATTTCATAATCCTCCTCTGAAAAGGAAACATCTCGTAATAAAAAGTCGGAGCCTGCTCGGAAAAACTCCGAGGCCAGAGGAAAAGTATATATTCCGTCGGTCGGGAAGAGCCTCTCGTGGAATATTAGGAATCCAATTTATGGCCCTCTTTACATATCAAAAAGCGTCCAGAAAGCGAGGGATTCCCAGATTCCCTGTTCCGCAGCTCGAACGGCTTCTAGAAATCTTGGAAGAGGGGATATCGTTTCGCGGCGGGGACATAAAGCGTCCTTCGGTGAAGTTAATAAAAGTTGTTTGATGTAGCCCGCTCTGTATTTTTCTACATTAATTCACTCCTCGGAATGGCGTCCGCTTCCAGATGCTTCTGTGATTGCGCTGCCTAATGTTTGCGCAAGGACGAAAGTAATTATTTTCATTAGAACCGCGGTCTTGCTTTGAGTTAAGGCGGCAGCGGCCAGTGGGCGCGCGGAATCCCTTTTGGGGCAACAAATTGCCAGAAACTCATTTCGCCGAATCAACCTTGTCCAGCTGCCGGGCTGTCCCCGGACGCAAATTTGTTTTCTTTATCCTCTTCGCCCCTTCATGCCCTCTCAGTTTTCCTTTATTAATTTTCCCGGCGATCGAGACCCCGAGCACTCGCCGGCTCGCCCGACACGACGGTCTGAGACTTTATCAAACAGATTCAAAACTAGAATTGCTCTGGAGGGTCCATGGCATGTAATTCACTTTAGCAGCTTGGAATTATTACATCACGGAAAACATTTAGTTTTGTGGGTCAGCAATTTCCCCAGGCCCGATCGCCCGGGCGGCGATATGGCCGGCTGGCGAGAGGCTGCAAAATGGAGTGGCTGAGGGATTGCAAACACCGAAATTTATTGTTATTGATCTCGGGGGTCCGGAAATGGACATCGGCGTAAAAAACTTTTCGACAGTTTTGTTTATTTATGGGCCTGATGCAAAAACAAGACCTATCTGAGCGAAATGTGTCCCTCCTGACAGGGCCGCCGGGCCGAAGGGCCGTGTTTATTATGTTCACATAATTGGCGTCTGAGGGGCTTATGGATCATTTGCGTCTCCATCGGACTTTTTGTGAGCAAATCTTCATTGACTGATTTTCAGAGCTGCGGCGAGTCCCGCCAGACTCAATTTAGCTTTGTCTCTTTGGCCATAGGCGTAGAAAGCGGCCGAATGTTCGCTGTTTGCGCGATAATAGACAAATAGTCATCAGACGAATGCTGGAATTTATTGCCTCTTAAAACAATTCACTTAGGAAGAGCGTTGCAGACCTGGCCATAAATGTTTGCCAAAAACAAAGTAATAGTTCTTATCGAAATCTTACGGTTGCAGATTTGACTTTATATCCTGAGTTTTCTTACTATGAGTGTTTTCTTGATTTATCCAATTTTCATTACCTTTTTTACGTCCATCATTTTTTTGTGTAAAAATATTTTCATGCTTTGAATTTCCGTATTGACTTTTTCTGAAAATTTTTTCATTCAGTCTTTTATTGAGAGCCCAAAATTTCTGTTAAAGTCGACGATTTGATATTGTTAATACATTTTTAATAATATTAATTCAATTGCATTTAAAAACAGTACTCCCACGTTATTTCCAACTCATTATCATCCATGTTCTGCGTATAATGTTGATATTCTAACTCCCTGCGCCCCTTGCTTTAAAGATTTTCTGTGAAGGTTTTTATTGAACTGCAACCAAAACGCAACTTTCGTAACTTTGCAAAAAAACTTGTTTCTGCTATCAAAGGACAAAACGATTTAAAGGAAGCAATCCAAAACACAAGGCTAAAGCCTTCAGTACCGTCACGGGAAGTGTCGAAATGTTAACACATTAAAATCGCCCCTCAGCAGTAACAATGCGACCTTAATTTCCTCCTTTGTACGTCCCGAAGGAAGAAGCCGGCTGAGGCATCTATCCAAAATGGATTAAGAGCGATGAGATGAGCTACGAGTACGTCGGTCGGGAGCCCGAAAGGGACAATTTTAAATTCATTGGGGAATATGTAGGGCAAGGACTACATCTGTTGAGGCGCATTCTGATCTTGCAAACCCACTTTCCCGGTCTGAAGAGTTGGAGGTTTTATATTTTTTCTCCCTGTGGGAAAAGTTCCAACCTTGGGAAATTGTGAAATGTATTCGCCCAACCGCCCCCTCGTCATTATGCGGCCTCGACACAATGAATGACTTCCTAGTCGTTTGCTCAGTCGATTCCTCTGTGCACCGTAGACTTTTGTTACATCCCTGAAAAGCATTCGTTCTTTTGTTGATAGTACACAAATGGAATTGTTGGGAAACTAACGATATGAACAAGTCCTAGATTTAAAGGGGCCACTACCCCCGGAGTCGTACCATCCGACGACGGGCGGCCGTGCTGGCCCGGGTAGCCCCGACCGTTGTCTCTTTATTTTCATGCTCGGTGGGGAGCGCACGAGCCCGAGTTCTTTTGCGTATACTTTAGCATGTCTGACCTACTTGAAGACCCAATTTTAAGCGCAATCGGAAATTAGCGTTCTGATAATCTCGGAATGATTCGTCGAAAGCCGAAACAATTAGATCTTCCTGCTTTCGCCCCAGCCGGGCTCATCGACAAGGGAGGTCTAGAACAAATTAGATCTTCCTGCTTTCGCCCCAGCCGGGCTCATCGACAAGGGAGGTCTAGAACAAATTACACGTTGTCCTCCGGAAAACGGAAATTGTTCTTGTGTGCTCGAAACATTAAGATATAGATGCGCACAACAGAACGCACGGCTCCGACAATCGTTTTCGTCGAATTAGAGTCGCTTCCACGCACCAAGGACGCGGCGAGCTTGCGGGGGCACGACCCGTGACCACTATTCATGTTCTGCAAAGGTTTCACTTCTCGCGGCGATGCTGTTACCCACGATTGGCAATTAAGCTTTTATGGAAAGATCTGCATAATCAAAGGCAATTTGTGAGCTAGTCACGGCCACGGGGGCCGTTTAATGTGGCTCGGAAAAAGCGCACGTCTTTTGGCCACTCTGCAGGCAAAACCTCTCCTACTTCTCGGAGGCTGTTATCAACAGCATTATCACCTACTTTTCATCTCGGGATTGAAATCAACTGCACGATTATTGAATAGTATCACCGGCATTTACTCATCGAAGTGAACTTTCTTGCTCTCTCTACTTCAACCTAGACCTTCCGGCTGCCACGATATACCAAAACCTAACCAATACTCAGGTGCGATGCGACGAGTTCGTGGCTTTGTGAGACATCATCTGCAGGTGTATCGTGTACAGAAAAACAAAACTCTTTCGAAATGCCGAAACTTGGAACTGTTTTGCAGACCTTGGGGAACACGCTGGGCGTGATAGGCATCTTGGCGTCCTAAATAAGCTCCACGTTTTCGCAGTACACGCTGGACATGTGGCGTGCCACTAGGAAAAACAAACGCTCTACCCTGGCGTTGTAGTCAGAATGCGTGATTTTTCGTTACCATCGCACGCCATAGCAAACCTACGTCAACTGCCGTTTCATAACTATCCACAGCCCATTCTTCGTAAATAATATTGCCATATTTGCCAGGATGATGACGACAATGGTTCCATAGGAAGAAGTGGAGAAATCCCAAAGAAACCGTGGAAAACAGGTGCTCTGGGAGCATTCGTGTATTGAACGACTGATTATCACTTGTATGAACAATATGAAAATTACGTAGCTTACAATTCAAGGGGACTAATTTTGTAACACTATATAAGTAAGCTTATAGAAAATCCTGCTGACTTATTAATTAAAATTTTGATAATCAAATAATTAAAATTTGTTCATAAGCATTTCGTTACCTCATTTTTTAAAAATGTGGTCCCGTTTTCGAAAGTTTCAAATTTACAATTTACAAAATAAACTTATAAAAGAGCTCTTAATAATTTACAAATTAATTTTGATATATAAAATAAAAATACGGAAACAAGGCGTTGATTCGTATTATTTAGTTTATGTTGTTTTGTTTCTTAAAAATATTAAGACATGTATTACTACAGTTTAGAAAAGTAACCTCAAGGTTACGTCGCGTGTATTCCTTCGCATGTCGTGTTTTCTCGTCACTTGTCAAGTAATGAATCCAAACGTGTTTTATTAGAAATAATTATTTTTTTAACGAAAGCTGTCAAATAATTCGGCAAACATTTGGAACAATTTGAGCTCTCATTTTAGTTGGTCTCTGCAGTAATAAAAAAATATTATTGAAAATGCTAAACTTCAACTTTTTTAACTGGAATTATTAAAGCAAAAAATAGCATTCGATCAAACTCTGGTCGCTTGAAATAAAGCTTGGTTTGCAAGAAGCGAGCCAGAACTACCATCGTAAGAATGTCATTTTCAGTTTAATTTATTCCGTGTATTTCCCCCAAAACGCAAAAATGTCAAACTCAGACAGTGCCGCATAACTTTTTCTATTAAACTTTTAAGGCTTCTCTAGACAAAGTGTACGTAACACGCTACATCATCATACATTGAAAATGCAGAGATTTTTTAGCGTTCGGGACACTTTGCCGCCTCGTACTGATCCCGGCCACCAGGACAGGGGAAGACGGAGAGCGGTGGCAATGAAAAAAATAAATTATTCAGAATTTTTGGGATAATTTAGTCACAAGTCAATTACAGCTCTTGAAGCCCTTCAAACTCCTCTTCTTCATTCTGTGCTCAAATGCTTGTTGTTGCGGGGTGATCGGTGCCAAGCCTCAGCTTCCAAGGACAGTCTCAGACTGAGTTTTGAAAGGAAACCTTTTCGGGTTGAATGCTGAAACAAAAACCAATTCAGCGATCAATAAACAATTTAAAATTAATTAAAAAATGACGAAGGAATACCTTAGCCGACGAGACGCCTGCGAAAACGAACTAGAGACGTTATTTAATTACGAGAACATTGGGATCTCGGATGATAAGTGAAAGGTACTTATCCGGCCTCATACCTTTCGATATGCTACAATTTTATTTAAAGGTTCTTTTACGATGTCGCTGTCGTAAATGTAACTTTATCGAAAATTAAAGAGGTAATAAAGTTTTCTGTAGAATATAATGCACGTTTTTAGAATGCACGCACAAATTCACTCTAAAAACAAGCATTCTTTAAAAAGTCTCAAAGCTTTATATTTTTCGTTCGCATAATTTACACCTGTGACATAACACACTGCTGCTGGAACTCTAAAAATATTAAGTAACTAAAGCCAAGCTACGGTCGTAAAATTAAGAATCCATTTACATCGCTTTTTAACAAACGAACGTCACAACGTCTAATTGATTTAATTTTAGCAAAGAGCTCAGATACGACCACGCATTTTAATATAAATTAGCATACATTCCTATTCAGCAGCACGTCTTCCTGTGGAGTGTAGAAAAAGAAATTCATTGAAATTTTGGTAGTTAGTCTAACTTGATCATTACTGTTACCAAAAACTTTAGGTGTGAGGTTTCTTCACTGCCCGAAAACTTGCGAAATAATATAGACCTTTTGAACCAAACAAGGATGATTCGATGGATATACATAGTTCAACGACATGATATAATAATGATAATAACACTTACATTTATTGTTATTTTAAAAATTTCTGCATACTGCAAAGAAAACCCGAATAAAAATTAATAACAATTCTACTAAAATCTCGCAGAAGAGAGTGAATTATCATAGCACCAGTCGGTTAAATGATCAGGCAGCTATCTCAGCGATCAGCACTGGTTAGTAAGAAGCCCGCCCCCCAGTTCTCTGTTTAAATGGTCAGCTATTTAGTAACTTTTAAAATTAGCTATATTTTCATAGTGTTATCATTTTTTTATTTACCTACAGAAATGAAATAATAATGAGAATTATATTTCAATCACAATGGACTCAAAGTTTGTATAATTTTCCAGAGGTTCTGTATAATTATTCGCATATCTCCGAAATTAGCCGCTTTCCATTCGCTTTCATTAAAACTTATTTTTCCAACGTGAACAACAGCTTCGGTCGCGAGTGTAGTATATAGAGCCACTCAAAGGGTTGTATGTGGTTCGAAATATGCGCCAACTGCCGCACAATTAAATTTTTAATAAAATTCACTCGTTCAAAGTCTCCACACAATACATTTTCGAAAGTCAATAGATTATTTTGATTCAAACCCGTCACGGGCGAGGGTGACTGGAGTTCGACCCAGTTTTGCGTATTCGGTGTCTATAATAGATAACCTGAAGTGACGGGAGCCATCCGAATGCCAAAGGTTGCGGACTCATCCATCGCACCATAATGTTGCCGTGCCGCGAAAAGCGATTTATGTAAGGCAAGTGAAGCTCAAGGGGGGTGTTATCAAGCAGACCCAGCCTTGCTCGGCGTTCGACAGGTACACCTACAAAGTTAATTTTGCGCTCAAGTTTTGGCGATTAAAGTGTGACACAGTCGGGCAGAGGAGAAGAAGGATCCCCGGTAATGGAGTTAAATTTGAAAGCTTCTCAAGGGCCCTATGCTCAGATGGATAAGTCTTGTCAGCTAAAGGGTTCGACAACTTTGCAGAAAGACAAGTTCCTGATTAAAGCAATTTGCAGGTTGTTGGAAACTAACTCAGCTAACACTTTTCTGATGTTTTGGGAAGAAATATTAAATTGGCCGGGGTGAGTTACTTTTCCACCCGCTCCTTTCAGACCAGTTCTAAAAACGAAGTTGTCCTTAAAAATGGTGCACGAGTAAATTCCAAGCGGAGTGGCGGATCTGCAGACTTGTTTCGAAGCAAAGCTGAACAATTTGGCCATCTCTTGGCTTGCCCGGATGCGCATCCGAATTTCCCGGAAATCCAATTCCAATAAAGTGGGCGTGCCTGAATTTCCTTCGTAAAATTGCAAGATGCAGGAACGAACTCGAGCCTTGATAAATTTTCTGAATAACATGCAACTCTGTAGCGGCAGAGGTACGAACTCGATCCATAATTGGTTTAATTAAAACTTCATTCGCAGACGGTTTTTTGTGCACCCTGTACGTACCTACACTACACTGGATCACGAAAACGCACTTTGTTATTTTTTCGTATTTGTGAAGTCTGACTTCATCTAGGTGTTTGGGAGTGTTAAGCCCTGTTGAACTAGTAATATAACTATTTCTTCGTTTAACTGTTGTTCACATGCTTTTATATTATTTCAGAGAAAAATTAACTTATCGAACTTATTATTAGTTAAATGTTTCATGAAATGCACACATAATTCCTAAATCACTGACCTTAATGGGATTAGATTGCAGGAACTTATAATTTGAATAGTTTTTACCTCCGCCTCGCAACTGTTAAATTCTACCCACCTACATTTTTTTAATTCGAAGACTAGAGTATAGTCTTGCTTTATATAGAAAAAGTAAATAATTTTGGTAATTCGTTTCACTTTCTTTTCACGTTTCAAGAAGTTTGAAAGAATGAAAACATTTTTGTTTTTCAATTTATATGTCCTTTATTATGTTACTTTGTTACCGATATACTTAACAATAAAATAAATAAAATTTGTATGCTGTCAGTTCATAGTAGAACTAACAACTAAGAACAAGTCGGTGGCTTCATCTTCAGAGATCGGTTGTTTTTTATAAGTAAGTTTCCAAGTGATGTAGCAAATGGCAACAACGAAGAATCCGATTCCTTAAAACGAACAAAACTTAGATATCTTGTGCGCCAAGATAGAACTATATTGCCTTACCCATGAGAAAAACAGCCTCGGATTTGTCGTCCGCGAGACTTTTCGACACGACGCACAGCAGCGAAATTCCGCCAAGAAAGCAGAGCGCTCCTCCTATAGCTATCAGTGTGATGATGATAGTGAAATGGTCTGCGGCGAACATTCTGTTTCACTGCACGTCTTTACAGATAGGATGCTACTATTGTTACGGGGCTGATCAAAGGCGAAATAGAATGTTTGCGATGATGCCGAGGAGTGTTCTGCCGTGTCAGATCCGAAAGTCGACCTGGCTGAGTGTGCCTTCCAAGATCAAGATAGTTATGGGTCCTGGCGGCATGCCTATTTTTAAGAAAACGAATAGTCTCTTAATTCCAGCGTTCACGCAGACTGCGGGAAGTATCTGCAATTCTTCGACCGAATCATCTTTCGTCTAGGAAGTAAATTGCCTGCACTTCCGAGACTAAACGCTACATCAGTTTCCCGGAGCAACACAGCAATTGGATATAGCCGACGGGGTCTCGAGTCTATTTTTGGCTAGCTACTCGGCGATGTCTTGTCGACATGTAACGAAATTGGCTGCAGATCTGTGACGTCAGTTATTTATGTCTGATGTCTGATGGTACCTTCGCCGAAAGGAGGAAAAATTCAAAAGCCGACGAATCTCTCGGTCTAACGAAGTGGAAGTGAAAAACGTGCCACAGTGTTTTGTTTCTTTCATCCCTTCTGCCGCACCTCCGTTCGCCTGTGTGGTGAAGTCGACTTAAAATTTTCCTCACTCCACTGATTTTCATGGATCATTGGGAATTTTTGGAGCTAAATAACTGAAGTTATAAATTCTCACCTTTGAACCGACTTTATTATGGCCGGTCCTGGTTCTGCATCGATTTATACTTTGCCGAAAACGGCGCGCCGGTTCACCGGTGAAATTCCTTTCCGGTTCCGCTTCTAGACAACCCCAAAGAACGCTTCTTCTATATTGTCGAAGAAGTGGGTTAAAATGCCGAACTCAAATAGCGAGCTAATCCCGCTGCATGCTCAAGGAGCCACGTACCGCGCACGTGGAATATACGTGCTCTCAGCGCGACTTGATATAAACTAATTATTCCAGCCATTAGGACAAAAGCACTCCTGAGAATGGCAATGCTGAAATAGGGTCAAACTTGAAATAGAAATTAAAACCATCCGCGCAGTTCTCACGTTGCCATTTCGTTCAGTGCCGGAGCGCGGTCTAATGAGTTTTGGAGCTTATTTTAGCATATGGCACGAGAGGTACAAATTTCAAAACTGGAACGATACCTTTAGCACAATGGGCTTGGAGGGGCAGATATGATTAATAGCTTAATTAATACTTTCAATAAAGTAGTTTTTATCAAAACATTCTATTCATTTAAATTTCGTTCTGCTTTATTTTTATTTAAGAGCACTATGTTAATTTTACGATGGAAAGTGTAAATCGTATGTACTATTTAATTTAAGAAACGCCATTTTGTATGAAAAAAGCTCTGGTGTTTTCGATTTAACACTGAGTTTTTCTCTTTCAGACCACAACTCATCACATCTATTTTAAACACTATATTTTATGGTATATTCCTTACTAGTCGCCAAAAATAGCAGCAAATAATCAGTTGACACTTACTGGCGAGGTGCAAGGATAAAACAAGCGTCTGCCGGTGGCACCCGAGCGAAATAGATTTACACGCTGTTTGCAATTATAGCACATTTTCTATCGCGTATCCACAATCGGATCGAATTATATGGCGGGGAGCGGATTAGGTGGATCATTATTCAAATTTTATTTTACGATATTGTAACACACCGCCAGCACGGGAGATCATGAAACACAGCGAATTGCCATCGACGTCGAGTTGATGTCCCTTCGCCAGAATTCAGTTAAGATGTTGGCTATTAAAATGGTGTTTTCGTTCTATAAGAACCTGCACAGAACAGCGAGATAGACTTTTATGGATAAAATTTATCTGAAGAATCGCACGCCTTCCTTACAAAACTGTCTGTGCACGGATATGTTGGATACGCCGAGTGTTGCACGTCACCAGAGCTGAAAGGATATGCAAATTCGCCCCTCAATAGAACTGCCTGGCTGCCTGCTCAGTATGACTATTTTAATATTAATACGACAAAATGTAAATTTTAATGAAGAATTACTCTAGATTTCCGCAGTGGTGGCGCTGCGGAGACAATGCGTACTCGACAGCATACACACAACTTGTTAATGTGTTACTAAACTCCGACTACCTTCCGCAGAGGATTTGATTTTGCAGGAGTGTGCACACTGCGAGCGTTTTCAAAGCCGCGATTTGTATACAGTCTCGTTCTGGGGAAGTGGTTTATTCGAGCCGAGTCATGAATATTTGCATGCGAGATTGCGTTTGCTAATAAAGCTGTCGTTCCGCGGTGTCACCGCTGTCCACCACAAACTTTCAACACAACAGATCCACTCGAATGCCAGATTCCGGCTTCCCGGGTTGCCGGGTCCCCGGCGTGCCACAGCTCAGTGTAATTGGGAGAAATGTGCATACGTGTGAAAACAGAAGCAAATAAAGAACCGATTGCCTATATGGTTACAACTCATGTTGGATTGGGTTACTGGCTCCGGGTCCCGGGCCCGAAATTTCAATGGAACCCTTTCCGGAGCTCTCGTACGAGAAAGAAACTAATTAGCTAAAAAGCTCTTCGCTTGCCGGTATCTGCAGTTTATTTTCATTCCGCTCATATGTGGTCTGACTGGGCTAACGTACAGCCAATTGCTGGGTGGTCCAGTGTCTGATAAACCAACAAGAACCCTTTCGTGCACAAACAAATAATTTTCTCTTTTACCCCCCGTTCTGAGCGGGATCTTGAACCCTTATTTACCTTGGAAAGATGCGCCACACTTCCGTGGCCGAAAGACTTACAGGGTTCGATTTGTTTGGTTGCAAGTTAAAGGTGGATGGATTTTGCCCGGGGCACCGACACATATCCAATACCAGGGCAGCCTTGTCTTGCTTGTGCAGTCTTACATGACTTTCGGGCACTATTCTTCCAGCACGGCAGTATGTCTGCTGCACTTCCCTATCGCCAGGATGATAGATTTAGGTCGGGTTTAAAGTACGAGTGAAAAATTGCTTTTTCGCGAGTCTTTTTCCTTGAAACACAGAAGGAAACTTAAATTAATAGTGTGCAAGAAAACCAGCTAAGAGCTGCTGAGAAAAGAAATAAGAATTTAGATGCTTTAGCGCATTCGTACGAGGTAGCTTATAAAAAAGAATCTTAAGAAGTTCTTACAAAATCTACTGTTAATATAAAGGAAAACCAATTGTACTCCTGGCGCCATATGTGTTGTTAAGCTCATCTTTTGGTTTGCATTAATTAAAAAATTCCAATAAAGCAGTTCTGGATTGTTTTACAACTTTCGAATTTCCGACTTCTGAATTGCTCGTAATAAATTAATTGATTTATTACTATTGATGCAGACAATCCATTCGTGAATCAAAGAACACTGAACTACTTATCCTCTAAATGAATCAAGATCGTATCTTATATGAAAGCAACAAGGAAGCATCTAGTTGAAGGCTTATATCCTTACAGTTTACCTTTGCGAACAAATAAATTAGAAACATAAATGTGGTTGATGAACTTGTCTTTAATGAAGTACATCATTTGGATTACACTTTTTTCACATAGTAATGTCCTTTAAACCTTTTTTTCTAAATTATATCCCAAGGCCCACCATTCTTAAGGCATTTCTTATTGCTTTCAGGGCATTCGATTTAGCGAAGATCGATATTCAATTAATAGTGAAAATCCTCTTTCTTTCATCGAAATAGTGAGGTGGTACAAAAATTGCGTCTCTGCTTGGGAAGAAACAAAACATCGGAAGCTCGAGAAGACAAATTATATACCTTTGATATCGAAAAGACCTATAGTACAAAAACTGGTCGGGTATTCCATCCGGAGGATAAGACGAACACTACGAAGACGTTGGCAGGCGTACTTCGTCTCCGGAAGGCAACAACAAGAAACCAATAAGCTTAAAAGCCTTCAACGTGACAAATGGTGCCCTTTGGGCGTACGTTTCGGTGCGGTTGGAACCCAATAAAACTCCGGCTTGCACCGCTCAGCACTGTGTTACTAAGTTTATTTGCACGGGCGATATGTGTGGGCATAAAAATAATACCGAGTCGAAGCCCAGGCGGGAACTTTTCTACCGAGAACGAACTGGGATTGTTGCCGCCGCGAAAGCAGTTCTGTAAATCAATTTCGCATAGTCGTCCTTGTTCGGCTGTTTTTCTTGGGGGTGTTTGCACTCACGTTGTAAATTGCTTCCAGCTTACCTTTGTGATGTTTCGATAGCCGAGTGCACGTGGCTGAGGGAGGGCGGCTCTACAGTTCTGGGGAACATATCGCGAAACGCCCGGTTGTATATCTTTTATTATGCTGCCTCTGTTGATATTCGCACTCGCAAGCCCTCGAATTATTCAAACGAAGGCAAATCAATTTTCGATCGACAAACTGGCGGCGTTCAAAGTACCTTTGAGCGAGCTCGTCATAAATAATGGAAGTGCGGTGTTAGGCCTCCACACCTGAAAATGCAAGACTGCATTTTTACCTCGAAGCCCTTACGAGCAACATAATTACACGAGCTCAAAAGAATAAATCCATTTCATTTGATCAAATCCAAACATATTTCTTTAAGTTTGCTGCAAAAAGGTCAACACTCCCACAACAACTCAAGAACATCGAGGGGCGCTCAAGATTCCCTCTGGGACTTCTGAGAAAAAGTTCAAAAGGGCCCGCAGGTCTTTTAATATTTCAGTGACGTATTTCTCCGGAGTTAAAGTGCAAGTTCACAATTTCATTTCTGTCCTGCATGCCGACCGCTGGACCTGGTCTGGTGAGCGGACCGCCATTTTCCACGTAAAAAGTGAAAGTCATCAATCCATCAGCGTGGAACTAAGTGCATGGCACGGTATTAAATTTCACGCTCGTAATTAAGAGTATCTACGGCTGCAATTAATGCCTTTTTCTCAGAAAGCTTAAATCAAAACGCGGCTGAGTTTAGTTTCGCACTCGGCCTGCGGTCCCGCGACATCAGACGGCTGAAATTAAGGGCATTTCTTTGATGAGGCACATTCGTTCTGCATGCTCACTCGCAGTTCGATTTACGTGGGGCACAAGCCGGCAGGAAATTGGCAGCCTGTTTTCGAGCCGCTGGGTGAAAATGCTTAATTGATACTCGCAAGGAGAATGCTTTTCCCGGTACTCCTTAATTCTACTTTATCCTTTTCCGGGTGGAGTATCCCACAGACCTAATGCACAGGCTCTCGCTTTTCCATTTCGTATGTAGATTTAGCACTATGGCATGCCGCGCAAAGAATGCACAGTACATCTTTACAAATTATTGCGATTAAGCCAAAAATTAAATAATGGCTGAAACGAAACTCAAAACACAAGGTTTACGTGTTTGTAGCCTTCATTTATAGTCTTCGTGCTATATTCATCGTTATAGCGTCATACATGGAAAAGATGTTTTAAAAAGGATATTTTGCTATTGATTAGTAGAAAAATGTACACGCATGGTCCCCTACCGTTAGTGTGAAAAAATGATTGAAAAAAATGTTAAAGTCTGCATACAGAATAAAAAAATATGTAAAATTACGTACAAAAGTACACAAATACACTAACACAAAAATAGAAAAATAAAAAAAATACAAGAGTACAAAAATGCAAAATAAAGTAAATAAAGATAGAATCAAGGGAATTTTTTGCTTACAGTGGCTTTATTAAAAACCACGTGTTCACACTTTCGCTTAATTCTGGAACTTAAGTCAATAGAAATATGCTTGCTCCACTATTTCTGAACATATTGACACTGATCCGTGAATCTGGATTGATAGTAAATTGATAATCAAAGGCCAACACAAATTTCCCAATATATCAATATTTTCATTCCGCGAAGTACAAATTCGCAACAGGTTTTCTGCAATTAGTGATTGTTGCAATCCGTAATCAAATTTATATGCTTAATTCCATAACAAAATTGTTGATCATCCTGTGCACAGGCAATGTCATTTAATGGAGTCGCCAGAGTCGGCTTTAGGGGGACACAGAACTCATTCAATATTCACGAAAATTTTAAAATTTCCGCCTGACTCGATTACGCGGGTCTGTACTCAGTAGCGTACTCATGTTTTTGCGAATTTCCGAATTTTATTTTAATGCACATTCCAATGGAAGTAAAGCAGAGACAGGACCCCGCAAACGTGCGATCGAGGGACTGTTCTCCTTCCGACGGCTAAAATATGCAGAAATCAGTAGTACGCTCGAAATCGAATCAACTTTTCACATTTGAATAAATTCGGGAGCGACAAAGGAGCGGCGGCAGCTTCGCCAAAGGGACGTGCAACTCCCGCTCCTGTACGTCAGCTTGTGGGCTCAAGGAACAGGAAAGTTCAATAACGCATAAACGGCTTCATGAGAACATATCACAAAGTAATTGGAATGTCACTAATCCGATTTTCTGGCAACACCGGGCAATAAGTCAGCTCGTATCACCAGCGACTGTGATAAGCCTCGGGACGGAGTTTGACTTTAAAGCCATCCAGCGCGCTCAATTTAACCGATTTAGGCGGCGTAAGCTCCCAGGGAACGCCACTTTAAGAACTAATTAAGGCTTTTAATATCCGATATCCTTCAAATATCTCTGCTGTTAACCGGGTTTATTGTGTACAAGTCGGCACAGCGAGTCAACAAAAACGAACCTGGGCCAACCAGAACATGGCTTATCTGGCATATCCTTTCCGAGCAACGTGGCTGTAAGAGATTCCCAGAAAATGCAAATTAAAAAGGAAGCTGGGCACGATTTCACTCGCCCTAATATTTGCCAAAGGCATAAATCCATTTCAAAGTCGAACAAAATCCTTCTGGAGCCTTCTTGGAATCAGATATCTCCTGGGTGCTAATTAAGTGAAATGAAATTCCTCTCCGCGCCCCACCCGGTGGTCCCTAAGACGTAATTGAAACAAAAGAACCAACCGACAAATTGAATAAGGACAAGCTTTGATTGCGAGATTTTTTCGCTTTTTTCGTTTCTATTCGAGGCAAGGAGGAACCGGAGGCCCCGGCTCTAAGGAGTCTAAGTTGCTCCGTCGTCCTCATTTTAGATAAGGAACGTCGGCCGTGGAAATGAGCACGTTTTGCCGATGGGGCGCTTATGCCGGATAAAAGCCTTTTAAGGATTAGGACGACAACGGTGGCAGAGGACGCTGAGTCTGGGAGAGTTTTTTGTTCGCCCAAGAGAACAACTATGGTTTAACTGGGAAGCAAATATACACTACGAGACGAGACGAGTCTGTGCGGCGCATATTTGAAGATTCACTTAAAAGTTGAGCCAATTCGGAGCGCAACGACATTCAGAAGGTTTGGGGAATCTCACAGTCTTGTGGATGTGTTCCCCGTATCTCAATATTATAATAGAATTTATGATTGAGTGACTGTATTTGTTAGTAACTAAAATGTTGAACAACCTTCAAGTGAGTGCAGACAAAAAATTCAGCGAAAACTTCGTTTTCTGTACGCTTTAAAAGTGGTCTTTAACTTTTTCCTGCGCTGTATCTAGGCACAGAACTCTAAGTAAAGATGTTGGAACTGTCCTATTCTTAAAATTTAGTTGGAACTCTCATTTAGAACGGAAACAGTGAACATTGTAATATTTCTAAATACCTTCTTAGGCTTATCCACGAAAGTTTTGAAAAAGTTAAATTAAATCCGTGCAAGTCTTAAAGGATAAGCAAAATTATAATTTTGGGGAAACCCAAAAGTGGTCATACTTTAAAGCATAACCCAAAAAGTGCCAAACAAGCAAGGCTCCAGCGCCAGTTCTCTTTATCATACGAGTAACCAACACTGCTCGATCCAATTCCCAGCCGAAGAGCTCCAGAATTATATCCAGGATAATGGCACACGTGGAAGGCCGCTCAGGAGGGTCCGTTCCGTGTAACGCACACTCGTTCTGGCGCTGCCGTTTACGAGAGGCATAAACAGGGCTTTACCTGTTGTAAACAATGTTAATTATTCATTTATCGTCCGCCTCCACACGGAAGCTAACAAAAGACGACCAGAGGTCGTGTAGTTAAGATTAGACTTCCCCGCAGGGATTATATGCGGTACATCACGATGTCTTCACGTATTCGGTGATAACAACGCTGTGATATATATCCCCAATTATTCAACCGCCTGGCTCAGTCCCAGCTAACCTAGGTTCAGTTTTGAAACGATCGTAATGCCTGCAACTGACCCTGGTAAGTAGGACTAAAACTTAAAACGACCACTGACGTGGGACTGGCCCGTCATTGTGGCAAATCTTAATGTAAATCAAGAAATGGTCAGCAATTAATTCGGCCGTTGAAACGATTTCGAGATGACATTTGTTTGCCCTTTGGTCGTCCGGCAACAAGACGGCCTTTGGGCAGGACCTGACTGTACGGGCGGCCCAACTGACGACGTAGAGCGCAGACCGTAATTGCCGCGCTGCTAATGATTTATTCACCCTCAAATGGGTTTATTGCCAACATAACTCACTACCGAAACTCGAGCATTGAATTCAAAATTTAATTCCGAGCTAGGCTAGAGTAGCCGCCGAGGTAAAGCGTGCTGGCGACCTGGCACTTTTCCGAGAAATTTACGAGCGGTAGGAGCATCTAATCATGCAGATTGCGTAAGGTAACTGTTTCCTTATAACGAGCCGTCACCGCCTGCTTCCCTTCGCCTGGGCTGCGAACACGTCCCCGCCAAGGTAGTCGGATTTCTCAGTAGGACTGAAACTTTCGAGTGCCAAAAATAATAATTAACAGATAAATTCAGGTTCTTTTGAACGGCTCGAAAAATCCGCTAATTACTCGGGAGGAGCTCAATTTCTTCGCCGTCGCACTGGTGCCCGTGGGGTGGAACACCCCCTCATTAGTCTCTTGGCGGAAAATTTAAAGTTCCGAAGAGGAGCTAATTACCAGAAACGCTTAAAACTTGCTCGCTAGCTCATTTTGCCATCTTTTAAAAGTTGCAATATTATCAAGAGTTCGCGACTAATGAAGAAGCAATTTTGCAACGTGCCCACTTTGAGTGTGTCGCATTGATACCAAGGAGAGCTCTTTCATATCTGATAGATTTTCTTGGAGAAAGGTACCCTACTGAAACGATGTGTGCGAGTCGGGAGAAATTTCCTTTCTGCGAGCAAGGGCAAAATCACTTGACTTTGAGCAAGGACATAGGAGTTGCCGGGCTTTAGATTAAAAAAGTAGGCGCCGTACATCTCATCTTCGACTCCGACGTCAATGCAGAGTTCCTTTATTTAGACGAAGGACGTGGGTGCTCATTATTGAGACTCTGCTTTTAATTGCTTATACGTTCCCACATGGCAAGCAATTTTATCTTTGTTGTCTATGTTACTGACCTTGCGGTAGTGTATGATTTTCTCTTCCTGCACAGAGATAATTAATTGTCTATTCTGTGTAGATGAATGAATGACTAAATGTACGGGGAGAGGATTCAGTTTTCAATATTAATTTATTGTAATTTTGTCTACAATTTTCATCATTTCTACCATCAACGTAATATCAGTGTTGAGCATTAGCTTTACTCGACAAAGAACGTCGATGTGACCATTGTCCCAATTAAATGTTCAGTTTATTTACGCCTTACTAGTGTATCTTGATTTTACATACACGTGAATGCGTTCTGGTAAGTATATTAACCTTCTCGTGACGAGTTAAAAAAAATGTATATCTTATTGTTCTATTTAAACGTTAATGAAACTAATAATATAAATAATAATAAACAATATGGCACCTATCCATGTTATTCATAACTATTCCTATTTAGAACCAGCATGTGCACAACTTTCAGTGTTGCTTAGATCATTAAATTATGAAAATTAAACTCCCAATCGGGGAAGAAATGCAATTGAGGATTAATTGTTGATTTTCATACACATACCTACATAATTTACTTTAAGAATCGTTGTTTTAAAAAAACGAGTTTGCCCATTTAGTTACTCTCTTAAAATTCTAAATTAAACCAAAAAATATATATACTTTTAAATCTTCCCATAAGTACGACGAATATTGTCGCTTAATATAGTAATAGTAATAGTTTTGTTTCTCTTCGCACGTTCTTGTGTTGATTATTAAGTAACAAGGAGAAATCATAAAATTTAGCGGATCCTCGAATTGTCAAAGTGATTCAAAGTTTACTGAACACCACATTGGGCAAAGAGCATATTTTTGGACAGACCATTTTATGGTAATTTTCCCGACCCTTCTACATATTGATTTTTTTCAGTGGCAACCAGGAGTTGTGTACTCCAGAAACTTTCGACTCCTCATAAAGTTTAATGGGAAATCTGTACCGGGAAATGTATGTTTTCGCCAGAAATGCCATGACGAAATTGTTTCGAAATTGAATTCCTTAGCTGCTCTCAAAGCAAACCAATATTGGCATTTGCTACCTTAACTTTCTCGTCGGTAGCGAAATTGGAAATTCGTCAAATATTTACATACCTAACAAATTGAAAATTTTTTCGCCGAGTTATTTGGCCTAAAGGAGTTGGGAACACCAAGGCGTTCAAGTCCAGCGGGCAGCTTTACACGAAATTGCAAAAATATCGCGGAAAGATGCAATAAACATCATCCAACGAAAGTAAGTAGCTGAGCATATACCTGTGACATCCTCGGGAGAAAAATCCTGGTCACAATTGCTGTGTATCAAAATTTTTACTAGAACTTTGTTTCTGTGTGTTGTTCATATTGCAAAAACCTGAGTTCATACATTGCATAAACAATTGAATGGAGTGCTTATCAAGTATTAAAAAATTTTTAAAAACCTAAGGGCTAAAATCTGGAAAGTACAAACGACTGATTTGGCTCGATAGTGCGGACGGCGGCAAACCGACGAGCACATCTGCATCAATTCCATCCAATAAACACTCCCTCGTCGCCATCTGTTACGCTATGCATCAATCAACATGAAGATAAAACCCTGCCAAGACCGACCTCGGCCCCACAATGGGTGCCTGCTATCTCGGTCATCCCGGGGGATTTAATAACGCTCCTATAGACGCCTCTTAATTCCGATTCACTTGGTTACACTCGAAGTTATATTAAGTGTCATCCAGATAAGTACGTAAATGCCGTTTCCTCAAGTCCATGGTTGGAACAGCACTCGATTTGCTCCCCGAACCCTGTCCTCGGCGAGTCGAGCTGCAATTGATGGACCTACTAATTGCCCCGTCGACTCAAGAGAGATAAGGAGCCGTTCGTGCTATTAAGAAAATTAAAAAGGAAATGAGCTGAGAATTTCGGGCGAACGCAGATAGCATTCGACCTAATTGGCTCAATGGTCCATCTATCAAAACGGACGAATCCTCCGGCGGTCACTGCCAAACACCTTTGCCACTTCCGCGGGTTACCGCTCGGGCTTTCGCAGTCTGCTCTTTATTGGCCTCATCAACTTTCCGAGATAAATCACCTTTTTTAAGGCGTTTTAATGTCCAGCCAACGACTCGAGTTTATGAACAGCATATTTCTACTGGAATCGTTCGTTCTCAGAACTCCGCAGAACCGACGACTCCGTCCTGTCGAACGAGATTATCTTGACTCGGAGTAATGGAGACGTCGTGTTCATGAGGGAAGCGTCTGAATGGTGGGAAAAAATCGCCTTCCGCAATTCAAAGCAATTCGGATTATTTTCCAAATTCGCGATTATGCTTTTCACCGCACAGAAATGATGAGGGAAATGGCAAGAAGTCCTAAACAGACGCTTTCATTTTAGATTCATAATTCCTGGACGGGAGACGTGGTGGATGGCCGGGTGGGTTGCATTTTTTAAAAATGGGCAACATAGACAACTGGTTCCATTCCCGCCATCGTACGTATATACACATGCAGGCTCCCAGAGTTGAAATTAGCTGAAGAGTGTGTGATGTTATTATTTGTTCTGATTCTAATTAATAACTAATTACTATTACTATTACATTATTATTTTATATAAATCAAATCCGTGATAACCTTTCAATAACGAAACCACTTCCACAGATGGTAAAGCAAGAAAGGTATGAAAAAATGAAATATTAGGTTTTGATGCGGATTTTCAAAATGGGACAACATGTATATAAGAAATAAAAGATATGAAATGTCTAAATGTACATATTTCCGAAATTCTTATAACTATTTGGAGATCTACGGCCGCGAAAACACGACTTTCAAGGAAAATTTGTCTTTTTACATATAAATGACGCTAAAAACCAAAACTAATTTTTGTATATGACCATAATTCGGAAATATGCACGTGTTTTAGTCATTGGGATTTGGGCTTTCCGAAACTTTATACTGTAAATTTGCATGAGCTATAGGATAGATTTAATCTTAATCGTAAAATCTGAGATTCCAGTTTTAAAATTGAATTTGTAGTCGTTTTGCTTGTTGAAAACAAAAAATTAGAATTATAAACGCACCACTTGTAAAGTTTTTGAATTCAATGTTCCCCCAGTAGGCCACCTTTAAGTTTGGTCAGCATGCGTCTGATTTGCAACACCATTTTGCTAATACCGCTGCCGAGATGAATCGGGAAAATGTATCCCAATTACCAATTGTAGCCAGGACTACGTGCTCTGCCGCCGCTTTTGGAATTGGAGAAAACTGCAAACGAGCGCTACATGTCCCGGGGAATTCTCACTTTGATCACACCAACCTTTCTGGAACTGTCAAGCTCCAAATTGCAGTTCCGTGTCATGTCACCTAATTTGAATTTGGTCCGCAAAAGGCTCCCAGAATCTGCTTAAACATTTACGGGTGCATCCAGCGGGGCAAAGCTGGAACGACTAAACGAGAAAAATAACGGAAGGCGAAACCTGACTCGACTCCTGGGAAAAGATTTAATTCAACTGCGAGGAGAGCTATTTTCAATTACAGCTGTGTATGGTGCACATTCGCCGAAAACGAAGCGGTGCGGTGTATCGGGGCATCTGGGCGCCGGGATAGGTCGTCTCATTAAAATGCCCGCCACGATACAGTTGTAAACAGTCGCTGACATGTGAAAGCTTTGCCCTTTCATCACTCAGGAAAATTCTTCCCCCGAGTGAGGGCTTTGCTTTGAGGTGTGCTAGATAAATTTCTTTCGCTCCTCCTCAAAAGCTTGCTTTATGCGCGCCGAAGGAAGGATTCCTAGGTAAATGCTGCTGGGCATTTGGGAGCCTCTGAAGGCGGGAGGTCAAGATTGAGGAAGTGCCTTTTAAATGTTAGCCATATCCGAATTATCAAGTGTAATTAACGACATCAGTGGTTAAGAACGTGAGCTGAATAATACAAAGTCCTCGAAGCACCTTGGAACATGATCGGCTTCAAAAAAATTAAGGGAAATTCACTTACGTCTGGACTCTTTCATATACCATCGTTAGATAAAGTCGCTATCCAGTAAGTCTACCTTTTGGCCTATTGACCTCAGAGCAGGACTCCTTTTGCTTTATTAATGCCGAAGAGAAAATTGCGGCCTGACGTCACGTTCATCCATTTGCAGCCGGCCTTAGAATCCTAAGTTAGATTTGTACATGCTTCAGTACGCCTCCGCATACGATCAAAATGCAAATCCGGATCTACTCCTAAAGATTCAGGCCGAATTCAAAACACTTCTCTGCCGCGCCACACCGCATTTCGCAGTTTTCCTAGTTTTTTCGTATAGTATTGACGAGAAATGAATTGATTCTTTTTTTTTGCGAAAGGATTGCGGAGTCACGACGTGTGCCCAGAAAGGGAATATCAATGAAATGCAAATTTCCTTGTTTCACACTGGCTACAAGCTAGGGCACCAACTACCCAGTGCGCATCACGTGCCGGCGCGATTCCTCTTCTGAGCAGAAGCCCTTCAGCCGGGTGTCACTTAAGTCGAAATTGATGTGAATTGGAGCTGCGGATGATACTTTTATTGCATTTGCACTAATTTATTACCCCATGTGACTGCCTGGAATGTTACCGCTGGAAGCACGTCGGCGGCAGATCTAGGCTGATTTTATTTCACTTGCCTTTTGTGGATTTTCTCACGTGTTTCTGTATTTTATTCTGTATTGGTATTTCTTGTGGCTTTTTTAACAGATGTAGTGCTTTTGTAGTCCGAACATGACGAATTGAGGGAATTGAGGATATTTCATGGTATGCTCTATATCCTATTTTAAGTTTTGATTTACGATAGGTAATCAACCAATACATGAAGTGGCATTCTTGTACCTGAGACAAATTATAGCTCATTCGAAACGAACTGGTTCGTAGGCCTCTTTTATAAAAACAGACATTAGTTATTGGAAAATGTAAATATGACGAAATAAAATTAAGCAAATTGCTACAGTTATTCTTAAATACCGAAGATATAATCTCCAATAGTAGTCAGACCATATAAATATCAAATTTTTGTTGTTAATAGTAGGCAATTTATATATATTTAATATATGAAAGCGAATAAATGGGTTAGCAATTAATACACTTGAATACCGTCCTGGCGATTATGCGTTCGATGTACAGTCGAACTACTGGAAATTCAAAATATACCAAATTGAACAAAGGCAAAACTATAAAATCTTAATTCAAAACTACACAGACGAAAATCAACAGTCACCAAACATAAATCAACATCACACTCTTCCCATGTATATCTATAATAATAATAATTAAAAAGAAGTAATGTGGGACAATTTTAATGATCATTAATAAGGGCAATGACATGTATTCTCCTGCTCTAATGAATGGTATAAGTTCTGCTGCTCTTCTTCACGCCATTGAATAAAATTTTTATGTACCCTGCAAATGTGAATGGTGGTAGGCAAACATTTAGTATGAGTCACTCACACCCTGCCTGGAAAGCCCTTTATCCTCTTAGCCAAAAGCGGGATTATCACGACTGATTAGGGTACCTAATTAATTAATTGCTGCTGCATCCTTTGCACGAGTACCTGGTGGTTTTTAAGTCTCGCAAAAAAGAGTTCTACAGTTCGGGATTATCCCTTTACATAGACGGGTCCTCCTCATCCTGGTGGCAGGCAATTTTGGCCTCTCCAGCGGTCTGAATTGGACCTCGTATGAAACCAGCAATGACCAAATACTGAACACCCTTTCTGAACGGAATGGCTGCTTTTTTCGCCCAGCATAAATGCCAGAGAGTATCCTGGGTTTAGAGATTAAAGGTCTTTTTTTTTACAGAAACATGAATGGATAATTCATAGCCAGAAAGAAACGATAATTGAATATACAGCGAGTTGGAGTGAATGACGAGAGGTCTTTCTTTACGAGTGCTTTATATAGAATGCCCCCTTTTTTGTAAATCTGAGTAACAACTTCTTTTCAGAGACGGACCATTGCTGAAGGAGCTTCAGATATAAATTTCACTTATTTGCTATGCTCCAACCCTTCGTCCTTACAAATTCCAGGCACGGGTCCGGTTTACTGCCCTGGGGGCAACATACTTCGCCGAACTCACTGACATATGCTTTTCATTTTGCGGGGGATTTCAATTCAATTCAGTTTCAAGAATATAACGACAAGGGGTGGCAAGCTTTTTGTGTCGCATAGATCTCGCTAACAACTGATAAATTCAATTAAGTGCTAACCTATCATCCAGAGTGGCCATTTTAATCACGACTGTGAAGGAATCGTTTGACCAAAGAGCTGTTACCCTACCCTATTAAAGTATACTTGCAAAAAGCAGGTCTCTTTCGAAAACATTATCTTTAAAGGTAATGTGCGATTAGTTTGAAGATTTCCGGTGATTCATGCCCCAGCTTTTTCAATCGAGACGGGCAACCTCCCGATCCCCAACCCTTCAGCCAGTCAAATACGCCAAAAATAAAGAGCAAAACCTAAACCAAAATGGTATGAATCGATCCGAGAACCTCCGTCCTTAATGATATAAAAGCTCGACTCTAATTAATCCGTTCAAGACCAGCTCCTTGCTTCCTATTGCCTGTCTACAGCAAAACTGAAGAATAAGCAGAATTGCAATCATGTTCCTTACTAATAGATACCTTGGGATCACTAAGGACCTCTCAATATCAACTCGAATAGAAATAGAAAGGAAAAGGTTCAACGGAAATGGCTTCGGAGCCAGAATCACGGGAACTGTGGGGTAGGGCATAGAGTAGTACACGTGGCAGGACGGATGCTGCATGCCAACAGTAGTACATGGATTCTGAACGCCCAATGGACTACGTGAGATGATTAACTACACCCCTTCGTGCTTCTCTGCTCGTGATTTGCATAGGTCTGGTCTGCAAAAGTAATTATTTGGCGCTTAATTTTTCGGTCAGATAACTCAGACCCACTTGGGGCGCATCTTTCATCCTTTGGTTTATACAAATAGTGCCGAGTGCCTGACAATATGGCTCTTGACTGATGGGTAACGCATGAATAGCTGTTTCTCAACCTCCTGTCTGAGCAAGAGAATAAATTTAAAGTCGAGCTCGTAATTTATAATGCACGCTATGGTATTTCTGTTCTCACACGGGTTCACCGCTTCGGGGTGTGCAGTTTTTCTGAAAGTTCTGTGAATTATGATCCGCGCTTCCGGTTTCTTTTCAAATGATACCCTTTGATTAAAGCATCACATCGTGTGCCAGAAGAGGACTTTTGCAAAATGTTCACTCTTTCATGGAAAAATAACTGCAATAAGCGAAAATCAAACTGCAATGTTACACAAAATTATTTTTTAAATTCTCACATTCTAAAATGAAACTAGCTAAACGTTGGTTGCTTGTAATATTATTTAAAAAATAAAGAGAGCGAAGAATATATAATATATAGAACATAAAGAATATATTAATTGGACGGATTTAGTGTGGAACTACATAACTAATAACTGTTTTAAGAACAAATATGGGGTTCTCAATTCAGTATGCAATTTATATTTATGCAAAATAAAAGACTACTATTTTATAATTATTTTAGCAGACAATTTATAAGTAATTCGTCCAAAAGTCAGTCTCCCTTTTCTTGTTACTAAATCTAGTTCTTTTACCACTAACTTGCGGCAGGCTCCCAACTACAGACAGACCGAAAATTAGTTCCTTAAGACGTGCCAATCTGCCACATTCCCTGCAAAATGTTTAACAATTCCGCTAGCCTCAATAGACCCGGCGGGCATCCCGGAACAAAAGTTTCATGTCGACGCTCGGAGACAGAGCCAACTTGGCGAAGTTTAGCACATTACGTGTACCCAATAACGTGAAATTTGGATGTCTTCCCGGAGGCGAGTGACTGTTAACATTACAAACCTCTTTGCTCGCTGCTATATTGGGTGACAATTCAAACAACAAACTCAGTAAATTTCAATTTTATTGGGCCCCCGGGGACCGGGCGTGCTGGCGGTCTAGCCGCTCGAGCGATCAGGGCAGCCCGTAGGTGAATAGCTTTTTAGAAATCACAACTTTCCGATGTTTAGCAATATCCGGCGGGGACGGCAACTTTTATCGACTCAAGAAGTTGTTCGACGCTCTGCACGCTCTCCCTGCAAATCGTGCGGGCGGGGGATAGCTACGGCTCTGATAAAATTTTATTGGTGAGACATTAATGTCATTGACGAATACTGGAAAATTTACGAGACTGAACCGGGCCAATAATAAATCTTGACAAAGCTCACAGGTTTCGTATACGATCCTGCCCTAACCGCCGGGGTTAGGTTGGGATCCGAGAGGCATGATGATGACGAGGACGCCCGAAAATCTTGAGTGGCACGAGCCCTGTAATATGAGCGGCTTTAATATGCAAGCTGGGTGGAATGTATAAATTAACCAAGTGGTCCCACATACGAGAAGTTTTCCGGCCAAATATTGATTTAGTGCTGTGTGCCAGGCAAATTCGAAAAGCGGGTTACTGTGTGCAGGGGTGTTGCGGAGATGGCAGTAACTTATTTAGCAGATCCATCTACGCTAGGCGAACTCCGTTATTGTGGAAACGGAAAGTGGAAAGTGGAGAATGGAAAGCCCAAGCCGCAGCTTGATATTTCATCCGGCTGTATGCGTAGCAAATTTGCTAGAATTTCTTCCTCGACGCCTAACCCGGCGGCGGCCCATGCAAGCGAACTGCCACAGCAACGACTCGCCTGTCGCTGTCGGGTTGTCAATTCTTCCGAAAAGATGTGCTCCTGAAGACTCAATATTGTACCGGGATATGGGACATAATGGGTGAACGCTACCTGTGCCCCATACCCAGCGAGGCGTTACCGACTGACTAAAGCTCTTAAAATCTCATTTTCTTCGCGAAAACCCATTAAGTCCCGTCAGAGTCAAAATGCTTCTATTTAAGTTGCTTCTCGTGTAATTGATTTTCCAATTTCATGGGTTTATGTGACACAACTCCGCGGGAGCCTAGATCTTGATTTTGGAAGTTTGCCAGGATTTAGAGGCAGTCTTCCGCACCTCCCGCCGCTATCCCAATATGCAAATTTTATTGGCCTCATAACGACTTCCCTTTCTTCGCCCTGATCTCCAAGATTTCAAACAGTTCTCAAGAGCGCCCGCCCGAAATATTATTATTGTAAAGAGACATTTACCTGTCACAACTGCACGGAATAAATTTATTATGCAAATGCCGATTTGCGTGCCCCTCGGACCCCGGCCGTAGTCACGGTGTGATAGCACGAAAATTTACAGTGAATTGTGGTCTTTGCCTTCCTGGCCGGGGTCGACTTTATTTGCCGGGATTGCCCGGGATTCTGATCACATCGCTTCCGCACCTCCACCTTCTTAAACTGTGAAAAGTTCAAGAAGGATTCGACAATTGCCGGGTATTCTGCCGACGATACTACGAAAGGCTCTTATGTAGATGTGATGCAAGCAAAACCAAATTTGAACCCTTTTTAGCCCAGGCAAGCCACCGAATTGGAGTTTATAAAAAATTTATGGTATAAGGTCGCCGCATCTGCGAAACACAGCGAAAATGTATTGCGATCCCTTAGCTTCAATATCATAATGGCGGACAAGGGGGAGTAACGTGTTCGAAGTGTTAAATCAAGTCGAAAATGCCGCCGCATTATACCCTTCTCGTGTCAGATTAACGTCTTTTCAGGGAGATTTCTTTCTTATGGGTGTTCATAAAGACGTCTTCCTACCGTGCCAGCGGGGCTCGGGAATTTTTTAAGGGATTCCTCAAAAAGACGAAGGACATTCCACAGAAGGAAAGAGAGAAGTGGCAGGAATCCCAGCGCTTCTGAATGCCTAAATTTGCTTTATACGTATTTCCGGGAGCGTTTCTCTGTCTTTAAGGATCAAAAATGGAAAGAATATGGAGCCGTTTATTGCAAGGTGTGTTATTAAAAAAATTCGCCTTAAATCGTTCCGAAATTTTCTTTAAAATTTAATCTACTTTTCATACCTAGTCTTAAACAGATTTACGATTTAAAATAAAAAAATTCCTATTTTTAAATTGGTACAAAGTATGTTAATGTAAACGATGCATCAGTAAGTACTCAGAATATTGTAAATTACAATTAAGATATTTCTTTAACCAATTTCGAGTATAATATCCTCGAAGCGGTAGAAGCTATTGCTTCTTGAGATGAACACAAATCTTTTAAAGAATTTCTTTGATAACCAAATGCAAATACAGTTTAATATGGCATGATTATTTTGTTATGCTTGCGAAGAATAACGTTCCTAGCCTGTTCGTCGTCTTTCTGGGTATTTGCTCCTTTCCACTGGGGAGCCGGTACACAAATTGGCTAATTGCTCTATTTACTCGGAGAATGTTAAATTATCTGCATAAATTCTTCCTTCAAGGAGTACGGCCCCTTGCGCACAAAGCAAAGACACAGGTTTCTTGAGCTCGGCAGACAATTATCAGCCAAAGGCACCTAAGCGCTCGCCTCGCGCCTTGTTTACTTAGCCCGCACCCGGAGAACTGATTTGCTACTGCGATTAAGCATAGAGCTCACGTCACGGGGTGGGCGGAAGGCAACCTGAAAATCTTACAGGGTGCATACAAAGCGCTGGCGAAACCAAATTGGAGGAAAAACAAATTAAACGAGGCTTATGGTCTTGTTTCCGGGCACATTATAAACGTTTCGTTCCAAACCGAATTGAGGCACCTCACTGCTAGTCCCGGCACCGGAGCCTCAGAGAGCACTAATTTAATTTAACTTGTGAGCCCCACCGTCGACCTTGTTCCATCTGCTTACGTTCACTCGTGCTCAAGCACACCAACATAGAAAATTTCAATTAGACAAGAAAACAAATTTTCACCGAGACTGGTTGGGTTATTTGAAGAAAGAGTCCGCTCTCGCTCCTACGGGGAATGTCTGTTCCGTGAACAGACTTGTTCCTGATTTCAACAATTGCAAACTACATTACTGGGTATTTAGGCATTCCCGGCGAAGATAAAAGGTCCCACGAGTTTCAGTAAGACAAGAGATTTCTGACGCGATATTAGGCAACGGGGTATTCGTCTAAAAAGTTTCCTTCTGTTAATCTTTACTCTTCTTCCTCTATCAGGGGCAAATGGGACTCTTATTGTGATCATCTTAGACTACTAAGTAACGCCTATCCATTTCTACAAATTTCTAGCGAGTGCCCTAGCTTCTGGCCATTCTATTTAGGCTCTACTTTCGCTATCTTGGCTTATTAACATTAAAATATTGCACCTTTTTCAATTCTAAAAAAACACCTTAAAAGTTTTTAGTTAAAACCATTTAAAAACTGTAGCAGAAAACAGCAATAACACAGCTAGTAGTGAATTTGTGCAATGAGCAAAGTACGCGGAAACAAAGTAACAGCTACGTACAATCTTTTGATTTTATAATTTAAATGCGTCAGTCAAAATTTAATAAAAGTCCATTAATATAACGCTTTCTATTTCTTTGCAAATTGTCTGCCCTGCAGAACGTGAAACCTTTTAATCTGTATTGTCTTCTACCTTCACTTCAGAACCATATAAGACCATAATTTTAGTCGAATTAAGGGCTATGAGGGCCTGGTATGCGTTAGACCCGATGAGCGCCCAAGAATCTTAAGGATTTTGTTTATATCCGCTGGGCAATATTGCTATTTTATTACTGGCTGAATATAAGTATCAGCATCAGGGCCAAGTAAGAGCTGGATCGGTATTCAATTTGGCTCCTTTGCCAGAAATCCAATCTAAAGGCACATTTCGACAATACCGACAGGCAAGAGAGGACGGAGGAAAAAAAGGTACTGAGACATTCCACGTATAAATTTCCAACAAATTTATTCCTTCGGGTTTTTGCCCGAACAAGCCAATTTCTAGAACCTGTAATTCCAGACGGAGTCCTCTGGGACAATGTCGGTACCAATTTCGGGAAATTACTAGACATCCAGAAATGAACACGCCCCCGCCACTCTAGTGCGTTGCGGGAATACTTTTTCCATCTGATATGTGTTCAGAGTACGGCCTACGGGAGAATTTATTGACTGGACCCGGCCAATATCGAACCACCTTGCATAGTCGGCCGTCACATTCTTATTGAACCCTCGAATTGGACTTCAAATCCTCATTTATAAACTAGCTCCATTGATTTTGCCTCTAAATATCTTGAAAGAAGTCCTCCAGCTCGGAACTGGCGCGATAAAATGAAATTTAAAGTAGATATCGAGCCGAGTCCGTGAGACACCCCCGTGTTAATTTAACACGAACTTTCAACCCTTCCTCAGGGTAAATAGCACCAAAAGCAGTAAATTTATTATTGATCCTGAGTCGAAGGGCAGAGTAGGTCAGGTACAGGTGCTGGTCTTAAGGTGATTTCTGCTTGATGCACTAGACAAACAGCGCGTCAATCCGGCAGAATGAGACACTCGCAGTTATTAAAACGTCCGGGTGGCATAAATTAGCCGCGAACGACAGAGTCGAAACCAAACATCAATCAACAGTTCGAATCCAATTTGCAATTACAAATGTAAATCCGCCCGAGAGTCGGAGTGCGGTAGACGCTCCTTCGGTGTTTATGTCAAACACTGTCTAGTCTAACTGCAAACAGCTCGCTGTTGACTTTAAAGATTCATTCGGCGGAGCGATGGCCATGGTGCCGGCGACAGGTTTTAAGGATTTGTTTTCATCGCTTTTGTGTCCTCTGGCCCCTGACAACCGCCGTCAGGTCCTGGCTATGGCAGATTGATTAATAAGGAATCAAAGGATGCTGTACTTTGCGCTATGTCCATTTGTATAATAGATGGTGGAGCGCGACATTAGATGTCCTAGCGTTCGTATATCAAAGAGAACCACTATATACACATGAATTCTATGTTCAGGCGTAGAGTGGCTTTGGCTGATAACTACTTGAGCATCAACTCTAAGAACTAATAAACTTATGAAACGACAAACGAGATTTGTATTTTTTCAAACGGGTTTTAAGTTTCTGGAAAAATAAAGAACGAAATTCTCTAATAATATTCTATAAGTTTTTAATTTTTCTCTCAGAACGTATATCCCTTCATTTAATCAAAGCTCAACAAAACTTGCTAATTTTATTGAATGGGATTAACTCTTTTTGCCCCAACTTAGTTCGTTTCGTTCATAAGAAGATATACTCATTTTAGTACCTTTCATTATAAAAAAAAACATATGTTCTATCTATCTATTAAACAATTGCTCATTCCATACAAAAAGCACCAATTCCGAGAAAAGTGCTACGCAAATTTCAATTGATTTTTTAAATTAGCTGTTAAAAAAATTGAAACGTTATCATTTGGCATTATTGCATTTCTCAGTCTTGAACACAGGCCAGTGTGTTTTCGGACTTGAGTTTTTCCACAGGTTGATGTCGGCCTACTGCAGACAGACTATCTGACTATCACGTTTTCCACGTACCACGCAGAGCCACGGCGATGTTTAAAATAGCCTCTGATCCAACGGGTACCGCGAGACCAAATTTTCCAAGGTTTTTAGATAGCACATGTCGATCGCAAATGATAAGTAATTTTCAGATGTGACTTTTTACGATACATCCGAAGTAAGGTTGCAGCATCGGCAATTCACTGAATACCGATTTGCCTCCATCTCCGTAATTTTAACATCTTAAATTGGTAAAACAAAATCGAATCATGCGATTCTTCTAATTCTCCCTAGTTAGCAGAATCAGTGCGGTCCACATTCTGGTTTTCTGCCAGAACTGTTCCGGCACATTCGGGCAATGCCCGGAAATTAATGAATTCATGTCGACATGAATTAACCCGTGTCGAACCCGCTACCCTAAATTATCATCAGCTGCGGCTCTGCCTCCGCTCTGCTCCTAGACCTACTAAATTATTGAAACTTTTATGGTGCAGCAGAAATTCACCAGGTCTGGCTAGCGCCACTCGAACAGGATTACCAGTGGACCAGCTTCGCGTCCCATAACTACGGTTCAAAGGCATCAATGCACTGCTAACAACATTTGCTGGTAGTCCTTCGGCCCGGTGTCAGGACAGCAGCAGGATAGCTCCAGGATGGCAGCAATTCATGCGTCCGAAGTTCGAAAGCTTAATTGGAAAAGTTTTTCTATTTTAATTACAAAACAAGGGAAAGAATAGGTGGCGCAGCCGTCATTCAGTCGGAAGGATCTCGAGTCTAGAGCTGTTTTGCCGTTTAGTTGGGGAGGTTTGATACTACTGCTCCAATTACAGGAAAGAGTGGGACGACATGGGCTATCCTAATTTCACTTTGTTCCCACTCGCCCTCAATTACTTTGTATTGCGCTCGCGAAGTGCCTGCAAACGACGCAAGTAACCCCTATTCTGATTAAGGGTACTGTCGTTTCCGTCGCAGTGACTACCATAATCATTCGATTAGTTACCTACTACTGGTTTGTATTGCATTCGATGATTTTAAAGACAAATTGAAATTGTTTTGCAAATTTATAGTCATGGAACTGCTAAATAAATAAATAAATAGATACATAAATAAGATAAACAGGATTTTCACATTATATACATATGTACCTACGTATTATAAAAATTGTTGCAAAAATCAATACTTAATACAAAATTTGCTAATTTTCCCTGTAATTTCCACCAGGTCTTCTATAAGTAAGAACAAGTTCTGAAATAAAAAAGGAATATCGTTTCAAGAAATATTTTCACAATCAACTTAAACGACACGCGACACTAAGTAAAAACAAATATAATTATGTGCTATATCTGTAGTTAACGCCTTTTATATACCCAGCCATTTAAAAACCCATTGTTTTTCCTCAGAACGTAGGAAAAATATATTTTATTTTTTCTGATAAGATATCTTTACCATATGACAACCTTTCCGGCTTTTAGATTCCATTGCTATTAAAACTACAACTGCCCCAAGCTCTATCCCAACGATACACATAGTTCAACAAAGCTGAAATCGACTTCATTCGCGCTATATTCTGGTTACACAAAGAAAAAATTTTATTTTTAGAGTACCATTAATCAATCATTGGACTGAGTGCTGACTGTATGAAGGAGGGAGCAAGAAAATTGAGTCAACATAGACTAAAGCGAAATTAGTCCTAGCGATGGTCCCTGAAAAACATATAGTATTCGTCCTTTGAATTCTCCCTCCGAAAACAAATCTTGAAAACTACTCTGTGTATTGAAGTTCAATTTAATCTTGATGCAATTAGGCGATTAGACTTGTGCGAAGACCCCTTGTTACTCCTTAATGCTATTTCAACATGGCAAATGAGGTGGAAAACTTCAACGTGTACACTGTAGGACGAAGGATTGGATGGCGATGATGGATGTGATGGGAATATGCAGCAGTCTCCATGGGATTGTTCCTCCAATTCGAGCAAAGAAACTCGTTGCAATGTGTGCATAAAGAAGTTCATAAATGGAGGAAATTTAGGCATTATGCTGCAAGACAATGCCAACGCAAACCAAATTAAAAACGACAGTCCGGCGATAAGTCCACATTGTGTTTGGCTAGGGTAAATACTGTCATAAGTTGTTTGGACAAGCGTAGCGTTAGCCAAACGTCGCGAAATTATCTCGTTAGCTGGCTTAAGTTTGCAGCACAATTTTATCAGCTTCGATGCCCTCGAATGGATAATCCTCTCGGCACGCTTCAGTTCACAAGACAATTGCGTTGTTTGTCTATTCGATAAGTATCCAGTGGATACGTCCACCCACTCGCATTGTCCATTCGACGTATGTTTGTACTGATTTCTCGACTTATCGCCGCAAAGTAATAGATTTTGATTTAACTTTTTGTAATTCAATTCAATTTTTGATGGTAAAGACGATTACTTTACGGCAAATATAATTATACCAAAGTTATCAAAAATATTTTCTCTAAAAGTCAGAGAACCACCGACACCTCTTAAAAACATTGTCTCGGTGGAGAGAGTTCCGTTTGATACTTAGCCTGAGAAAGCGACTTATTTTACCCCAAATCGGGGCAAATTAGAATAAATAAAATTACTTCCACTTCGGAGCGTGCTAAGAAAATTCTTCCAGGACTAAGTGTCCATCAACTCCACTCAGGGCTTACTTTTTGCTTGGCGGATGCAATTCAGAAGCGCAAAACTTTTTGAATGCAATAGTGCGCCCGAGTAATGAGCGTCGTTTCGCTGTAATAACAACTTTTGTGCCCCGAAGCGTGACGGGAGGGACGGAGTTAGTGGAGGTCCAACTGATCTAACAATTATGAGTTCGTCGACGCTCGCCTCTGTGATTTCGCTTTAATTAACAAAACGTCTTAGAAAACTCGCAACTTTAGATAATTTCGCTAATGCATCTTGCGAAGAAAAACAATCAAAGACAGGCGACAAGGCATTCGCGCTAAATCTTCCAAGAATGGAGAAAGTTTGTTCGCGCGAAGTTTTGTAGCTGTTTGAGCAACTTCCCGAAACGGGACGAGGCGAGAACGAGCCAGAAGTTGGAGTTTTGTTTTTCAGCAAGCGCTGCTGAAAATTTTGTGTTACGTGAACTTATTACACCCCAATTAGAAAATTTGCAAATCAGTTCAACAAATTCGGAGTAAACTCCTTTTGAAACTAAATTTCCTGCTGATATGCTGGAACAAAAAAGTGTTCCATGCTAGTAGGACAATAGTAGCAATAAACTAATAGAAAAAATTTAAAAAGGCAGTTCTTTATGGAGTACTGCTGTCTACTATTATTTAGCATCAAAGCAGAATATAAGGAATTTCAAATATGTGTTTGATCTTCGATATTTGCAAGAAGTGATTATGATTTTCAATCAGAATATTACTTTCGTCATTTATAAAAAATTTTAAACCTCTGAACAATTTTATTTACTTGTTTCAGTTTTAAAATTATGCGTTAAAGAATAAATGTGCACACAGCGATTGGCATTAATTGATAAATAAAATATTGTAATATATGAAACATGAATTGTTTTAACTAGTATTAAAAGAATTTACAGTTATATAACTCAAAGATATAATTAAATATACTACTCTTAAGAGACTTTTCTCTGACTTTATGTATCATCTCATACTTTAGGAGTAGATATTTCTTGATGTGAATTTAATCTATGTCAATATTCAATTATAAAAAATCAACCTATCAGATCAGATCTACTCCTAAGTTCTGCAAAATTTATTTCGGTGGCAATAAAATACTAAAACTTCAAGGAGAAAGCTGGCGGAGATCAAACTGCAAAATTATATAAAAGATTATACTTAGCAATAGTTTATGATTGCCTAGAATAATAGGAACATCATAAGCAAACGCACTTCTTCCATAACAGTTTTTTTAATTTGGTACAAACTAAATCAATCTATAAAAACAAGTCTTAACTATTGAACTGGTAACTAAAATTAAAGCTTCTCTCACACGTATCAAGAATTCATTGCTATTCTATCGCTATGTAGGTCGGTTCCTGATCACTAGTCACAGAACTGTCTATTAAACCCTCCTGTGGCTGAGAATCCATTGAATGTCGAACAAGACCACTACTAGAAATGCATTAAATAGGGGAAAATAGTTTTTTTTTAAATAATTTCAATACCTTAGCGAGTTTATGCTATAGGATCGATAAGACGGCGGGGGTGTAGCTATTTGCGCTGGGCAGCGCGGCAAATTGGCGGCATCATGGAAAAGTAACCTAAGGAAATTAGCAAAAAAATAAATTTATAGCAAATTATAAACCCTATAATCATGAAGTCAACTTACCCTACAGCAAACTCATTCAAGCTGGTCACATAAGATGGTGGGGGTGTACGGTGTTGAAACTCAGGGTATATGTAGCTGCTGGCGAGGAATCTATTGTTACAGAATATGTTGTTACAATTTCTGCATGTCTCAAGGTGCCTGCAGCAGGCACAGCTATCGGCTTCATCAGCAATAGTTAGTTTCCATACAGCTCCGGAAATCACCAGTAGAGATACTCCAATGCCTGGAAGCAAATCTTCCTATTAATATATCTGGCACCTGCATATGCATTCGAATTACCTATCATTAAAAGTGCTGCACTTAGATATTGTGTGGACTGTTCAATCAGACCAGTCGAACCCAGGACTATTCCCCCGAGGGTACAGGCAACACCACCCAGAGCTAAGATCCCGATCACAAAAGGAACCGAAGGAATCTTGAATAGACTCATATGCAGCCCGCTTCTGGGTACCTCTAGATTTGCTCTGTAAAGGAAAGGTCACTTAGTGCAATTACAATTTCAGTTCCTAGAATCAAATGTTTTGTAATCCACTCATTAAAGCTAGTTCAAATTAGAATAAAAAGATCACACTAAAATTTTACAAGGTAAAAAAAAGTAACAATGGTCAAGATTTCCATCGAATCTAAAAAAACCTGATGTAATCATTCGAGCTCTTTCAACCAAAACTGTTCTATACAAAGGGTCATTGCACATCCTCTTACATCTCAACTCACTCACCCAACCGAGATACGCGTGTAATTGGCCCATATGGCGTCCATTCACCGCTCAAACATAAAAGCCCAGATAAAAAGATTTTATGCGAACGAAGGAATGCATTTTTTTTTGTCATCATAAATATATAGTTCGGGTGGGCAACGCATTTTTGGCAGCAGCAGTTGCCGAAAAAAGGAAGATTTATCTCCCGTCCGACACAAAGGGACTATCGGCGAAGCCCTAAATTGCTACAGAAACCCACTTCCACAGTGCACTAAATGGAGTAGAAATGCCCTGCCTGGCCTAAAAAGAAGACAAGAAGCTGAAATCATGGTCCCAGCTGAAGAGGGATTTTTGAGACATTTGCACCTGCGGTTTGGGTAGGTAGACGGAGATTTGAGAACGATTTAAGGCACCACATTCCAGAGGTGCGTTTTTTAGATAGAAATTTTCACCTTTATCCGAAGAGGTTTTTGTGCAGAGGAACATTTGGTCGCATCGAAGGTAAAGGAGAATCTATAATCCATAAATGCCGCCGATCTGCTTTGTAATTTGAGAAAGATAACCGTTTGCGTCTGTGAAGTTAGTTAAACAACAACAAAATCCTACAGTGAAAATAATGCAATAGTCCCTTCCTGATTTACGCGCCAAACAACAAGCGACTCCATAGTTCGGGCATAAAGAATTTTAATTGCGACTTTGATTTTTTTTTATTATTTTTGAACAATCAAGAAAACATTTCATAATCGATAAAAAGAAGAATCGGTCAAGAATTGCGACCAGTCGCCTGTTCCCATTCATACAGACCAACAAATTTAGGCAAATTTAGATCATAATAAATATTCTAAAAAATTATAATTTAGAGTGAGATCTCCTCTTTCCAAAAAGCTATATTAAAAGTTGATAACTTGTAAAATTACTAGAGCCGCTAAAAGAACCCTCACCTGCTGAGTGTGCAAAACGTTTATGCTTGAGATCGTTTTTACAAATGGACTCTTATTTAAATTGTATTTGATTGTATTTCGAGAAGAGGGAATGGGTTTCACACGAAGGACTAGATATTCAACCCCAACACCTTACCTGAGATAACGATATTAGTCGAAAATATGTATATTCCTCTGAAAGACTGTGGATTCACTCAGATTCGGTACCGCATGGAACTAATCATAAATAAACCGAAGTAAACACGAAATTTATTTAGCAGACATAGTTGGATTTAAGCTGGAAAGTAATCTCTTAGATATAAATAACTGCTCAAATGCACATTTGGATAATAATCTACAAAAAACTCAAGCTAAATCTTTCATGAGAATGGTATATGAGAATTGTTGTTTAAAGTGCTTCGGTATAAATTAAAAAAAATTAAATTAAGGGCTGGTATTATTATATAATAAAAACACCAAATGGTTTATCAAGAACCGTAACTATATAAAGAAAGTCCTTCGTTTGCCATTGTGCAGGAAAGTATATAAATCCAGTGTTTTATGAAGTTGCAGCCATGAAGCAAGGATATTTTTCGAACCACTACAAGGTGGAAGTGCCATAAAATCGTCCCAAGCACTTTACTGTTTTTTATGACGCTTACAGGTAGGATTGATTTACGTCTGGACCGAAAAAACAATAAAAGATAGACAATTTCCTGGAAGTGTTCAATTTTTGTGGTAAACAAGCGCCAATAAACGAGATAGCGCCAGTGAATACCATTCTCGGGGTGGGAGGTAAGATTACCACATATGCATAACAGTCAAAATATTTTAGAAAGCAGAAATAAATTCAAATTTCCAGAAATCCCACAAATAAATATTCTTCCATGAAACCAGGCCCCTTTATTGCTCCATTGCCTGGAATGGAGGCCAAGTCCTTTTCCGAGTAAATTAAAAGTGAAACGTTCTCGAAGTGAATAATTAAGTAGCCACTCGAGAAGAGCAACGTGTCGGACCGGCAAGGATAGGTCTTTCCAGCCCTGTCGACATTTTTCACCCGGCGACCACCTAGCAGCTGAAGCTGAAGCGTTATGCGCAAATCCCATTTGCTCACACATGTTGATGCCATTAGGCTTGAAATGTGATCCCGCAGGCTGAGATATGTTCAGGCGGTGGACTAAATTAAGTCGAATATTTAAATGGGCCGGCTTTTCCTAATGGGCCCACAAAAAGAAAAACAGCTCAACGGCTGCTTAAATGGTATCGCACTCTTGGTAGAAGGAGAGAGTGAAATTGGGCCTAAAGAAACTAACAACAAGGTGAGGAATTAATTTTCAATTACCGCTGGGGGACAGGTACCGGTAGGTGAGTATTGTCCCGGCTAATACTCGTCTGGCTTACGGTCCCCGCTAAACCGCTGTCGAGTGGTCCGCCGTCCAGGTAAATCGCCGTGTATTGCGGCGGCAAACGGTCCGCCTTCTGCTGGAACTTTCGGAGTTTCCTCCGTAGCTGCCTTCTCTGACGTGACTCCCGAGAGCATGTGCTGGAATTCAGGATGTCCGAGGGGGCTGATTCATTGGGTGCACTTTGTACAATTTGTTCACAGGAATTTATTACACTTGCCACCCGCATGGAGCCATTCCCAAGTTCGGTCAGGGGGTCCTCGCTAGCACAACAAGAATCTCCGCAGTTGTCGCACTCTCCGACCAGGCAGGCCTGCTCCTGCTGCAGGGCTGCAAAACTGCCCTTCGGGTCGTAATCGGCTACAACAGCCCCAAGCACGGTTCCGTTCTCGAAAACCATCACATCACAGTTCTTCGGCGACGTTTTAAATGCTTTCTTTGGCGTCAACATATTGCATTACCGCACACTGATCCACACTATCTCAGATTAAGTGGATCTCACGAAAAATCCTACCGGCACTCTACCCGGCCGTGTCACCTCAACGTACCACTAAAAACTGATTCTTCAGATCTTTGTAAATCGATGGGTACCGAGCGCCGAACACATGAGACCCTTCTTCGTCTGTCCTGTCCCAATTCTTCTTCTACTCGCCCCGGGATAACGATGGCCATCGGCTTACCATTTGCAAAGGGTCCCGTGCATGATTCCACAGGCAGGGAAAGGAAGTGATAAAATTACCTTCAAGAATGAGCCCTCGACAATATGGGTTTCTTTAGCCCTTCTCTTGTAACCACCACTAAAAGTTACCATGGACTGCACGATAACCGGTATGATCTTCGTCTCATCCGGCGATGTTTCGAAATGTGGGTGAATTTCGAATGGATTAGACCTGCCATTTTATCAGCGGAATCAGAAGGGACTCATCAATCCTCACCCGCCTGATGTTTATTCAGTGTATATGAACTCGAACACGGTCAAGTCAGTCTGTTGTGCCAGGGTAGTTTTTCAAGCCGGACGTTTTCTGCTTGTTGGCAACTCATATGCTTCGGTTTTTATCTGACGAATCGAGAGTGGTCCAGGCAACGGGAAGCGTTTTTGCGAGGCAATCATGCAGCGAAAATAACTTTGTCAATAAATCGACATGTGGTAAGCCGACGAGATCAAGGGATGTAATCGTTTAAGGCAATACGCACTGTTACTAAGCACAACCGACCACAAAACCAGGACAAACATGAAATCCAGAAATAAATATGAACAAGGATATAGCATGCCTCGAAGTCACGTTTATAAACGTCGAGCAATAGGACGAATAACAGATCACTCAAAAATGATTTTGTTTTTCACAATTTCCGAAATCTCTCATGCAAGGCTTTCGAGAAAGAGAGTCCAAAAATCAACTTTCTTTTCTTGTGTATTAAAATTTTAAAATAAAAACCAAAGCTAGGTTTTATACCTAAAAATGTGTAAATGCGGCAAATCACAAATCTAGCGTACATAATGGAAATGCATAAATATCACAAACTTTTAACTTCTTTAATTATACTTGCATTACTTATGAAATGAAAGTAAGCATTAGTTAAAGTTTTAGTAAATGTAATCATGATTTCTTTGTTAAGAAAAAACTTCCGGCAAGTCAAAATTCTTGTATTATAGTTATTTATTTTTGCAAAAACAGCCTTGAATTGGGTCATTCAAGCAACGCACCAATTCGCGGGTCACAATTAGGAAATTCAGGGGAATAAGAACGGTAAGAAGATTGCCGAGTATGCTACGTTAAGCCAGGCAACAACAGGAATAATTGCAAATGCTCTTGCTTCCCTGCAAAAAGGCCCTTGCATCAGCCAGGCTTCGCATAGCTCCTGGACCAGATCTACCATTTGGGTAATTGCGCAAGTTCATAAAAACCCTTTCGAAATCCAGTTCTTACTTCGAGCAAAGATTAGGGATGATGGAGTTTATAAGGGCGCTGGCCGTTGTTACGGCTGTGCTCTCATCCGACTAAGTTGGATACAAATCTTCAACTGACTTCATTCGCTCCACATTTCTGCCGCTTGCTTACCTCCTTAGGGGTTTGCTTTATTTCTTTGTTCAGTTTGAAGTTGAGTCCGTGCCAAACAAATTTGTGCTCGATCACGGGACTCGTGAACAGAGTTCTGCATATGTGTTCGATCCGGACAGGGGAGAGCTACACCACCCAATTAATGAAATGGAAAAGTTCTCAGCGTTAATTCTGCGAAAATGCGTAGGATGCGTACCACCTCAGACCACACCACACCGACCCCTAAAAAACGCCAGGCCAGCGTACCCAGCAGAGTGCACATCCGGAAAGAATTTGCGGGCAGAAATAAATCAATTAAAAGCCAGATAAAAAAGACGAAATGATAAATTACTTGCAGCATCGATAAGGCCTTGCCAGCACAGCCGGGGCTGCGGGTGGTAATCAATTTATCTCCGAGGACGAGAACGGAGACGAGCTCGAGGACGAGGATTCCATAAGGAGGGTGGTCTGCACCTATTATTACACATTTTCCACGGATTATGCTCCGCCTGCGATGGGTATTGAGCTGAGCCTGAGATATGGACCAGATGTTGAAGCGATTTCTGAGAATGATGAACTGACATTAAGAGGATTACATTATCATCGGCTGGGAAGGTACTTCATCGACGAGCCCGCTCCGCCATCGCTTGGCCGGAAAGGATTTCGCAGAGGTGCGGCGCGGTTGTTTATTTCGTGTCATTGCGGCTTGTGCATGGATCGGCTTTCACGGTTGCTGGGGAGCTACTGTTGGGAAAGATTAATTTTTTCCCTGTTTTTATTTATTTCCGAATAACTTTGCAGCAAGCGAGCCGCGGGAGGGGATTGCTTATAAACGTAACTTAAATATGGCACAAATAATATGACTCGGGTGGCAAGCCGGAGTCACTCCGCACTTAAGCACCTAAAATAATAAAAACCTCATCTCAGTCCGATACTCTTATCCTTTCCTTGATTCCAATTAAACTGTTTACGCGTGGAAAGTATAAGAACAGATCGCAATTTCTATCTCGATGCGCTTACAATCTGTAAAATTAAAATATTTCTCTAATTGCTCCTGGGATCCCCATCTGTTCTGCACAACAAGCGATACAGGAGATAACACTCGACTGCTATGCAGCCTCGCTCGCTGGTGGAATTAGAACTAATGAATGATGCCGTGAATAGCGCTGTGATTTCTTCTCTTTTAAGCAGCAACGCTCCTTTCTGTTCTGAGTCATATTGTTTGATAATGATAATAACAGTATGCGTGTTCCCAGTTTAGATAAATACGCCATACCGGAATTTTTTTGATAGCCTCCATCGTTAAAGTATTTCAATTAAATTGTAAAAAAATTCTAATACACGTGCAGTTTGAATGAACCACAGGATTTCTAAATTTTTGGAATAATGTTAATGCATCTCCCGATTTTAACACTATGTTCTTTCTATCACGTTTTCTCAATTTAAATGATTGAAATTAAAATACGAAAGTTACGACATAAACACCAAAGGACTTAATAAAGAATGATATAAGAGCGTTCCTCAAAGGGTTATAAGGCAATCGTTTAGCAATGCATAAGCTTAAACAAATGATACAACCTTCCAGTGAAAAATAAAGAAGCAAATAATTCAGGTTTGAATTTGAAAAAAAAAAAATTTAAATTAAAAATGTGATTCGGTGAAATATCTCTGAGGTTTTTCAGGCCAAAGATATAGAAATATTTACATATGAGGGAGCATAGAAATCACAAGATGAAAAAGTAAGCCTACTAACAGATAAAAAAGGATAAAAAAGAGTTATAATCAGTGATAACATAAATACTCTTCCCCATGAAAAAATCCATCCATCCCAAAATACTGTCAGGCCCTCAAAATCGTCGAGATTTCTCATTTTTAGCATAAACCCGTTCCGATTCCAATTAAAATAATAAGGAGAAAAGTTTGAACAAAACAGAGTCAGAGTCTAGCGGGTGTGCGGACTCTGCTGCCAGAAAACCCTGTTCCCCACAAACTAGTTCTCATCTGACCGATAATAAATTTCCATCAGTTGATAATTACAGGACACCATTGGTTGCTGGCTTTGGGAGCTCTATGTGGATCCAGCAGATCCTAATGAACCTTTAGCAATTTATTGATGCAAAGTGCCTACCGTTTGTTTTGAAAGCCTACTAAAACCGCGTGTCTGGATTACCGGACATTAAATTAGCTCGCTATCGGCAATTTGTCCATGCAACCGTGGTAAGTAAGTAAAAAGGTTACGGGTCAAAGAGATTACAGACGAGGGGAGGTGAGGGGATGGAAAAGACTGGTCGAAGTGGTCGATTAACAAAATTATGCTTGTTTGGGCGAGATGATTTTTTAATATAATTGAGATCGCCTGAACCAGGACGCGTGCTGGTTCTTGTGAAATCGCCTCAGGGCAGGATAGCGTTGATACAAGACGCAAAGGTTTAGTTACATCTGAGCTCTTCGACAGTTTCATTAAGTTAATTGGAAGCCCATCCGTCTGAACAGCTTTGAGGTAATCTGCCACAGAAGAGTTTCAGAACTTTGCCCGACAACTTCCATAACGTCTGGATCTAGTTCCTACATAGCGAAATGATGGAATCTCCCTAAAAATTCCGGGCTATATCCGCCCCGGCCGAATAAGTGTTCGACGTGCAACTTCCGTTCGAGAATGGAAGAGGATGCCTCCTGCAACCGGAAAAATCTGGCTGCTTCCCGGCTAGCAAAAGTTTTCTCATTATTCTGAGTGCACACACGACGACGAGCAGTGGCGGCAAGGCGACTTATAATAGCCCGTGATTTATTAAGTAGCATCAAAGGTAATAATGCAGACAGGAGCCTAATTGAGAACACGCCTCCGCTGCAGAGCGGCGCGGCGGAGAAGGTAACAATGAACCTGAAGAGCCCTTCTTTGATAACTGTGCATGGCGGATGAAGCAGAAACAGATATGCCGAAACTTTCGCAGTAAGTGCAAGTCTGGCTCGGCGAAGTCGCTGGCTGCAAGTGAGCCACTCAGGCATTTCCCTGCCTTGTTGCAATTTCGATGATATGCTCCACTTTTTGGAAAAAGAAAAACTCCTAAATTGAGAAGGTGCAGCACTCATACGAGCTATAGTATTACGATACCACCTGCGGTTCTACAGAAATAAGGATCAAACTTTCTGAAACTGATACTTGAATGAAAACTGCTTTAAAGGTGAAACACTGTTCATATTATTGGGAACTATAAGTGAAATTAGTTTGTGGTCGAATGAGAAATGTGTTCTCCAAATTGAAACTAAAGAGCGTAAATGCGACAAACCTACGTACAGCAGGAGCGATAAATATTTCACATTGGGCAGGCAGACACTTTCTCGGTCATTTCCTGCGACTGAGGAAGCAGTAAATTAAGAAGTTAATAATTTATTTAGCAAACTGTATTAAAATCGCGATTTATAGTATTAATTATTAATTAATAATTATATATTATTTATTAATATATTAAATTTTTTATCCAATCGAAATTACTATCTGAACATGAATAAACAAAACTTTTGAAGATGCCCTTGGTGCCGTCTTTATAAATTACATTGCGCTACTATGAGTTTCCAGCAAAGCAAGTGATAGATGATTTCATTAGATAAGAGTCAAAACCCACGCTCTAGCAAATATTTTGATTATCGAGAAGTATTTGTGATTTCACACCTCACAAATACCGGAATTATTTGACTTCGACTTTGGCTTTGGCTCTTTCTTTACAAATCGGCATAAATCTGAAAAGTGTTATAAAAACTTGAAGAGAAAGCTGGTGAGAATGGCTACAGAACCCTATCATGTGTGTGTCCAAACCGGCCGATTTTTTTTACAAATGTGTCTATGCGTATACAATCGCGGAACTGCTAGTTTTAGTTATAAAATTAATTATATCTTATTGTAAATTTGACTGAAATAAGTGGGAAAAATATAAGTATAAAAGCAGAAAATATAAAATGATATGTAATTACAACAATTCTAAAACCACTTTTCGAACGGAAGTGCGAAAAACATCCAAATTCTAAAGCGAATAAGTGTTACACGTGCTTCCACTTTCAACTTTCTTTGCAGAAAAGCCATTTTCTAAAAAGTTGCCAAAGAAACCTGGAGGAGGAAGTTCGAAAAATCAAATTAAGTATAAGCGAAGTGTGCTCCCGCTCCCACTGGCACTCGGCAAACTTTTAGCACATGCGACAACCGGGACCGAGCCCAGGTCCGGCACGACCAGTTTCCTAGTTTATTGGCTAGAGGCGCTGCAGTAGGGTATTTAAGATTCTCATAATCGGCTTAGCAAAGGCTTGCACCGCTTGAATGGTTTTTGGCTGTTGTGCTTTTAGGTGTAAGCAAGGATAGGCCGTTGACTTACAAGCCACAGCTTCAAATTCAAATCAACAAATAATTATGAAGCACTCAAAAATGGACGTGATGGAGAAATAATAGTCGTATAGATTGAGAAATAGTTCAGGTATTGGCCGCTTTGAACAAAAGGTCGAAGTTAATTTTTTCTCTAGGAGAAGATACATCTGCGACCACTAAGGAGGAGAAGTGACCGGTGTGATTGTAAGATTTTCAATTTTTCTGCTTTATTCGAAAGTGAACTATTCATTTCTTGTGTATACAATCTTATGAATAGCTGCAAAGAGAATTTGTTTATATCATGTATAGGAGCTTATTACTAAGCTTTGCACGAAATGTTCATGCCGGATTCGCTCAATAATTTTTCCAAAATATTCAACTAAACTCCAAATGTGATTATAAATGGTTCCGATGGCAAAGTTAGCACACCATATTCAAAAGAATATTTTTAGTAGGATATGCCCTTAGCTCGGTGAACGACACTCACTTTCTCTTTATCACCCATCATAAAAAATATGCACGTGGTGCAATTTATTTTTCATTTTGCTCATTAAATTTATCACAATTTATAATTACTTAAATTATATATTTAACTATGGTTCTCACTGACATCGAAAAATTGGTTATCTGAAAGGTTAGATGATGTAGATCTGTCCAATTTGATGGAGTGTAGTTGTGAAATGCTATTTGGCTTAAATTTCTGAACAATCTCACTGCAAAGGAATTTCGTTTATAAGTGCCTTTATTTCTGCGGACCATTGAAATACAATTTTCTAAACAAGCTTGATTCAAATGGGAAGTGTGGTTTTAAAGTCTTCCATAAAAATAAAATGCCGCTAATCGCATAATTGAGGCATTATGAATCCCATATTTTTCATTTTATAAAATAATGCACGCGATATAAAATATAATCTTCTAAATAGAGATTTTTGTTCTTTTGTCCACTTCATCCCAGCTCCGTGGAACACACACACAAATGTGCTCACAGGCTTTAGCTTATGCTTAATAATCTCTTTAATTGTATGATTTCTACATTCCTTACTCGAATTATTCTCACTTTTAAATTTTTCCTTGGCTGGTTTTAATGCAATTATAGGTTTTTTCTTAGCGATTTTACTTTGTATAGAGAGCCCCTATCTAATGTGGAAACGACGGATTCTGGAAACTGCGAAGGAAATGGCGTGTCTTTTTCTGGGTTTGCAGATAATGTATAGTGTTTTATGCACGTTCTCGCGCTCGGCTGCACATCTCTGGGAAAACACAAAAACACTAGCTTAGTTAAAAATCCAACTACCAATATCAATCACTAGGTAAAAGCAGAAACCGATCTCGCCCAAATCAAATAACAAATTGTTTCCGCAAACCAACACCTGAACGCATAGAAAAGCAAAGTAGAGCAAGTAAACTCGCCCTGCTCTTCAGAAGTCACAAGAACGTGCTCATCTCCTATTAAAGAAGCAAGATGTTATGACAAAATGTCTCAACCTCACCGAGCTTGGATGTCTCCGCTTAAGAACAAATGCTCGAAGTTTTGATAACTTTTATCTTGCAGTGTCAATCGAACAAAAATTAAAAGTGGACATAGTTACCATCTAGGTGGGCAATTAAGCATCTCTTTGGCCATCACTATTATAATTAATTATGTCTTATTGTAAATTTGACCGGGCGGTATCCTACGATGACAACGAGTCGAGAAATACTGAAGAAACTCAAATCTGAAACCTATCAGGGGTATCCTTTGCACAGAACAGTGAGCGCTTAAGCAGTGTCTTCCAACATTTGAAAATTGAGCAAAAAGAAAACGTTGAAGAATTGGAAGACTAATTAATTAATATTTAATGTTTTTCATGTTATAATTGTCTACTCTAGACTTTAAACAAAAAAAAGAAGACTCAGAGTAAGTAGTATCAGTTTAATAGATTTATATAATGTGTAACAAGTATTATTAAATTATTCGTTGTATAAATACGGAAAGTAAAAGAATAAAACGTGTCGTTAATAACTTAAAGACCTTGCAAATAGCGTCGCAGCTCCTCTTCAGTGTCGAATATCATCACCGGGAAGGGAGATCCAGGTACAAAGTCTCCGGCCCATTTGACCTCCACGCGATAATCGCCTGGTTCAGTTGGATCATACTAAAACCGCGTATATAGAGTATTTTATAAAATAATTCCACTGGAATGAACTGCATTTACCTTGCATAGAATAGTCCGGTCCTTTTGACTTTCTCTTTGCATTTCAACTCGAAATGCGCCTTTGGGTCCGCGCACGCGTACCGTCAGTTGCCCGGCGCCAGCCCCACGAGTATCGCAAATGAAGCGCGATTGGAACGTTGCCAAAACTCCGTGCTCGATACCTGGACCATACACTCGCACCTATGGAACATCCAGCATTAATTTTAAGTACGCAATATGAAGAAAGGTTCATACTTTGCTTGCATCTGGAGCACCAGCCACTTTAAGTGCGAAGGGAGACCCTGGCACATGTTGCCCGCCGTATTTGATTGTTAGCAAATGTCTTCCAGGCTCTTGGGGCTTAATATTTAAGGTAAAAGTAGCATCCCCATGATCGTACAGCTCGCAATACGCTACTTTGCGAGGTCCAGCACAATGAGCTGTAAGCTCACCTGGACCAGCGCGACGGGTGTCGATCCAGGACTTGATCTCTTTCCCCACAATTCCATGTCGAAGGCCCTCTCCAGAGCATATTACCTTCGACGCGTCTACAGATGAACCAACTGCGACTGTAAGTGGGCAGCCCTTCACTAGACGACCATTCCATTTAACAGACAAGTTGAGAGGTCCTGATGACGATTTCTGTGGCGTGTAGGAAGCTAACCAAATAGCTTCGTTCGGACGCGGCTGTGCCAAGCTAACAGGAACCGCGGTGTTATCTTGATGTGTTAAAATTACCTCTGGACGTCCAGCAGGAGCTTCAGTCGCATCGATTGTAAAGTGCGCAGCCTCTCCGGCTTGAGCAGCTGCAAGCCCTCGTCCAGTCAGGACAACCTTGTCAGCAGCTTGCTGAGCAGTAACATAAGCACTGCGAGGGCACTGGATTATACTCACTCCACTCCAGGTGAGATCAAAGTCATGCTCGCCTGGAGTAAAATTATCCGCAGACAAATATAGTCTTACTTTACCCTCAACATGCTTGTCGACCGGAACTTCCCGGCCGTCAATAGTACACACAAGCTCCCCTGGCCCCGCCTGAGAAATATCGAAAACAATACGGGCTGGAAGAATAAGACGTCCATCGTGATCAAGAAGGGTGCCCCAACCACCCACGGGAACAACCTTATTTGAATCGACACAAGCAATTGTCCACGGCGATCCAGGTAAAGGACCTCGATTGGGACAGCTAGCTCGGATTTCGTACTTGCCCACAGAGAGTATGGTGTAGGACACTTTCCACTCGTTGTTGCCGAGAGCCTGCACTGGACTTAGTCAAAAAGGTTGGTTTTGAAAATTACGATTTTACCTTGATTTTCGGTTCGATTCTTTCACCGAATTCATCAATGCGCTCAATTTGCACATTTGGCGTATTTGGACAATATACAACGAACGATGTCTCCTTTCCGCGATGAGACAACTCTAGCCCATTACCAGATGCTCTGGAATCCGATTTGCTTCCAGTTGATGATACCGTGAAGGAAAGTGGAGATCCCGGGATAGGTTCTCCGCCGTATAAAATAGTGGCCTTGTAATGACCCGGCATAGAGGGAATAAATTCGATAGAGTGGACACCTTCGGACAACTCAGATGCTCTAACGGGTACACTTTGTCCGATTGGCGAAATGATAGATGGCTCGATATCAGCTACTCCTGACTGTTCGGTTTTCACTTGAATACAACTTCACTCAGCGAATGAGCTCCAAAACAAGAAAAGGGAATACTTACGCACAAACGAAATCGGACTATGCAATGCTAACTGTCCCTTGGGAACTCCTTGCAAGATAACTTTATTCGGATCAAAAGACTCGCAGGTAAATGGACTTCCTGGGAGTGGCTTAGATTGATGAAGCACCTCTATGAGAAAAAAAAGAATAAAAGGAGCAGCGTGATAACAAATTACGTACCTATCAAGCACTGCCCGACTTTGTTAATGGTAAATTCGGCCTGTAGGTGACCTCCTTTAGTCTGGTAGCAGCGCACAGGCAACGCCTCTCCTCCAGGTCCTGAGACAACCACATCAAATTCCCTAGCGGGTCGACCAGTAGTATCTATAGCAAACGAAGTAGTTTTCCCAACTCGTGCCTGGTACAGTCCTAGGCCACTCACACTGATCTCTTTTCCAGCCCCAGGGGCCTGGATATTTATTTCAAGAGATTTTGTAGAAATCGGAACACCGTTGTACATTATGGCGATTTTATGCGGTGCCACGCGTGTCGGGTGATATACAATTTCCCAGATTCCATTCTTGGATGGACCCCTGATCGAATGCGGTACTTCTGTTGATCCACATCTTACCAATGCCGAGAGATTACCATGACCAGCATCGTCTACGGCTACCGAAATCGTTGCTGGCCGATGACAAAACGCTTCACTCACCTCCATGATCTTTACTAAAGTGGGGTCAAAAACGCTAATTGTTCTGGTAGTTATATGATGGCGAGTTTCCCTGTCAATGAAGCGTATGATATAGTTCCCCATCATTAGAGTCCTGAACTCAGCGAAATTTCTGGTCAAGGTGTATGCAATTGGTTTATGATCGGGTCCTATTACCTCCACCAACTGATCCTCCGACACAAGATCAATTGATGCAAGACTTCCGATTTGCAGCTGCTGCGTTGTTTGTTGGACATCCACCTGAAATGGACTACCCTCAACAGGGACGTCGTTAAAGGTAATATTGACGAAATGAGTCTCGCATGTCTGCGGGACGAATGTGACATCGTATAGCCCCCTGGCACATGCTACCACTTCAGCCTTTACAGTACTAGTCTCTGTGGAAACGACAAGTTCAAGTGTTCCCTCACCAGCACCCGCTGCGTCCACGCTGAAAGTAACCGGCACTCCCAGTGAAGTTGGTCCTTCGTTCTGTTCAAGACCACTAATGGACACTTTCGAGACGTCAAAGACGTTGCACGAGAAGGGTGATCCGTTTATATGCTGATCGTTTGCCGTGACACTAATTAAGTGTCGTCCAACTACAAGAGGTCTAAACGATGCTATATAAGAGTCACCTCGCTGGGACATCAGGCATGGTACATTATCTCCTGATGGAGAGGTGACAAAAATCTGAGGTTCCACTCCCTCAAAGCCTTCCAGCTCAAAACTGTTCTCCATTTTAACAGCAGCCTGCTTTAAACCTTCTCCTGTTGCAACAGCCTTGGGCAGGGATATAGGTGCAGGAGAAATGTGGCAAGTAAAAGGCGAACCCGGTACAGGGTGTCCATTAAAACGAACAGATAATGAGTGAGAAGCCGCTTCGGTAGGTTTGAAATTGACCTTGAATCTGGCGTTACCTTCCGATTGTACAAAATTGGGAACATTCTTGCCATTTACGGCCACGATGATTTCCAAATTTCCAGCCCCAGCTTGACTAGCATTGATACCAAAGCTTACGCTCTTGCCGACGACTCCGGGACGGATATCAGTAACAATAACTTTTTCGGCAGAGTAAGCCTTCAGAAGAAATGGGCTACCTTCGACATGTCCTCCCTGGGGTAGTCTGACTTCGACGGAATGATCGCCAACATCTAATGGTTCAAATTTGATCTTGTAGCCGTGTTCGATTGGATCTATTTTTGTTGGGACGTTACGTCTAGCTGGACCTAGAACCTCCACCAATGGCATGACATCCGATTCAACTACGAATTCGAAGACACGGCCAACGCTTACTTTGTCCATTGTTTCTGGAGATAATATTCGCGCAGCTGCCGATACCCGGCACGTAAATGGACTTCCAGGAACGTCCTGTCCATTAAAGCGCAACTCAACAGTGTGATTTTGGGCTTCCCTGGGCGTAAAGCTAATAGCATAAGTATGCTGGCCCTGAGCTTGCGCGGATGTAGGGACACGACCTCCGTTTACGGTCACCTCAAGATTCCCTGGTCCGGCCTGTGATGTTTCCACCAGAAAAGTTACTGGTTTCCCAACAGTGCCGTTGCTGACGTTTTTTACTTTAATCGCATTGACATCGTACACCTGTGGAAAATCTGCCTATTACTAACCGGCGATTTCAGTGGCTTAGCCCGCAACATACCTTCGCAGCATAAGGACTCCCTGCTGTAGGTTGGCCCTTAACAGACACGTTAACGCGATGTTCCCCAACGGATCTCGGGACGAACTCGGCCTTAAATACGCCGTCAGCAGTCTGATGAACCTGTGCAGGAACAGATTGTCCTGATGGTCCTGTTCGTTCCGTTTGATGGTTTGTTCGTCGGAATTTTTGTTTTATTTATCGTGTGAAGAGAAGAGCGGGGTTGGGCAGCGACAAGCACGTGCGAAGTGTTGTTGAAGAGAGAAATTTTTTTCTTTGAATCAAAACTATTCTTTTTGTCGTACGAGCAGTTGAGGTCGAATACAAGCGAAGGATATTGGAAAGGTTGTAAGATAGAAATAAGGTAGTTAGAGAGAGGTTATGCCTACAATCTAGCGGAAGAGAACGATACCTTCACCTATTAATAATTATTTACACCGGTTACAACATGCCTTTCTCTCTTCGGATTTCATTTTAATCTTTTCTGGCACATTTCCCTACAAATTTTGTTTCTTTTTTATTCTTTCGTTTTATTTTTGGGTTAGTAATAAACATTGTTTTCTATTATACAACTCAGTGTATTGGTTCCATTCAGATCAGCGTTTAGCTAATACGCTATGAGTACCACTTCACGTAAATCAGGAAAAGATTTAATTGTGTTAGTAAAAGCTATGAGAACATATTTTTGTCCACAATAGTCTAGTACAATAGTCTTCGTCGCCCTGAAATATATAGACATAGATAAGAAATCATAAACTTTATTACAAACCGTTAAAAATAAAATTAGTTTCTTTCTTTAAATCTTATTACTAATAATTTGCACACACTCAGACTTGTTGTTTTGTCCTAAAATTTCCTGTTCTATTAGTATATTGTTTAGTACAAGATCTTATTTTTAATTTCAATTTTATATAAAAGTGGAAACTTTAAAGAAAAACTTCATCCAGTTTTTGTTGAGCCCTTAATTTACAATTTGGCAGACATAGATCTTGGATATTACTTTTTTATACGTATCATCGTAATTTGAGATTTAACAATCCTAAGACAGGGGATAGTTTCCATCATTTATGGTTCGAGTTGATCAAAACTCGACCTTTGAATGTTTTCAAGATGCCATATACAAATTTATGGACAAATTTATAAAGTTAGCGAGCTGAAATCACGGGTAAATTTTGTCGTATATTTATAAAATACTCATATAAAAATTTGTTTTGTGTAATTTGCGTTTCTAGCCTTTGTATTTGCATATTAACTTCTCTTTATACTAAAGAGCTTTGAAAAAGTGATTACATAAATTTTTAATTTGTTGTTTTTTACGGTTGCTTTTTTATCGAACTAAAATATGTACATGTATAGTCTATCTAATAAAATTTTTTTAAAGTCTCAAAGTGGAAACTGTGTTTATCTTTCAATAAATTTTAATTATAATAATTAAAGCTATAGATAGCTTAATCTGATAATTTCTCAATGCTCTTTGTGCTTTATTCCTTAGCAAGAAATATTCAATGTATTTTTTATTTTTAAATGTAAAATTAATCAATCTTATTTAATTCAATATAAACAGTTAGTCTTCAGAAATAATATTATAACAACAAGATATGTGAAAATGCATTGTTAAAATTTAAGAAAAAAATTAATGAATTTGAAATTGTGCTCTAAAATTTTTTAACTTAGCACCATTAAAAAGAAAAGTAATATTTAATAGAAAATTGTGCTGGAAGAAATTTTAGCATGCCAAATATCAAATAATTGTTTATACGTAAAAGAGTCTGAGTGTATGTGATCAACAGGGTTCCAGAAAGTGTAATGGATTACGATTAAATTTAAAAACACATTCTCGATAGAGCGTGTCGGAGGAATGTAGTGACTCTAAGCCAAAAATAAAACGAAACAATTAAACAGATGGCAGATCTTTCAAATTCATTTTCATTAAAATCTCGTGCATGACTGAATAGTTCAACTATGTATGAGATAAAGGGAGAAAGTCAGCTTGGAAGTCTGTACAGAATTCCTAGAATATGCCTGCCAATAGCTTCGTCTTCAACGCCCGCACGTACCTTCAACGTTCACTTCGATATCTTCCAGGCGACCACCGGTGTGATTAATGACAAAAGAGTTCGGCTGGTGTACAGGTCCTGGGCCTCCAAGGGACACTTGGGGTCCTGACATACCACCACTTATATTGACTGTTATAGGACAACCAGGCACTGGCATTTTATTAAATGACACATTTATTATGTGCTCGCAAGCTTCTGCTGGCACAAAGGACACTGAAAATCTGCAGAGAAAATACGGAGCAATTCAATGAGGACGTCCGGGCGCTTGCAAACCATGATTACCTTGCGTTTCCTTGAGGATGAACCTGTGTAGGGATATTATGTCCTTTTGCTGAAATCGTTATCTCCAAGTTTCCTTCTCCAGCATCACCCGCATCGACTGTAAACTGCACAGGTCTTCCCACAGTTCCCTTAGATACACTCCCGACCACAACCTTACTGGCGTCATAAGCCTTGGCCAGGAACGGTGTTCCCTGAACCGGGAAGCCGTTGTATTCGACGTTGATGGAGTGACCACCGACTGCAACGGGGGTGAATTCGGCAGTAAATCCCGCGTGAATGTCGCCCGTCACTCTCACTGGCAACTCTCCATGTGGTCCTCTTACGCTAACTGCTAATTCTGCCGCACCACCCCCACTAACCGTAATATGGAAAGACGCCGAGCGATTCAAGGGTATTAGTTCTAGATTCGAAAGATTCAAAGTTACGCGACTGGTGTCGGCCACGGAACATACGAAGGGACACCCGCGGACGGTTTCACCGTTAAATTTTATATCGATGAGATGCGGCTTCGGCTGCTCTGGAGTAAAAGACACCAAACATCGTCCGCCCCCGACAACTTGGACGTGATTGGGTACTTCTCCTTCGTTTATGGATATTTCCAGCTGCCCCTCGCCCGCCGCGCTGGCATCGACTGTCCGAAGGAATCAAATATTTTACCATTCGTCGGCAATCGCAGTTAACGTCTTACCTCTGAATTGACATGGCTGGCCAACAACGCCACCGTTAACGTCCGTCACCTGAATCAAGCTTGCATCATAGACCTTTGCAATGAGTGGACCGCCGGCCAATTTGGTTCCGTTTATGGATGCCTCGATGATGTGAGTCCCTACCTCGTTCGGCACGAACTCGATGCGCATAGCACCGTTTGCCGCCTCGTGGGTTACTCTAGCGTTCACTTTAGTCTTGCTCGGGGAAAGGACTGTCGCTAGGCAATCGCCTCGACTGAGGCTCGATCCAGGAGGCGGCAGTATCTCAAAAACCGCCGGCGTATTGGCTGGGACAAGGCGAGTAGACTCGCCCAGAGCGGTTAGACCAGGTGACGACATAATGTCAACGTGCCAAGGAGAGCCTGCAAGAAACAAGGCAAAAATCAGTAATCAGATTGCTTCAATGAGACCTTCTCCATCGGTCATCTGTAGCCTGTCCTCGTCAATTTCAGATGACCAATGGACAGTCTGTAAGATTTTAGCATATAGTTCACGTTTTCTTCAGCGCGTTAAATTATTTTTATACCAATTTAATTAGGTAACATTTCACGCTTTCCTTAGATGCATCAAAATCAAGCTATGCTGCTTTCATGCTCCAAACTCTAATTTTACGGCGGTGCTAAAGTATGCAGTACGCGTATATACGTAGATATGCGAGTCACAATCAATTAAAATAATTTTGCAACTTTAGTGTCATTTTAGATAGAAATCTGGGTATTTAAATAAATTGTTATAATTTCGCTTTTGTCTGCAACTACCCGCAAATAAATGATAAAATATAAACTAAATATGCATACTGCAATAACACTAAAGGACTTCCTTTTTAAGGAAAAATACAAAGCTACAATAATTCTTATCAACATTTTGAACTCTCTTTCTGTGAATGCAGTTTTTCTCTTCATTTTCATATGGGAAAAGATTAGATTTGATTTCAATAGAACTGTAGAGTTATAAAACGAAGGCAAGAAATTGTGCAAATTAAAAAAAAATTAAGATGTAAATCCCTGACCAAGCAGGTCGACAATTGAGCCGTTTATTTTGGTGTGACCTAAGTGCAAAATAATATGAAATAAATTGGTATTGGTATTATTTTTGGTATTTTTTTTAAAAACAATAAATCCGGAGGAAAGGAAAGTCAGTTTAAGGATTTAATCAATTCATTTGTATGTACAGAAAATTGATCCATAAAATCTTGAAAACATCTCTCAGTTATTCATACACAGAATTCTTGTTAACTATTGTAATTTCTCAAAATTAGCTCATTTTATTAGCGAATGAATACAAAAAAATCATGCTTCTCGCAAAAAAAACAAATAAATCACTTTACATGCTCAATTTTCACAGGAAGTGGCAACAGGGAAGATTTCTGGAAAGTGATAAACTCACTTCTTTCCTGAGCAAACAATTTTCCAGACTAATTGCCACAGTATTTTCATGGTGCTTTTCTTGTGGCAACTAATCTTCATGGATGCGCACGCCTAGAGATTTTTTGAGTAAAATTGTTGATTTATTCGTTTCCAGAAAGCTGCACTATCAAAACATTCATTTTTGTTATTATGGCGGTATCCGCGGATTCATGCAGGCACTCAAAAATCTTGTAATAAGTGAAACGCTTTTGTTCAAATTTCTGCGATGGAATCAATGGATAGCACGTAAATAAATTTCCACGGCGAAGGTGCTATAGTTATAACAAGTGATTTACTTCATTCTAGACATTCTCACGTTTCTTCCGGGCATGTGGAGTACATTACTCTGAAAGGTAAACAAGTTCAGCAGCAAAGATATCTGCGAGACTCATCGCATCATCATCATTGTCACCCAAACACGCTTAGCAAGGTGAAAGTCGCTCATGATTTTGTCACAGCTATTGAACCTGTTGCGCTGGTCCCAGCAGTCGGGAGGTTTTACATACGCGCTCAGGTGAACCTATTAGTCGATAATCTGATCGCCGCATTCCATTTTCAAATGAAAAGTTGTTCGACGTGCACTACTTGAATTTCAGGTATTGGTGGTTCATTTACGGTCCACTGAAGACTGTCACATACCGCTGATGCTGATTCTATCTCAACTTTGCGAGTGGCCCAATACGCTTGGGCGTCTTATCGACATAGTTACAAAATCGGTTTTTGTGCTATTAACGTAAATTTGACGGTTCGCTGTTAGTTACCCAACATAATAACCCTTTTTTCTATGCATATTTTGGACAATCATTGTCTTAACACACTATCTGCGTAGCAGGCGAAAATTAGAGAAGTATGAAAGATATGCACTCTTCACTTAAATCGTCATTTTCACTATCAAATTGTGACAAATCATCCTCACTTAAATATGCAGATAAATTATCAGCAAATATTTCATCATCACTCATTTTAAGAATTCATTTACAAAGCAATATTTAAGGAAACCATTGAATACTTAAAATTTGTTAGAAAAATTGCGAAAAACAGTACAAACGAAAAATTTTACTGAATATTTGGATCTTTCTTGCATTTCAATATATGAACCGTCGATTTGAAAGTGGTGAAAGTCCATTTTTCAAATAAGTGGTAATCTTGTATTGACTTCAAATTTTCAACAAAATACATTCTATATTTAAGACTCCCAAAATACAGTATAGCATTAGAAAGGTAGCGATCGAATTTTCCAATGGCTTTTAAATGTTACGCATAAAATAATACAAAATTTTACATAGAAAATGTTAAATAAAAATCCATTCACATGTATACAAAGCTTATTAATATTATTGAAAGAAGTCCATATTTTGAATAAACCCCTTAATTTACGAAAAATTGACACTTTCGCCTAAAGTAAAAATTCAAATATTGTGGTCAGTGCCTTATTAAATTGGGCCGTTGTATATTAAGCCAATAATCCTCTTTATAAAAAATTCAGATACCTTAAAATATGCGGCATTTGCTTTTTATTAGTTTCCAAAAATATTATAATCACAATTCTATGGAAATTTAATCACATTGGACGGGCCCATTAACCACGTTTTAACAAATTTTCAATGACCTTAAAGACATCTGAATTTCCAAACATGCAACGCTCTATCCCTGCGAAATCTGATCCAATAAAGAGGCGGGTGTAACGAAAGCAGACTTTGTGCGAGATTTACTAATTGCACCTCTGCTGGGTTCCTGTGCCAGTGCAGTCAACAATGCGGGTCAAATCTGCAGCATAAAGAGAGCGTCATAATGTACCTTTCAGTTTAAAAAAAATGTGCATTAAGCACTTATTACAAAATTTTGGAGTTACCTAATTATTAGAGAATCTCCACGAAAGGAATTTTTAAACTGCCAATAAAAACCATTTCACTTTCGTATAAAAATTGTATTTCCTCTGAAAACATGAAAATAATATGATAGAAGCTCAGTTTGCAATTACAGGTGAAAGAATATAATTAAACATTTTGTACGGGAATGATCAAAAAGAAAGTATTTATTGAAATAATTGTAAAAAGCAAAATCTTTGTTCTCTGCATCTGATATTTTGCATGTTAAATTAGTTTCCTTAAATGTGTATACGTTTTCTGCCAAACAAACACAAAGATCAAATGTAAAAATATCCAGTGAACTGGAAACGAATTGGGCTATTTGAAAAGAGATACTTTTTAGTACTTTTTATTTAAGAACTATTGCGTGCATGACTGGTAAAACGCACCGAATCACTTTGTGTGCATTTACTTAAATCAAAGTAGATATATAAGACGAACTTTAGCTCAATCTTCAAAAATCATATTTTGAAAAGTCGGTGGGGTTCACATAGCTTCATATAACTCATATAAGGGTTAAGCGGTTATGTCTAAAACACCAATATTTCTAAATTCTTAGGTATACCAAAATTAACAGAATCTTTTCATGAAATATAATTTTAGGAAAAATGCAGGGTTATCTCTCAATTTTGTAATTTGATCATATCTTGGGACTTCGCACCCAACTCTTGAGCAATTAAAGGGAAACTTATATAAACATTTAATAGAAATTGAGACCACTTTCCGAATTCCCATTTAGTACTTATAGACTAATTAAAAATTCATTGACTTATTTGAACACTCCAAATGTTTCGAGGAAATTCATGACCGGCAATAACTCCAAATCGAAAAACAGTTATTTGTCGAGGTGTTCCTTGTAGGGTGCCGATTAGGTGGAAACATTCAAACCTTTTAATAAAAGAAAAAAGCTATTTGGTCACTTCGCTGCACTTCTCTGCCGGGAAGCCAAGAAGCTAAAAGGTAAGGCCTGGCAGCTTGCGGAGAAATTTGCAAGTAACCAGTGGATTTTAGGTAAGAAGCGCGATGCATTTTCTAATGCTTCCGCGATTGCAAATTCCACCTACACCCGCCCTCTCTCGAAGCAATGGGCCATAACGATCAGAAAGTCCAAGCAATGAACCACCATCTGTGCCTGGAGGTGCGAGCGGTGGAAACTAGAAACACTTCATTTCCTGGTGCATTTCATTTACCTGAACTTATCCAAGAAACTCTTCCGCGGTGAGTAAGAAAGTCAGCAGAGAAAAAACAACGTGAGTCCACTGGAAACCTCCACGACGGCACGACACTAGCACAGCAAACAATTCACAAAATCGCCACTCGTGGGTGTGTACAGATGGATGGCGAAAAAGGCCGTTTTCTGGTATTTTGCACCGTTTCTCACCTTTTAAAACCCAAATTGATTCACTCAAGAAAAACAGAAGCTGTCACGTCATCGTAAGCTCATCAATACAGTGAGTAATTCAAACGGATGAGAAAGTCTTTGGATAATTGCTAGATTGGTAGAAAATGGCCGCGGCCGTATTACAAGAAAATCCGCGGAGGTCTATACCGCCAGCCGGTGGATGAAGTGAAAATGCAAATGAATTAAAACTATTTTCGTCTAGATACCGTCCCTAATTGCGAGGGTACTTTTATTAAAAAAACACTTCGTAAACGTCGCGAGATACCGCGGAATGAACCCACCTGAACACGATTTGAGATCGAGACTGAGTCGAACGAATGGCGAACCTACAGAACCTCCAAGCTACGGTCACTCAGGTGAATGTACATGCGCTCACCACTTAACACAAACACATCGAAGAGGTCGCGCAGCACCTACCTCTCAAGAAAATGTCTTGGCACACCTGAGTATCTGAGTTGTTTATCAGGTTAATCACAAATGCCGCTCTGGAGCAGGCACTGACTTACAAAACCGCTTCGGAAGAATTGCAAAGAAAATGTTTTTACTTTACAATGTATTCAAACCTATTTTTAAATTATTGCAGAAACAGAAAAAGGTTCTATAGCACTGGGGTATCATTTGAAAATCACAGGATTATGAAGATTGCATCGATTGCATCGGGTATTCTCTTACAAAGGCTTTTAACATAAAGTATAGAAAATTATAACGTTAAGCTTTCAAATAAAAGCAGCGCAAATTGACCCCTGTAGTTGATTTCCGTGTTTTACTCTATTCTTTACATTCACAGGTGTTAAATTTGGCCAAACCCAATTGGAGAACAATCGCCATTCAAGTGATATTTTTGCCAGTTACGCTTGGTCATGTCTACGACGCGAAACCGTCATCACCGAAGGCATGGCTGCTTACGAAGTGGCCAGTTTTGCAAAGAAACTTGTAAGCCGTCTATATGGGCCTACCTTTGCTCTTTACTTCTTTCCCGTCGTGCAGAACAAGCATATTTTAACAACTTTTACCTGCATGGCGAGTGAACTCCAAATTGGCAATGAAATTGAAATTCCTAGCGGTTCTAGAGCACTTTCAGAGCCAAGAAAACTCAAATTAAGTGGGCGTTAGTCAAATTACCTTTCCATTCAATTTCTACTGTGATTGCTGAAAGTTTGCTGTTCTAGAACAAGAGGTTAGAAGACTGGCTGGCCCCGTGGCAATTTCGACATTTCACGACTTTGCTTTACTCCGGGCTGAATTTTTCCTTTATGGATGGTATTGGACCTTCTAGCTAAATGCCACCAGGGAGTTCATGGAACAATCGCAATTTCAAATTTGCTTGTTTAAAACTGCAGCTGCCACAGCATGTCGTTCACCGAAGATAGGCAGGCAAAGTTTTGTAAGCCGACTTAAACAATTCACCTAACCCAACCCTTTTCGAAACAACTTCGCCTGCAAACTGGTCTGGTCTTCGATATTCAACTACTTGCTGCAATAAATGAGACAATAAATACAGTGAACGATTCAAGTCTCAAATAGCAATTTGATATCCTTTTCCAAGGTTCCATTTGTTTTTCTCATGGAACTCAACCGTACTGAACTTACTGCACAAAGAAACATTTCATAATCCTATGTATTTCATTTTCAACAGTTTTGTTAAGGCACCCTGCTTTCCTAAAATCGTCTTTTCAAAGATTTATTTTTAGCAATATTGCTTTATATAATTATTTCTAAATAATGACGTTCCCAGAGAAGTTGAACCTTCACTGAGTATCAGTTTAATTTCACGACAAAAGCTCTAAACAGGTTTTCTCCAAAGCAATTGAGTTTAAATTTGCACTGTACATTTCGATTATTACGTTTTCACTTGTCGTAAATCTTTTGGAAGCAATAATTTTTTCTCCTACGAATGAATCCAAATACGCCGAGATAAGAACTTTAGTTGATGTGATGAGCACAAGGAAGTTTTCACAGAGAGACTGTGGTCTAGACGTAAGAAACATTTGTTGAAGACCCTAGATTTTTCCAGTTTAATTGTTTTCTGACATAAAATCATTTTACAAAGAAATTCTTCAGGGGAAAAAAAATTCATTTCCCAGTACAGCATAAAACTTTAGGGTGGTCTGTACATTGAAAATATCTAAGATTCTGTGAGATTTAAACACAATAGAAGCCAAAATTACCATTTTTGTAATTTTTGTCTATTTGTCTGTGTGTACACCACAAAAAAAACTACTGGACGAGTTTTTATGAAATTCGGCACAGTAATAGCCTATGCCTTCGGTCAACATTTAGAATAATTTGTATTACAAAACACCCAATTTTCTCTTTTACACATCTTAGTGTTTTAACACTTTTATTTAATTTATTTATCAGTTGCAAATGGCTCATAAAGATAAAAAATGAGAAACAGAACCCATAGGTATTTTGTTTTAAGTGGGAGTCATTACAAGTTTTTTGACGCTAACTTAGACATGTTTGATCCAATTCGCGATCGTTGTTGTTTTCTGCGATCTGAAAAAAGCGTTCTTTTATTGAAAACTTGAAAATTTGATTCCAAAAAATCATAGGTCCTTGGAATTTTTCTCAAAAATTTGACGAAACTCTACATGCCCTTTTTCCGACCTCAAAAATGGTTTTTTTTTTATATACGTCGCAAGTAGTCTATGCATAAATTCTAATAAAACCGGCGTCAGAAACATCATCGATGAGATGCTCTTGTCGAATGCCTTTCAAAGTTGGTTTTCATCACTATAATAATAATTTGAACCAATCTCAAATTCATCGTTATAATAATAATTTGAACCAACAAATGTCTTCAATTCTTAGAATTCGAACAAAAATTCAAAAAGTCCTCAACTCACCTGGCACAGTATTTCCATTGAAAGTTATCTGCACAGTGTGCGTACCTGACTCGTGAGGCGTGAAACTGGCTATGAAACGCTGTCCTCCGAGCGACCTCACAGATGAGGTTACCCTTCCACCATTAACAAGAATCTCGAGATTTCCCGATCCTGCCCTCGATCCATCGATTTCAAACTCAACGGGACGTCCAAGGACACCGTTCGGAATATCCTGGACTCGAATCGCCTTTGCTCCAGTGGCGTTGATGTCTATTGGTCGGAATCTCGCCGAGTAGCCCACCTCTCCTGCTGTGAAATGCCGTTCGCTGGTATCCTTCACAACAGTGGAATAGTTGCCCCTGGTGCTATACGAGCTTTCGGATTGTCGCACTGTCACTCCACCACTCCTTATAAAATAATAAAGGTAGGTCAAGCAGGTGTCGAACTATTGTTGAACTAGTACTCACCTGTAGCCGTCATGCTCATCTGAGCCTCTTCTTTCCGGCGTTTGCTTACTTTCGGCTAGGGAGAACTTGTTGTATTGCGTGTTCCTTTCGGTCTCGTTGTCAATTTCATGTCGGTTGTAGGACAAATCAGTATTTAGTTGACTTTCCGTCAAATTGGCTAATGACTCCAGCGAATTAGGAGACAAAAGGTGTTTTGTTTTGTTTATAACATCCCAGCTGTCCCTCCTTGCCGAGGCTGGCTTGATAGACGAAACCCTCACGTTGGAGGAATGGTCAATAATAGGTTCAGGACTTACAGTCCGTCTTGTGGGTGCAGTCAAAGGACTCGCCCGCAAGTTCGAATCACCCACATAGTTGCTTTTGTAAACCGCCGACTTCTCAACATGACGAACGCTGTCCACTCCTCCCTATTTTAAGTAAACATTTATCTCATAGGTAAAGATCATTCAAGTATAGTAATTTAGGCATCTTTTCTCTTAAAATTACATAGACCACAAAATAGCATTCTTTTAATACCAGGATGAAAATGTGTAATCAGTTTTTAGAAAAACCCGAGTTCATGGAATTTAAATTTAGAAGATAAGAATTATGGCAAAAAGACAATTATTTTATAGGTTTAGGTATGTTCTGTTAGCTTTAATTAGTACGGACTTAAAAAAAAGTCATTTCTGTGGGATATTTCACAATAAGCTTTTATGTTTCCATATTTAGATCTTCAAAAAGCAATCATCACTTTTCAGCGATCACTTTTCAAAAATCTCAGGTTATAAAGTATTCATATGTTATACAAAAATCACATCGTATTATGCGTCACCAAATGTCTTACGAGCCTGTATTGAAATACGAAGACGAATTACCTTCGTAACAGCCACAGGACTTCCAATCCTGTGAGTTGCCGTTGTAATGTAATTGCTGGGTGAGGACGTGTAATGTCTCGGCGAGGGTGATGCCGTTAAATTCCTCGGACTGGAGGTGACATTTCTAGTGGACGACTCGTAATGACTTGAAGTTTTAATGGTCAAAGGACTGTTTCTAGAAACAGGACTGGTCCTTATCTGAAAAAAACCACCGGTAAAATTCAAATTTTTTGTTTAAAGATGGAAAATTTTTCTTTACATGGACAGGACTAGAGGCTGGACTTAACGAACAATTTCTTTGTTTTGTACCATAACTATCTGTGTAGCTTTTGGTGGTATAAGTTGTGCTGTTGTACCTGTCCTCCCTGGGAGGACTTAGGGTTAGTTCGTCTTTCTTGCGCGAATAGAGCTCGTTCTCTTTATCGTAGTAATAGTCAGTTTTGCTTTCGAGGTGTTTTCGCGATTCTTTCTTCACCGCCGTTGAGTACAGGGAGTCTGAAGTTATTTTTGGTGAGTGGGCTTCACGGACCGGTGAAGCTAATTTTGGTGAGTAAACCTGTGTTAGTGCAAATTTTGAAAACTTTTTGTTATTTGGTGCTCTTTAGCTGATTTATTTTAAATCTTTAGGAGATGGGAATTAGGTTGATTAATTTTAGAATTAACATGAACAGAAAATTCATACTAGACCTTCGGTGTCAACTCACCTCGCTCTCCCGTTTTGTAGAGTAGTAACTCGACGATCGATACGCATCGTCATTTTTAGACAAATATTGTGGGCTGTAGGATCTCTTTTCCTGAGTGACTAGTTCTTTCTTAGCAGTCCTAAAATCATTATGTCTAGCGGAGCTTGTCGAAGTATAATACATCGAAGGACTCTCAGACCTATGCTTATCAGCGTGATGTGAACCACTCCTGGTTTTTCCGGATCTTCCTTTAGTGCCTACTCGCATGATGAATGGCGAACCTTTTACGTCGTATCCGTTGAAGTACACATACACTCTGTACTTCCCATTTTGCCTTGGCATAAACGTCACCCTGTATTTATTCTCTAAAATTCTCTCAACAGAGCAAACCAACGATCGCTTGTCGTGAACTATATCAACATGAAGTTCCCCAGACACCCCAACACCCCTGGCATCCACCTCGAACGAGTGAGCTCTGAGTGGCATTGCGCCGTCTAGACCGTGGACTGACACTCCTGTTGGGTCAAACACAGAGCAGGTAAATGGTCCTCCCTGAATGTGCCTTCCTTGGTAGGTAATGGCAATTTCCCAAATGCCTGCTTCATCTGGTTTAAATATGGCACTATGTCCTTCGTCGATTTTTTTCAACGGACACTTGTGTGACCGTCCTGAAGGACTGACTGCTGTTACTAGAATATCCTCCGTCTTTGGTGCTCCTGTTGCGTTCACAAGAACTTCAACCAAGCTCCCCAACGCACATGGGGACATACCAGGTGGAGCAACTTGAACGAGTCGTGGGAGCACTCGGAAGAAATGACCTCCAAGGCTGGAAATTTCTAAATGTAAAAAAAATGAAGAGGATTCATATGAATCCAGATACCTGTCATCACCAATTTCCACTACAATTTCATGCATCCCATATTTCTCGGGAGTTAAAACTCCTTCACCATGTTTGTTCAGACGTACAGGATGACTTATTCCTGAAGGTGACAAGATGTAGGTGCGCATACTACTAATGTCCACTTCCCGCGAATGGATGTCTACCCGAAAATGTGTCTAAAATAAATGTAAACTTAGAAAAAGAAAGAAAAGAGAGCTTCCAAGAAAAGTAAAAAATTACAGGCTCGCCAACGCGTCCTGATGTACTCTCCAAATGGACGGTAATGAGATCCGACAGAGGTGGTCTTGGTGGCACCCACTGCAGATGAGTAGCATAAGTCATAATTGCGAGATGTTCTACTTCAGGATTGGCCATATCCTTCGGAGACAGAACTGGCTTCACCCCTAATTTTTCACCAGCTTCGACTGCCTTGCGAATGTTGTTTTCGTAATGAAAAGGATCTGCACTAAGCTTTTCGGGGGCGGGAGCAGACCCGCCGAGGTTTCTAATGATTTCACAAAACACTCGGCCGTCATTCCAATCGGTCTGTAATGTTCAGTAAAGTGTGTTTATGTTATATAATATCAACAATTTGTTTTAATTACCGTAAAATTTGTCACAGTGTCCTTCACTTGAGTATTGACCCACCGCATGGTTGCATTATATCCAGGACCGCCTGGTTTCATGAAGTAGGAAAGATAGGTCATACCCGACAGTTCGTCCAGCCAAGGAGATGCTAGATATTCTGGTTCCAGGACTTTTGGGATCCCAAATTCCCTTTGAGCAATGTCCATGGCATTCGTACAATTCCGTACACTTTGACTAGGATCAAGACTTCTCCAATGAGAGAAGAGACCGGGCTGGCAGTAGTCCAGCAAAGCCGACAGGTAAATTCCGCTGTTCCAGTCTGTTGTTAGGTTTGAGATTTTGCATTCAGGCAAAGCAGCCTGTAGCCACGCGAGCATTAGCTTCCGTGGAGGGAATTTACTCCTGCCAATTTGGTACCGTACAATCAGTGACCAAATCAGTCCCAATATTAGCTTCACATTTCCGTTGACGATGTCTACATTGCCGATGTTCACCAATTTAATATGATCCGCCTCGATAGCATTCAGAGCCGTGGTCACATTTTCCAGGTAATGGTGCTGATTTGCTGGCCGCCGATTCCACGATGGTTTCAAAGGACGCGTCTGTAAATTCTCGACCAGGGCGCAAAGATGGGTTCCATCGCAGAAATCTGTCGACCAGTCGTGCACCTGTACAAAACAACAACTCGATTAGGTTGATCGAGAGGGAAATTAGCATTTGATCAATGATACGTGTGACCGTCAGGGCTTTTTGAATTGCCAAGCCAAGCCGCGCTTCGTATTAGGCCGGCGCAGAGACTTTGCGTCGCAGTGAGCAGCGTGATCCGATTATGTCGGAATAATGATTCAGAGTAATTAGCTATTCATGGGGCGTATTGCGTTCTTAATTACTTTGCGCATCAACAACTCGCAGTTGTGGGAATAACTTACAATTAGGCTAGGTTACGTAGATTATTTAACCACCTTTTGTTCTTTAGGTTTGGCTAATGTCAATATTCGATTTAAGTAATGTCGCGAAGAACGGGAAAAAGTCGTGGGAAGAAGCGCTAAGAAAGTTTTGATTTTTCTATTTGACAACAATATTTCTTCTGATGCTTATGTGTATAACAATAATTATATCAAAGAAGTGTACTTGCAAAAGCGTGATTTCATCGTTACAGAAAAAAACGTAAAAACAAACGTTTTTTAAAATTTTCAGAATATCTTTATCATTTCGAATTTTTAAAGGAATTTAAAATATTTTTTCATCTTAATACAGTATTACAGAATAGCAATATAGCGATTTTTACAAAAGAGAAATATAAACTAATAAAGGACTCGCAAAATTATTTAAAAAATAAAAATTCTTTTAACTCAATCCCTTTACATTTATATAAAAATACTGTCTGATCTAAATATTAACAATAACAGCAAATGCAAAATTTTTTTAATTGTTTAACAAATTTTGTTAAATCTGCTCAAAAGTACTATTTAGAGTGCTAAAACAAAACATGCACTTCTTTGAAAATTATTTATCAGCCTGTTGTTAAAGGAAGTTTAAATTTGTATAAGGAGGTAATATTATATTTTAAAAGAACATCTGTTAATTACGATGGAAAAGAAAGACCTCTCTTAAATTCAGAACACGCTTTAATTACTTTCAATGTTTTTTGTAAACATAGATTTTCCAAAAGAAACACGAATATAAACTAATTACAAATATAAATCTAGTTTAATTCAGTTAATGTGCCTACGATTTAAACTTGCACAATATCTAAATAATTTTAAACGAGTCGGTCTTTAAAAGAAAAACAACAGAGATTTTGCGACACACGAAATATTTGTTAGGAAGCGAGCATTTGAGGATAGTAACCTTAATAAAACGAGAATACCTGGTTAGTAGAACTAAAGTCGCCAGCCACACAATTCGCTGGAAATGCTTACCTAAGTCGAGTTGGTCTCATGGGCAATTTTGCTGAAAGCAAGGCCTCATGATGCCAAAACAACGCTGACTGGGATAAGGTGAATTTTCAAGAAATACTAAAAAACCTGACATCTTAAACCTTCTGAATGCTTCGCCATTTCACGTTAGCACAGATTCTCTTTTTGGCGAAGAGAGATGAGACAGCATTCGAATATAGGCTATGGTTTAAACACAGGTGACCTGCAAAGGAGACTTTCGTTGAAAGCCTCAATTGCCATCGATTGCTGGTGCCAGTACTATTTGGCGGCGCAGACGTGGGCGCGACAACAAACAATATGACGTAATTTTGTAGCTCCCAACCGGTTTAAGGTATTCGGAAAGCAGAGTTCTCCAGCGCAATCAATGGTATTATTATTCGTGCTAGCTAGAAGCGCTGTTTAGCGATTCTCAAGGCCCCGGAGCTTTTGTAGGTGTTGGAAATACTCCAGATGACCCCACGCCCCTGGCACTCCAGCAACCCTACATCACACCAGAGCAACTAGTAAATATTTATTGTTAGACTCACCTGCATGCTTGTTCCGCGAAGGTGCTCGTTAACCCAGTTCCGAAAAGTGTTGGCTTGGATCTCCACCCACAGATCCTCGTTGCCGCGGATGTTCATGCCCTTTGCAGCCGTTCCCTCTGGGCTGCGGGCGACCAATCCTGCATGGGTGATCTTTTGCGTCTCGGTCGTCCCATCGGGGTTATGTTGTAAGAGACCAGCGTGTGTTATCTTGGCACCTTTTATATCTTTTATATCCATCATTCACTTCACCAAATTTATATCAATTAAACTCAATTGCTGCTCAACGGGTTCTCACAGTTTTTGTCATTTTCGCTGAAAGGTGGCCGCGATCGCGAACAGCATGATCGTGCGCCACACGGCTAACTGCCTGGTCCACCGGTTGAGTACGAAGGCCTGTAGTTAGCCGAACAAAAAATAAAAAGCTTGTCAAAGTCCATTACTGGCGCACACACATGATCATGCCAGTTATGTGAGGAGGAACATGAATGCGCGAAAACCAGCTATGACGTCAGATCCGATCGTTTACTGATTCTATTCGTGGAGCTGCGCGGATCTAACTACCCAAGAAAACCTGTTTTGCTATCGTGGGACTACTTGGCAAGGTAGATTAAGCATGAACACACATGTGACAGAGGGAATAAAATTTCGCACATAGGTGTAAAATCGCACATACCGCTTTTATGTGGCCAGGTATGTGTCACTGTGTTACTGGAACCGTTTAACTTTGTTTACATAAAGCTCATGTCATCAATTATAATTACGGTGAAGATGGATATTTCCACTGGGGCTTGTGGCCGTCGGTGCAACATATCGTCTGCGAAGACCAGACTCTAATGATAGATTAATACGCGTCCAAAAAGAGCAATTGCCACCTAAGCGGTACGGCAATATCGATGGTTAGCAAGGGCTGGACCGGATCGTGCACATCCGAAAGAATATGGCATACAGCAACAGAAGCAAGTCCAGGTGTCATGCTAACCAATCGTGACAAGGTGAAAAGCAGGCCGGCAGTAGAATAATTGCACGTTGTCTTCGCACAATTGAACAATAGTTAGAGAAACTCGTGGAATTGCCGTGAAATTATGGAAAAAGGCAGACAATTACTCTCCGCTGTTATTAAGATATTTTCGCTCCACTTAGGCTTCCCCTGTTTCCTTTTGCCGGAAACATATACTTTTCAGTTACCTCGTTAGTTTTTTTTAGAAATCTATTACTTTATATAATATGAGGGCACCATTCTAGACGTAGTACCGCACAAGGGTCAGGATGACTTGAGAAAAAAAAGGGATACATTCCTGAAATTGGCAATCATTCCAAATTAAATTAAGATTTCGCAAAAAGCGGCTGACTTTGCCTTTTTAAGTGATAAAATGTACATAGATGTGGTCGTTAGGAAACCCCAGCATATTGAGCACGACTCTTTAACGACCTGTCTCACTTCGGTTCCTCTTAAGCTTTTGTCATCTTTAAAAAGCAAATATCACAAAGGGACAAGTGAAATAAAAAAATAGGATAAACTAAATGATAAAAATAAGATAAGATTTCAAATAATGTTTTTTTCTTAATTAAAGTGTATTTAAATAATGCGAATGTTTAAAATTTAAAAAGTTCATTTAAATAAAATTTGAAATTAAAATTGTAATTTTCTTATATCTTATTGCAACAAATAACAAAATAATATTGCAAAGTTAATTAACTTAAATTACAAAACGACAACAACTCACATCAGCCGCTGTGAATTCTTTGAGACAAAGCCTTTAATTTGAGACGTAGCCTTTTTAATTCTTTCTTTTAAGTTTAATGCCAATTTGGTAAAAGGATGTAGTCTTCGTTTGGTTCCTGTTACTTGATATTATCATTAGTGAAGAACTGTTAAGTTTATTATCACACTGATTCTGGCACAAAGAAGAGACCAACACCTTTTTTTCCTGTTTTTCGCGTCTATCCAACACGAAGAAAGTAACATCTCAAGGAAAACAATTGAAGCATGCAAAGTAATACCTGATCTTCATTACCATAAAATTGTTCTTATTGGAACAGGGCAGGTGGTAAACAATCGCTCCTAGACCGAGAATAAATCAAAATTGCGTTTTCTCCTGGTAATGGAAGTATTGTAATTTCAGTTTCCATTATAATCGCTGTAATTCGTGATAGTGCCTGATTTCATTTAGTCCGCAGCCGCGAAGGTTATGCGCGCATCGCTGCGTAAAAAATAGTTTTCACTGCACCGCGGTCACTGGAACACCGCTTTAATTGCACTTGTGTCTTTTTCTCCTTTTTGAACTGTTTCCGATCCACCATGTGGATTTCCAACTGTATCAGTAATATGGGTCCAACCAGCCCTTTTCATTTAACTTACGCAACACCGAGTACAAGTGGAGCTGTTTTAACAACGGTAATTGACGATTCTGTGAATAGACCCCACTATTATCCAAAAACCGACTTAAGTAGGTATTTTAAAAAATAAAGCGTTTTTGAAATCGCGCCATTCTATATGGGACCCGATTTCACTTAACTCATAGCTATTCGAAAAGACTACAGAAATGTATATTGAAATATTGTATGTTCTACATCGTTTTGAAATCTCCTCAGAGGCTATAACATGAAAAACATCAAATATAGATGTTTGTTGGAATCCATCCTGTAATTTTGTCTTTGCGAAGAAACAGATGAACTTAAATATATATGCAAGATACCAAAATTACAGCCTTTTTTCTGACTATAGACACTTTTTTATGAAAACGTAATTTACAAAGTAAAAATAACACTCATATGCTGTTTAACATTTGTACTAACAAAAGCAAGAAGTTTAAAGTAGGAGTTAATTTCCCTACTACAGCTTTATGTGTCTTTCCCTAAATAAGGCAAAATTTTCGGAACAGGAAAATGTTTATTTTCGTCAAATAACAGAATGTCCGCCTTAGAATTTCGGAAAGTCTAAAATCGGTCAACGAGGTGACTGGGCCACCTTTGCCGGGGAACCATTACCATGAGTCAGTTTCTCATTTGATTGCGGACGAATTGGGCTAAGGTGCAGCGAATTTGCATTTATTCGAATGGTGTCACCTGCCAGCTCCAAGAGAAATTGCTGCTTTACGTCTTCAGTTTTGAATTGGACTTCTGAAAACCAAGAGTGGATTCAAAAGTCCCATTTTACAGCTTCCATCTGGAGCCGATCGATTTATTTGCAATTTGTGTGTAGGCTTCACCCAAATCTAGAATGCCGCGCATAACCTCAGACGGCCCGGGCAAAACGCGTTCTCCAGTCATAGTCGGGTTTCTGGCTTGCCGATGGCGACCGACGCCCAAGTCTTTCGCATATACGTTCAAGCAATTTCGATTACATAAGACCACTGGAGCACAAAGCAAAGCATATTTTGTAAAATGATGGACAGCGGCGTCCGCAAGTAAAAGTTTCGTGGACAGATCACGTTCACCAAACACTGCCTCTCATGCATTTAAACCACTGATGAACCACCCTCTGCCTGTTATTAACATTGTCGTAAAAAATGCTCACTTTTGCTAGATGTAAATAAATACGTTTATTGAGTTTCCACTAAAACACAACTACTCGACGGTGCTTACTAGCACTTTAACCCGCCACCTGCAAGTCAATCGTCTTAGCCGTCTCAGCGTTGCGGCCATCCAAAAGTAACTAAGGAGAGTTACCTGGCTCTAAGGTATGCATCCATCGCCAGGTACGCCAGTGGAATATTAATGCAGAAGCGTGACGTAGATCGGTTGTGTATAGTGTTATGACGTATGGTCCCGATCGTTTCAGCAATGTCGGAAGCTTTTTATGGTCAAAGCTTGTGACAGAGTCATCACTCGTAGACAGAAATTGCTGTAATCCGAAATTATTCATCATGATTTACCCACAAACACTACGAAGTCCAGGGAATTGAAGATCATATTCTGCTTTCAAAAATGATTCTCAAGGAATGTGCCACTTCTGGACATATTAAGAAATTGTGTTTTAACCCAGACCCGCCTAAACATGTGGGTGTTGTTTTGGACATGGTAAAAAAAGCAAGGGGTCACCACGAAAAATATGCGAATATATGACACAGTGATATATTTAGAAACATCTTTGCTCATGAATTTGGAATTATGTAAAGTTCATTTCTCCATCTGATCTAACACCTCGTTTTTTAATAGTATTTTACGTGAGTATCAGATATCTGAATAGTTAGATCATCTCTGAATATCACTAAGAAGTGGGTTTGCAATGTGCGGGGACTGTGCAATTGGTTAGAAAATTGTTACATTTACGATTAGAAGAGACAAGCAAATTATTGCACCGAAACTGGAAGTTGCTAGTTTTGTTTGAACATAAAAGATCAATATGTTATTGGTACATCTTTGAACTACATATGTAAGCAAGAACTGTGAGCAAATTTTACTAATATACGCCAAGATTGATTATGGTTTAAAATAATAATTATTATTATTGCCAGTTCACATTGCCGCCCGCGATCAAGCAGTCAATGCATGGCGTCGGAATATCAACTCTCCATATGTTTTGGTAAAGAACTTGAGAATCACAATACAGACCAGAACTCAGAATTCGAACGGTTAAAATGTGAAAGGCTTAAACACAAATCTAGTTTTCTAAAAAAGCTTCGTAGCTTTATCATTTTTCTTTTAAAAGTAAATTGATGTGTTAATTCATAAATGTGTATTAGTAAATCAAAATTAGGTAAAATTAACTTATCAGAAGATTAAGTAACTACATTAACTGTTTTAAATATTTGAATCCTAAGTCCCTGAAATTGTATAACAAGCTACAGGTTCAGGTCTTGCGATTTCTCCTCTGTTTTCAGATTGGTTCTCTGAAGTGACTGAAAACATGAAAAAAAGTAAATAAAAGGTCGCATTCAAATTTCAGTAGCCATTTTTTAATATTTCATAGAAATTACAGTGAATTCGATCTCTAGGTTTTTCTGAAAGTTTTGCAAATAAAACATTTTCTGTCCCATTGAACTAAAGACTAGAACCATATTCCAAATCATATTACAGTAGTGTTTATTTTTTTCTTATAGATTGAAAAAATGGAAACGCTTCTTCTGCGGAATAACAATAAATTTAAACTTGAGAACATGCAAACAAATAAAAATCACTGGAATAATAATAATAGTTATCCCTCAACGTTAAATAAATATTCATTCAAATATCGTCACCAACCGTAAACTGGGCCGTAAATAAATTAGAGGAATCAACAGTATCAATGCAATAACGTTTCCTACTTACAATGAAACACGCGAACGCGACAATACGAAAATATATAAAACAATTCAGCTTAGCGCCCGGCCTTTCCACTGAAATTTAGGTTTTTTCTCAAAATTTTTGGTATTTTCACGAAGGTTTTTATATTACAAGATGAGTACAGGACTAGTGTCACTTCCCTTCATATAAATCTCAAATATTTATATAAGGACTATTCAAAATGTTCGCACTCGCTATGAGTAAGTTATCAAATTTCACTTTAAATAATTTATATATTTTGGCAGTTTGATTTGAATCGTTTCCGGCGCAATCCTCCACTCGACTCGACCAGCTCTAGACGGCTAGAGCAACTCTCTTGGATATAATAAAAGCCCTGCCATCCCCGCTCCCGAGCCAGTGCGGTGCGCGGCTTACGCCGGTATGTTTAATTATTTCTTACACATATTGGTTTAATTATTTTCTTTATTTAATTACCTAGACGTCTCAGTAAGGTCTACGCTTGCCGTATATAAAACAATTTTGTTCTATGAACTTTTCAGGCGCATTGAGCCCAACGTTGTTTTCTTCAATATTTTCTTTTATTTTAGTTCCTATTTTCGAAATACGAATATTAAAATGTCTTCTATGAAATTGTTGACTTGTCAGAATTCTATTCAAACACACACCGAATTCTCCTTCAAGTACAATAAAATCTCGAAGTTCAATGATCGATTTCGATTTCAGTTTGTCTCCGCCTTACAAATTTTTGAACAAAGGGTTTAAAGTCACTATTATTAGGTTCTTGTACACATAGAGAATACAGTGGTATTTCAATTGTATAGTCTCAACACTTAACTTTCCTATTTACATTCGATTTGCTTCGATTTTACAGAGCTCAGCTGTATTAGTACTTCCTTATCTTCTTTGGTTTCTAGCTAGAAAAATATATACATAGTAGTTATTTCCTTTTCAAAATTAATTCATAAACTCTTTTCACTGCTTACCAAATCTCTAAATATGCATAGTTTGAGAAATAAGAAGAACTTGGCAAGACTTTGAAATTTTAAAAAATCTTTGGCAAAGGGGCGAACAGGCTCTTAAATTCAGTTTATAGTTATTCCTGTACATCGGAAATAAATATATAACTTTTGGCACAATTTATTGGCTTCTTGGACAGTCACGACTTAAGGAGTTTTGAGATTTACAAATATGTCATGTCGCTGATTTGAAAAGTGCACCTGAAGGACTGAAGGATGGAAGCAATAAGTTAATCATACTTGGACATTTCTCATATCGAATTTGAACTGTATGAAAACTAAGCATAGAAAATGGAAAATTTATATAACAAACTCACAACTTAGGCTTTAGGGGAAATCTAGAAATAAAAAAAACATATTAGGGAGGTCACAGTTTGTGTACTTGGCCTTGTATCTTAAAGCTATTGTACAGTGGCATATTCAAGTTCTCATTAGTTTTCATGCACTTGAACATGCCTTTTTATTCTTACATTCAACGCTCTACCTCCAGTTGATTTCTAAACTGTGTTTTATATTGTTTTAAGGTTTTATGTACAATTTCTTCTGATTAATGAAACGTTACCTTTGTCATAATTCTTATTTTAAAAAATGCAAATAAGACCCCGTAACTGTTTCAGCACTGACGTTATAATTAATATTAGAGAGAAAGTAACAACAAACGTATTAAGTGTATAACAACACTATAACAGGCAACTTCCATTTCTCCCAAACTAATCTTGTTATAATAACATCATAAAAGATTGAATACTACTTTCGCGATCTCTTCAGAGTTTTAGTGCAAACAGTTGTAAAATTAAAGTAAAGGAAATTTAAGTTTTATGACTTTGGCAGCCTATCTCGGGACTGAGTTATTAAGTCAAAATTTATTTAAAAAAACATAAATACAATGTCACCCTCAATAAGTCACGTAAAGCAATTTTCTTCTATATTTGTATATAATTTCCCTTCACTTCTAAATTCGGGACGTAAATATGTATCCTGGTGTAGGATTTTATTTCAATATGTGACAATATAGTACACTACAAGACTATGACATACGAACGGACGGACAGACATGGAAAGAATTATACGAGTTTTACAGAACCCTAGAAAACAGAAATTATGTTGGCAATAAAATAATTTTTAATTTTAGCATGAATTTAACACAATTATTATGATTACTGCCTGGACACCCTCATTCCCAAAGTTGTAACATTTTTATAATGTATAATTTAGAAATTTTACGTATGCAAAAAACTGTGAATTCCCTAAATAGCATATAATACAGAAAGAATAGTAGGCACGCCCTTTGGCTTTTCTTTCACTTTATTTGCAAATAGCTTTTTAAAGCTTAAGTTACATGCCCCACACGTTTTAGAATAACATTTGAGCAATACATAGAAAAGTACGTTGATACTATTTTAAATTTGTCAGATCCGAATTTACCTATACACTATCTTTCGTCAAAATCGGGCAGCGACCACATATAAAATTTAAGGTTTAATACGCATTATAACGCCACTTTATTGGCACACCAAATATGATGTTAATATCTTTTGAAATACGGAGTATTCTGTACGTACGAATTTAGTAATAATTAGATCTCCCATTTTAACTATTCGAATAAACTTCTATCCAAAGTACATTGATTTGAAAATTTTTAAAATGTCCAAAACTGCAACTGATAACACTAAAGAAATGTAATAAAATTCCAAACAGTCATATTGTTACTTGTATGCTGCAGGGGATTATAATGTGTCTTAATTGCCAAGAAATGTTTCTACAATTTTGTATACGATCGATAATTGTACGGAGAATACTTTCATTGTGCCATTATTTCACGCACACGAGTGATAAGAGTGAATATGCGTTTAATTTGCATGAAACAGGCCTATGAGATTTGAAAGCTGCGAATTTATTTGATAGTGAAAAATACACGCCGTCCGTACAAAGTTATCGGAATAATAGAGGTGTAAGTACATTTGCCCTCTGATTAAATTTACATTGGTCCCAGTTAAGCAAAGTTCACCATTAAAATTTAATCTATGTTTGCGCATTGATTTCTTCTAAAATTGCTTTCAAAAAAGCGGGATCGTACGAAAAACACGGATATCTTACGTGATTCGCAAATAATGACAATAAATTTTCAAAAATATATTCTACTATTACACGTCTTTTAAACCTTTGTTCATTCGTGATTTTTTCATTAAATAATAATTAATTCGGACAAAGTTTCATTCTCCCTCTCCAAATAGTTTTTGAGTTTTTTGATTCTATCAATTGTCAATTTCAACATTTATTCAAACGCCTGTAACACAGGTGGTCTTATATTACAAAAATAATTAATTGTTGTATTTACAAACTTCAATTGGTTAGCTAGGTTTATCTTCAAATGCCTTTTACTAAAATTCAAAATTCTAACTAAGTCCCCTCCTCTCTTCTTTCAATCTGAACCATTTACCTTTTGCTAAATTTACCCAGTGAATATGTACACTTGACATTTCTATGATCTCATTATTTACACTAAAATTCCCCTAAAAAAACTAAAAGTTGTTGAACCCTGGAGACTATCGAGACTGTGATGTAGGGAATATGTGAGCTTGATTAATTTTGTACTCAAATTTCGACGGTGATAATATAAAATACAAATAGTACCGCATTTTTAAGTTCCATTGAGCTTTGGAATTTCACTTTAATTTAGGCAAACTCTTATATCTTGAAATGCATGATAATGAGATATGGCTGGACTTACGAAAAAAGATGAAATGAAATTTACAGGAACTACAACAGAGAGTAAATATTGCCAGAAATGTATAAAAAGTCATAAATTGCCATATTTCCCTTTCCTACTATGAGTAGAGAAAAAATCTATTATGAGCTGAACAATAGATTCCTTTAAATCTGTAGAACAGGTTTAATTTGAAAATTTTAATATGTTCAATTATATCAAGTTAACAAAATTGTTAAGTCCGAAAATCCAAACATAAAAAAACTGAAGCAAAAAGACTTTATCTTAAGTTTATCCTAATTGCTGCTTCAAAAGAGATATCTTGGAAAATTATCTCGAGCTTACATAATTCGGAAGAGAGTTACATAATATAGTATCTTAATAGTCTCCTCCATACGCCTATCAACGCAAAATAGAAAGTTTAGACCGTGTCCTCTCGTAATAACATCTCTGCCATCTTTCTATCATTGTCTGAATGATTTTTAATAATTTCGAATATCTACAATTTTCGATGATTAAAATATCCAAAAAGAATTTGAAAATTTGAAATGTCGCAAAATTTTAAGAAAAATCGAAGGGTAAGAATTGAATAGCTGCCCGTTGAGTTCGCCTGGAGTTGTGGCACATAGTTGGGGCCGACAATCCGACATCCGACGGTTATGTGTCATGAAACGCACGACACGTACATAACACCGTTCGGCCGGGGCAGCTCGCTCCCGTGTTATATGATACTTTCACGATTCCGTTCCAGCTCCTCCGTCTCGTGTTCCGGATCGATGCTAGATGCTGATGAAGCTCCGCAAATCTGCATCTCGATTTCAGCAAGACGATTCTCTAGCTCCCACTGCTGCTGGGACAGTTTGGTGTTGAGCGCCTGGTTTTCGGCTTCCACCGTATGCAAGCGTTCCCGAAGTCTTTTAATTTCATCTTCTAAGGCTTCATGTGATCCTAAGAGGGGCGTAGCACCTCCCCCACATGACTCTAAATGTGATATTGAACCGCATATAGGACCTGTAATAAAACAGAATTTAACTAGAAAAATGATTCAGTTCCGATCCAAAAATTACCAGCCCGACTTGGTTGGGAATGCGGCCTTGAGTGATGCGATGTAGTGCGACTCCTTGGTCGATCATCTGAACTATGTACACTTGGACTCATAGAGCCTGGAGAATCAGAAGTCCGGGGACGTTCTGTTATCATTTGTTGCGATCTAGGACTAGGTGCGCGACTATTGTTGATCAGTGGACAAACGTGGAAAATACCGGAACGTGAGCTAAATCAGATGCACACGATGCATGCAGAATGGAACTTACCTGTAAGTCGATTGTTGATTATATGTTACAGGTGGTGCTGGAGGTAGCCACATATCTTCAAGTGTTGTTCGCCCCTCACTTTCTACTAGGCCTGGTGTCGATTGACATCGTCCCATGGCAGCTGTATTAAAGTGTTTTACTAGTTTCGAATTAAAAAGGTGTGAGTAGGGTGTGAACTTCGAAGTAGGAATTCGTGCGTTTTCGTTGCATGCAAAAAACTCCGTTGTAACGGCGCCGCAGTTTGCAACAAACGCATGATTATAATGTAGATAATCAACCTACCTTTCTCCAGAGGCGCCTTCTTGTACTTCTCGAGTCGTTTAACAGCAATCGACTCCAGTCTCACTCTAGCGGCAGGATACTCCTTGAGAACATCCCACATATCCTTCTTGCTCAACACGAAAAGATCGCTATATCCCACTGATCTCACGCTAGCCGTCCTTCGATTTCCTATGGTAGCACACAGGGTGACTGTTTTAGTATAGGTAAAAACCAGATTCTACGGGCAACTAATAAATTAAGGTGAATACAGAGGGTAGGAAAAGAAGAAAATTGGAAAAAAATTAACTACGAGGGCGCTTCTTGGAGTTTAAGCAGCATTCACTCGGGATCCACAAATTCTTTGGAAGTTTTTCTGTTTAAACATTATCTTAAACTAGTGCTTTAAATTGCTTCAAAGGTCGTCAAGCGTCGCCAGACTCCAGGATACTAGCTGCAGGAGATCGGGTGTAATTTTTAAAGTTTTATAATATCTGCTTAAATTTGTTTTGCCCAGTTTGGATTTTCCCAACAAGTGAACTAACACGAAAGTACAAAAAATAAATGGAAATCCATTCGAGAACTGATTCTGCCTCCTCCACCTTTCCTGTCCCAGTCTATCCTCGGAGGAGCTTAATAAAAATAACAATCCACCTCTCTAAGTGGTTTATACTTTTTAAATTCCTCTGGGATGAAGGAAAATGTCTGCAGCTTGAAGTGAGTTTGCATGTTACTCACTACACACTTTTGCTCAGAACCGACGACGGAAGCGATAAGATCTGAGTTTGAGCAAATTAATTTGTTTAAAATGAACGAAAATAGATTTATGTCAACTGCTCCCGAAGGAGCTGTGTCTAAGGTAACGGTATTGCTACAACTGTCGATTAAACCCAGTACTGAACCCAATTCTCGAAGTTCTCTGCAATATCTATCTTTTAATTTCCAAAAGCCTTAATTATGTTGATTTCAAACCAAGTGTACAATGACTATTTCATGAAAATACCTTTTTGAAAAATGATCAGAAGGACTATTTGAATCAATCGATTCTTAAAAGCCTATGGTGAGTGTTTTTAGCTAGAAGATACTTGAAGCACTTGAGCGACAACAGCCCGCTGCTGATAGGCTTGCATGCGGAAAACACAGAGAATGTGCAATCTACGAATAGGAGTAATTAAAAACAATTCTTATCAATTAACGATCTAATTACACACTAATTTCTCCTGCAGCAGCATTCGCCACACCGCAAGTTCTCCATTTATCTATTAACCTACTTCTGGGGAGCAAAGGAAACAGAACACATCGAAACAAAACAAATAAGAAAGCTTAAGGATCGGAGCGAAAAGGAGCATGCAAAAACGCTTTAATGACTTTTCTATCATCATCCTCATTAAGGCGTTAAGGACGCTAAATGTAATTAAAAAACGTTGTTGTGTGCCAGGCAAAGCAATATCAAATGTAATGTAGATTGTAGAACTGAAGGACATTCTCTGTAAGTTACACTGCGACAGTAAGAAGAAGAAAATTGTTCCATTTTTGTGCAGAGAATAAAACTGAAAACTGAAAACTGAAGCTTCTGTCACATGTGTTTGAATTAAGCAGCAATACACAAGGTAGTTAAAGTTTATTGCTCTATCGCAAAACAAATTTATGTGCTGTATAAATTTCCTCGTGTACTAGATCCTCCTGCATGCCCATAATTTTGAAATAACGTCCTCTGGATCTCAAATTGAAAATAAAATTAGCTCAAAAGTTGCCTTTATTCTGCAACTTTGAAAGTAACAACAACTCGTTTTGTAGTGGAAATGTGTAATTTAATGTATTCCATGCATATCTAAACAGAAAAGTTTAAATAATTTTATTAACTAAACGTCTCGCTTATAAAAAAAGGGTGACTAACAACCGATTCGTTTAGTTTAAGGGAGTGATGCCTTAGCTCAAAGTTAACAAGAACTAGTGTAAAAATGAAATGATTCTTTGCTTGATCACAACCAAGCAACTTTTTAAAATTTTAGCTATGCTTAATCCTTAAATGCCAAAAATTATAAATATAACTCGGTATGTAAAATCACGGCAGGAATACATAAAATAAAATTTTCAGCCAATTTTTCCATTATAAAGCGCTGTTTTCTAGATCTTCTACTTAAGCTATGAATTTCACTCTGCTGAATTGATTCACGTAGGCATACAATATTTTTATTTATATCTGCAACTCCAGTAAATGAGACATAATGTTTCCTATATGTTACATTAATAGTAACTTTTTCCTTCTCCTCCTGAACCCCAACCCGAACAGGTTTATTTTCTCTAACACTGGTTAATTAATTATACAAGCCTTCCTAAGAGTTGTGACATTTCTATGAAGTTATGAGAATTTTAATATCACTTCTTTAACTTCGGCCCTCAATTAATGCTCAAAATTAAATTTACCGAATTTATCTTCTTCGACGAGGCCGTAAGATGTTCAGGATTAAACTCGCCATGCGGAATAACTTTAAGACATTCATAAATTGCCTGTTGATGTAATTTGATGACTCAAAGAAGTAATTCAGTCGAATTTGATTCAGCAAGATCCTGAAATAGCTGCCAAGACATCGTGACCATTCCTGCAAGAGTTGTCGATGTCCAAAGGTTCCTTAACCCGATTTTCGACGGATATAGTTAGACGGGCCGTAGGTCTTGATTCGCTTGCGACCAGTCGCGCGTCACGTAGCAACTCAAGTCGCAATCGCAGAAATATAAATGAGTCACATATACCTAACAAAGCGCTATATAATCCACAGGTGCGCGACTAGTCGCTTGTGGAAAATGGTCCTTGTTCGCATTTAGGGCGCAAATTTGCATTTAAACTGACGCCTTTTCTTGCTTATCATGAATGATTACCGTGCCGTATTCTGGTCGTTACCCTGGCCTCTTCTGCCGCGCTAGTGCTCGTAGTCGTGACCTCGTGATTTCGCTCACCTTAACATTTCTATGCAAATTAAATCGGCAAATATTGTTCGCATTGCTGAGTGAGTGATTGGAGTTCGCGGTGGCGCGGCGGAGGGAACAAGAGCAAATTACAGACATGCTTTAGGGCGCTTTTCCTGTAACGACGACAGGTGTTCTATTTTAATTAAAGCTCAGTTCAGACAACTGTTTGGCTAAAATGCGTCACGGGACCGTTATGGGCATGCACATTGTGGCTAAGCGGTTTAAACCGAGGTTGTATTATACATAGCTTTGTATTTAAGAAGGTGTTTACTTTCGTCGTTCCTCATACTAGGTTCGTGTTTGGTTTGATAGGTTTTATGCATACTTGTTTATCATTAATTGAACTATTTATTCCCTACTGACTTTAGAATAGTGAAATTAGTGATATCAACTTATATCTAAAATATACCAAAAATCGTAGATGAAATTTAAAATCAATGATAAAGGGGCATGCGAATTTAGATGCAAAGGTAAGAATCAGAGTAGAAGTTGGGTAAAATAAAGTATATATTTCTGACATGCCGTTAAAACTCGTTCGGGCAGAAATGGAACACAAACTTCTAAAGGTAACTTGAAAGGGCGTGCTGCAATAAATATGAAAAATTTTATTCTAGTCAAAATCGAAGAAGACATGGTAGAAGGTGCACTAAAAGGATGTTGATTGCTCCTGGCTGGGGAAGCGCTTGCAAGTTATGTGAACTATGAAAAGTGAAAGGTCGCAGTTCACACTGCGCAAAGCTTCTGTTATTTCGTTTAAATTTTAGTGCCAGCTCAAGCAGAAAGGGCCCTACTTTAGTAGCAACATAAAACAGAAGCAAAACAGATTGCACAGGAAACACATGGAACAAAATTCTGTGGCAAGATAAATTTTATGGCTCGGGACCGATACACACAAACCCATAAAGGAGATTCCAACTCATAGCACAAAACGTTCACATAAGGAAAGCTCCAGGGGATGCCAGCAACAGCAAGCGCGACGACATCCCCGCCACGAAACCATTATAAATTCGGATAAAAAAGATATTGCAAAACGCATAAAGTCTCATATTGTTCCGCCTGGCTCCCAGATATTTACCAAGTTCTTTACCTGCTGTTCCCATGTTGAGGATACTAATTTCACCGAAGTAGGAGCCCGCCTTCAAGGAGGCCATTACTGTTTTACCATTATCACCGACCACTTGCAACCGACCCCGATTCACTATGTACATCTCCTTCCCGACCTCACCTTTACAATTGGATTAAACCGTAAGAACAATTGGCAGCAGGGAAAAATTAGACATGATTTTACCTTTTCGGCAGATGTAGTCACCCGGCGAGAACAGCACTGGTCTAAGGCGCAAGACCAGCTCACAAAGGAAGCCCGCCTCGGTATTTTGGAATATTTCAACCCGCTTAAGTGTATCTAAATGGACGTTAATAGCTATTTCAGCCTGCAATATTCCTCAACAGTTGTATAAGTCTAAAATAGCTATGGTCAAATTTTGTCTGGTCTCACCTTTAGTTTATCAGGAAGACAGGATACGGCACGTTCCTCGTCAGAGCACTTCTGCGTCAACCACAGGTAGTCAAACCACTTAATCACCTTTACCTGCAGATGGTTCGGCACTCGGCGCATTCTCATGTATGTCTTCACACCGTCAAGCTTCGCTATAACGAAAAGGCATATAAAACATGAAAAACATTTTGATTCATGCCTTTGTGTTACTCAGCAATTTAAAATTATAATGTTACCTGAACGGAACACTTCATACGTAAGTATGAAGTATCCCTTTTAAGTACATATTTTTGTAAGTAACTAAATATATATAACTACTAAATCGTCAAATACTCCGAGTTAAATTGAAGCATAGTCCATTTTAAAACATTCATTGAAAACTTTAAAAGCGATTATACCTTTTAAGTAACAGTTAGTCAGCTATAATCAAATTGAAATCTATAATTTAGTGAATCTAAAAGAATGCGTGAACGTACATCCAAATATTTAGATAAATATCTAACCTCCCCAAAACTATCAGAAAATGTTTTAATTTTGCTTTCTTATCCAAGTAGCAAATTTTGCTTGAAAGAAATAAACCCTTTTGCTCTTTAAATTCGCCGGACATTGCGATGTGTCCAGAAGCCTTGCTGTCGATTAAAGGGAAATTTTAATTATCTGCTAAAAATGGCACATAAATTATGCAGCGGAAGTTGCCAACAAGTAAATCCGGCACATGAGCCGGGTTTGCCGAGACATGCGGCGATTCGTGGGTCTGGCTTATTATCCCGGCAGTTCAGAAACGCCCTTCAAGCGGATGTTACCATATACGGCTGTGAATTTGTCATGTGCGAAAATTACTTTTTATCCAAAAACGTGTGAATCCACCGACGTGTCTGCCACGGACTCGGTAATATTTGATGGACGTTAAAATTGAATGCCAATCAATGAGAAGTTTACGCGTATCTGCGATACAGCCGCAGTTGGACATGACTTCAGTACCGTGACACGGGCTGCCAAAAGTCATTCACTCCGATAGCTGTGAGGTGAAAAGAGACACCTGATCCCATTATTGTGCCTGCGGCTCACGTTAGGCCTACGGTCATAAGAAAATCAATATTCTGGCCACCTTCAAACTCCTTTCACGAGCTCCTGTGTCCGATGAATTTTAAACAAACCGTGCCTCGTCGGCTGCAACACCGGTAAACAAATTAAGAGACGAACCTGCAAACAAGAGTCCCCTTAAAGGTGCAAGCAATTAATCCGCATCAGGAGTGGGAGCATGTACTGTCGTGACCAAAATGCAGCTATTTTTAAGGAAGCGCAAAATTTAGGTTGGGCTTTAAGTGGTTCGCCAACTCCGCCGTACGTGCCTCAGTGCATTCCCACCTGCTCAATAAATCTTGACACTCCTGCTTCAGAGTGCACTCCTAGCTGACCATGGGGTCCCGAATTACTTTGCTGATATTTGAACTATACAAAATGTGGGTCGACGAAGGAAGCTATTTATTTTTATGCTTTTTGCGTGGAATAGGATTGGGTGAGTCCGAAATTAAAATTGCAGAATCCTCTCCATTTCGCAAGTTAAACGAGAAAAATCCGGAAGGAGAAAAGGACCTTCTTTCAGCGGACGCGCTCTATTACAAATTGTCATTGATTTACTGCCGTCTGACGTCGGGGCGCCCAGAGTTGCATTGGAGTACATAAAACTTCATTGGCGAGTACTGAAAGCTGAATTACCCAGGGGATCTCTATCGTGCGAGAGCTCCGTCATCCCCACCGCGCTCTGAACCCGCTGGCCCTAGACACGTCCACATATCATTTGCTATGCATGCTTGCATTGATGAGATTAGATGCCGAAGACGCCTGATATCGCCCGTAAAGTGTACATCAAGTCCAATGATGTATACTCCCGAAGTTCCCTAGGGTTCCATCGATCTTTGAGGATACGACAGTTCACCCACAGCAAAATGGGCTTCACTATCACCGTGATAATGACGTTATAATAAGGTGGTTCTCAGCTAGTGTCCATCACCATGCAGAAGAAGTTTATAGCCCCAATTACAGCTACCGCGAGACTATATGGAATTAATAAAAGGGGAAGGGGGAGAAATCTCCAATATAACTGATGCATGAAAGAAGAATGAAACTGATTTTATTTACAAAATACTTGCCGATATTTCCTAGAAATGCGCTAACATGAAAAGTCTACGTTAACATTTGTTATTGTTCGAATTTGAACATCAAAAACTACAGAGAAACTCTATACATCTTTTATAGCCACCATATTTTTATTATTTTCATGTATACAACTTTAATTTTATGAAAAGTTATTTATCATCTCTTCAAATTACCAGCAAAACAAAAGAGCCGATCTTGGCACTTCTTAAAAAATTATGCGACCTATTACATTATACATGCGACCCTTCACATTAATTGCAATTAGAAATATTGCAACTTCTTTCCGCTATTACATAAAAAAATGTTCGTGTCACTTATTCAGAGCAAGTTTCTTTTTCGAAACCGTCGTAAACGTAATTCTTTTCGTCATCCGGAAATAAATATAAGTACAATTGAAGCTATTTTCGTGCGATGCCCCTCACAAACTTTTCCCAATCAATCATCTTGAAATTTCTCTGGCTAATATTTTAGGTTCATCTATCTTGCAAGTGCAGGAAGACTTAAATCTTCGGCCTTTCCGAAAACCCTGCCCTCCTGAATAATTCAGCATTGTTTTTGCAAGGATATTTTACCCAAACATATTTGGAGTCCTGTCAGTAAAACCCAGTCAGGCAATGTGCTGAATTTCTCAACGAATTTAAATTTCATATGAAGGCGAGTATGTGTGGCACAGGCCCAAATCGAATTTATCGTCCCTGATGTGCCGGACCGATTATGTCAGGCCTACTGCTCCGCAGAGGAGTGTTTACGTCCCTACGAACGAAACGGGGAGTATCAACATATTTTGATAACTGCTTGCTTTAATGGGCCGCTGAGTCTATAAATCATTTCGCTAAACTCCACTCCACGCCGAAGCCAAATTTCGAGCGAACCTTGGCAAAGTCTGAACAATTGCCCAGCAACACTGTTTTCAGCCTCGCCCCCATCCATGTGGGTGTTGGAGCTGTTGTGAACTTCTTAAATACCTGCGTAGTCTGGCTGTGACAAGCTGTATTAATATTTAAATTCGTTGAGTGTATGTTAATTGATATTTGCTAACAATTTCACCTCAGACCCATAGGCTTAGAGGTCTGGGGTGTTTCCATTCTGCTTAACTCATTCAAGGGACGAATTTCCGCAATTTATTGCATTCAGTGGCTTAGAGGGGATTATTTATAAACACTAGCTGCGACTGACGTGGAAAGTAAATTAACCAATTTTGGCAATTGTTCCCTTCTCAGAATTGAGCCATTGTAGGCATGCGATTGTTGTCCTACCTTCTTGCAAATATTAATACAATCAGGATTACTTTTGCCAATCTGCTCAGGCTTTATAGTCTAAGTTCAATTAATCTGGGACCAACAATACCACGACAGTTTAGTAAAAAATGGAAAGATTTTGGATTAAATATAATTAACTATAATCATAATCGGAAGAATATTTTAATTAAAAACAAATAATTTGAGGTCCTAAATACCGTTCTGTATAGTCATTATTTTTTGCTAGTTTCGTATTTTATTAGAACGAAGAAACTGCTTTCAATTTTTTATTTTATATATGTACCTTTAAATCCACTACATTTCCCAATATTATATTACGAATACTCGAGATGCCTAGAATTTGCCATAAGTTGTATGAGTATTCTCTATAAATTCACGGATCGTACCGAAAATCAGTGACTCGTAGATCATCCTTATTATTGTAACTAGAGTTTTCAAGTACGGTCTAACAAAATTTTTGCAAGAACGGGCTATACTTGAAGCAACATATTAATAGAGAGTATTTAATCTTAAGTAAAACATTATGTGCGTGAATTTTATATTTGCTTAGGTGCAAAGTACAAATATCTTTAAAAAGTGGCAGTTGCGAGCTCATAATTTTATATATATAAACAATTATACGCAGATTTTCTTTAGCAGTACAGTTTATCGACTCCAGAAGAGAGTAGGTTATCAAAAAACCGTAAGTTGAACCACAAAGACACATAAAAGTTAACTAAAACATCTTATATATCTTTCTAGTGAAAATGAAAATAATTTTTTTAGCAATAGTAGCTTTTGTGGCATTAACCCTTGTCATGGGGATGATCTCTGATGAAATCTTCTTCTTCGGAAAAACTTCTTATTCTCGCATTTGCTTTGAAAAGAAAATCCACTGTCCACAAATAACACGGAAAAATTTCTACAATATACTCACGCCTGTAAGGGAGGACATGAAAGATCTATGTAGGAACACAAGAGTACGTCATAGTGTCAAGTACAACGCTTGTATGGCATTTGTTAAAACAATACCAAAACCCAAAAAGTGACCTAAGTAAAATTATAGTCATATAAAAAATATAAGAATAAATTTCATATTCAGAAATGTACAGTATTTTTGTTTAAAAAATATGTCACAATACGTTGAAAAGTAGAGAAAGACGAATTCATGAAAGATACCTCTCAAAGATCTGAAGATGAGCGTGAAAAGGTAGCAAACCTGCTTTTAAGAAATGACGTTTGCTTTGTTGACAAATAGGTGCTTCTAACTTTGTTATGACTTTGAACTCGGGGTTTGAAGGCCAAACAATTTCAGAGCATGTAAAAATCACAGCTACATTCTAAAGCAAGCCCTTAAGTCGATGGTTTTATTAAGTACACTGTCAATTAGCAACCAAATTACACCGAATGTAAGTCGCGTGCTATAATTAAAGATGACACATGACCAATTAGAGGTCACATTCCCGTCGAGACAACAAATAGAGCTCGTTGCGTGCGATTGGACATTAAACAGTCCTTTCTCGGATCCTTTAAAGAAAACAACGAACAAAAGCCTCAGGGGCGATAGTCGCTGATGGGGGAAGAAGGACGCGTCTAATACTCGCAACGCTATTAATTAAAATAAGTGCTGTTGTCGTGCTGATTAATGAAAATGTGACACTCTCAACGTGGGCGTGCTGGCTTTTCGTCTGAGGACTTTCTTACCAATTGCCCTCTCCATCCGCCCTTCCCTTTTTTTCACACTTCCATGTCCTGGCCAAATGCAGACTCTACAGCTGCCATAACCAAAGTGAATAATTCGCTTTTTGAAATGTATTTTTCAATGAACGTATATGTTTTGCCATCCAGCTTCAGTATAGAAACGGTATTGAACGTTAGATTGGCGCTACAGGATCGCGGATGTCCAATTTACACAGCTTGTCCACTATCTCTTGTGCATTAATATTTCCGGATATGAGAATGGCTTCATCAGTTACTATGCCCGCTCCGGGAAAATATGTCTTATCGGTTTCATGTCGCTTTTCACTAGAAATTTCTTATACATCTAGGTCAATAATGAGTTAACAGCTCGTTTGAATATGTCATCACTTCAATTATGTGAATCAGTGAGTACTATTTTTAATATTTATAATATTAGGCAATATTTTCTTTTGCCTCTATTATTGTAGCTTTAAATTTCTTTCTGTTCCTCAATAGGATAAGGATTTCAGTCCAAAACCTTCCACCAGGAATTAGACCTTCGTCAACATAAAAGTGTGCACTGAATAAAAACATTTTAAAATTGTTAGTGTCTGAACGGAAATATAAACAGAAGACGTAGTAAAATATGTTTTGTTTTAATTCGTGCACATCTTATTTTTATTCGAATTCTAAAGCATTAAGATTGAATTGCTACATCAGTGCAAAAATTGCATCCAAATTGAAAGGGTAATTGCTTGCCACTTCTTCCGCGAAATCCTACAATGCAAATTATCCTAAATTTACTATGCTGAAAGAACTTATGGGAAAATTCTCAGTTGAATTGCGAACACCAACCACCTCTGCTGAAAACATTCACAGTTCCGCCAAAAAAGGATCGAGTTGAGCACCTGCAAATGCATACCAACTCTACTCTGACGTTTCGGTTCAGAGTTTTTGGAGCAAAATTCTACTCTTACCTGTCGAATTCCATACGCGTCTTCCCGTTGAAGTTCTTTCTTGAGCTGGCAGCTAGGCAGAGTATGCGCGCTTGCATACACAAATCAAAATTATTTATAAGGATGTGTCCTACCCGCATATAGTTATGTATGGTGGACTATGTAGGGCAACCTCCAGGAAGCTGAGCGTAACCCACTTACAAAGCAGCTATAAATAGAATCATAATGTCGCAGATGCGATCAATATTTCGTCGACGAGCTATTTTTAGCATCGCGCCAGCGTCTGTGGAGCCGAATGAATTGAGGACGGAGGGCACGCAGTGACGCTCCAACGACTCTATCAGGCTCAGCTAACAACACGAAGTAAAAACTTCCACACGAAGCTAACCAAGACTGCGGCCCCATTCGGCGAAGTGGGAGGGTCCAGCCTTTATCTTTGACCTGCTTTATCCGGGCATCCATCAACGGTTATCCTTGACAGATATTCCGTACCCAGCCGAAGCGGGAAACATATCGAGCCGGGGACCTCCGGATTTAGAACTCCTGCAACCGACTCCAGCCTCAGAATGCCTCCTCAGCTTGGATCCTGGAACCGGCAGACAATCGGGTCTCCTGCCCCAGCAACCAGTAGAAGTGGAAAATCCATCTGAATGACTATTTGCCTTTTGCGCGCTCCATTGTTAATTGACTCCAAGTCAAGTCAAGACCCAATTTCCCGAGTCGGGAGACGAAATTTGGGTCAATTGTGAGCGCCGATCCCTACCCTTAATATGTAAAGGTATACCGGCTAGATAAATAAACATCCTCCTAATTTGATAGCTTTTTATCCACTCATTTATCTTGTCTGTTTGCCCTTTTGTTTCACATTTGGCCCTCGTCCTTCAACTGGCGCTGACATCCCAGCGCGGCTCCTAAGCCCTGCTGCCTTCTTTCAGGGCATAATTGACTCGATGTTTTTCTGGCGCGACGCTCTTTTTTGTGGTTTTGGTTAAGTGAGTCAAAGGTAATCCGCGCAAGGTGAAGTAGGTGGTAAACCTGGGGTAATTACTAGCTTTTCAATTGCGCCTCAAGATAAATCGCTCAAAAAGAATTTCAGCCGCCGAACGAACATTTTAAAAGTTAAAAATGTAAAACTATTGGCAAAGTGCCAGGAATTAAGTAGGTAAGGAAGCCGTGCTTTTTATCCGATTGATTGCATTTTGGCAGCGGATGAGTCCCATACCTGCTACTAGTACAGAAATATTCCCAACGAGAAATTGTAAAACTACAGATGAGTTAGTTTAAGGTCAATTAACAAATATCAAGGTAATAAACCAAACAAATTTGATCAGCTCGTTGGAGGATTCAACCTAAAACATGCAACTTAAGGCAAACAAGTAAATGAAATAGAATTAATTTCTAATATTACTAAGGAATCAATATTTAAATTTAAAACTTTCATTTATATTTTGACTTCAAGTTTATTTATAAAAACCATCAAGTCTTTAATGTCCTTAGACATTTTAGATTAACTAGAACAGATAAACAGCTAGCTTTATAGGTAATTTGAAAATTGCTGCTTTACAATATATTAAAGCACAATAGTTGTTTTTTTTTCAACATTTTAAACTATCAATCGCCACGAAGACCATGCTACAGTTTCTCGCCGACCTCTCTAGATGACTCTCTGCATATAACTGTGATCCTCAGAAGCTTGAGATATTACAAGGCACTCTGCAGATTCCAGCTCGTGCGGTTCTGAGCAAAAGCAAATGCACTCTATGCCCTTCACGTATACTCATCAGCTGCTGACACCCGTGTTCGTGCAAAGAATTCACTGAACACGGAGATGTTAAACCTGGCATTTATTTGAGGAGTAAAAGCGAGCGATACTCGGATTTACGATTGACAGAGAATTGTTCGCCGTAAAAGTCTTGTAGAACAAAATTGAATCCTATCCAGACAGAAGAAGCTCAAGATGTATACAAAATAGAACGGGGACTAGTGACGGATCGCCCCGAAAATAGGTCGTATCTGCCCATACTACGAGGTCTCCTGTTTTGTACCGAATTTCTTAATAAGGCCACTAGTACCATTAATATTCGCTACAAGCGATGGGACCCGGAAAATTGTCGTTTAATGGTTTGCGTTAGACTCCTCAGATGGTGTAAGGTCATTCGGGCCGGACCTTTAAACCACTTCCCAAAATGTGAACCACGATTGCCAAGCAGGATTGCTCTGTTATGAATAAATTATTCCCACATGAGATATGCTCGTATCGCATGCCATTCCCAGTAGGCCTTAAGGGGGCGCCGAAGACAAAGCACAGGAATTATTTAAAATATTAAAGAACTCTTGGATACGCAGCCTTTCGAGAGGTATAAATCCAGACGCTTCTCTGTGGAATTGCTTACGGGTCGATTCCTTCGAACGATTCAGATTGCTTTTATTTGGTTTAGGAAAACATAATTCGGTTTCCCGATTACCTTGGTAAAAAATTAAACTCTGATTTATTATCTTTTATATACCAGTATGATGGATACGAACTACAAATCAGGGTCTGTTCGAAATATAAGCAACATGTCCGATTTGGATCTTCTAAGTACAATAAATATGAATACCTTTCGAAATTCCAACCGTCTTAATTTGGACTCAGATTTCCTTGAAGATTTTTTGAATATTTCTGTTATTTATACCGAATGGGTGGAATTTGGATTTGTTCATTTGAAAGTAGAAAATAATTCTATTTATCATACTTATTTCAATTTGATCCTACAAATAGATAAATTGCTAACGACATAACTGAAGACTTCTATGCTGAAATTTCAAAGTTAGTACAGTGAATGCAACAAAAGCTGTTAGAAAGTATACCTATCAAATTTGGGGACACATTCTGGTCCAAGGATTATATTTTTGAAATATAAATTCATCTTTTTGGAAATATATGTTTTACTTCAACTGCATTTGATATATATATATATAATAATATTATTTATTTTATACAAACACAATGAGATCAAAAGTTTCCGTGAAATTACTGTTAACAATAGTGAATAAGTAAAGACACCATATAGATTCTCTGTATGGGACTGGCAATGCCCAATATCAGTGTCGAAGTTCTTCTACCAATTGAGAATGGGATTAAGGTAACCTTTTCAGTGAAATAGAATTCTCCAAAGTGGCTAGGGATCAATAAAGGCTTACAGAAATTTATATTCCTAGGGTTTCGCATACCAGCGCGAGATTCGCCTCTTTTCAGTTAAAAAGTATTTTAATTGCCCGCCACCATAATACCGTTCTGCGTACTGATAGCAAATTTACCCAAATTTGTCCCCAAGGAAAAAGTAGTACCGAGTCCACAGTTTCCCTTCTGCTACTTTTCATTGCTTCTTTATGACCTCCATTTGGAGGGTGTTCACTCTCGCAATAATACTATTGTCCTGTATAAGGTCTATTGTGCTGTACTTCATGAAAATAACGAGAAAGCAAAAAAATAGAGTAAGAGTTTGTATAGGAAATCATTTTAAGCCGTCAAGGGGCCGTTCTTGGCCTTTCCATTGAAAATTCTTCGACAGAAAAACGTTTGAAAAAGACTTCCGCTTGTAATAACCACAATAAATGTTCTTAATTTCTTCGAAAGAAAACCTTTACAGCTCAATAATACTCTATTACTCTGCTTTCCAACTTTAAAGAAATTTTTCACATTTCCTTCCACTAAACCCAGTAGGGAGCAGAGAACATATACCTACCTCTTTTAGGTAATAGGAGTAAGCAGAAAATGTGTTGCAACCTGTTGTTGTGCAGTGAATGAAAGGCAACTAAATACAGCTTTGAAGCTGCAATCACTTCAACGTCTACCGAGACTGACAATATGTTTGCCAGCATCCTCCTACGTTGGAAATTGGCGTAATATGGCCAACCAATGCCACTTCGGATATAGAAGACAAAAACCAACAGCAAAGCATACCTTCGCCTGTATTCGAGCGCGTCAGTGCAGTGTATACATAGTGCCATTGTGTGTAATTCTCAATTTGGGCGGTGTACCATCTGTCGGCAAAAGGAGTCGATACAGATAAGGACGAAGCCGGTAAGAAACACACCGTGCATGCATAAACAGCGGCGTCCTCCTCCGCAATCAATTCAAAGAAACTCCAAGTACATAAAAACTAATCTCTGGCGTTCACCACAGTGTGGCTTTAAGAGAAGCCCCAAAATTAAGGACATATATCTTCCTGCTTGAGCAAGACCATAATTATTATCTTTTAGCTGTCACACATGAGTCCTGCGCCGATCATAACATTCCCTGAAAAAAGAGCAAATCACATCAATCAGAAGACGGGCCAGGGGAAGGGTATTCTGTATTCTGTTTTAATGCATGTCACCATTTAATTGGACACGTCAGGCCGCGTGCAGAAATAGAGTCCACTACAAAAGATAACTCCCGATAGCTGCTAAGAACCTTTCCTGTATTTTCGAGGACGAGGCAGGCAACCCGGAACAATGACAAAACGTTAGTTTCCGCTTAGCTAGAGGCAAAGAAGCTGCTCGAAAACAAAAAGGGAAACAACAAATAGAATAAAAACAAAACACAAGAGGCGGCCAGTTGCTCGGTGAAGCGAATAAATTCCCCGAGTAGGCCAAAAACAGAGGACGACGTTGATAAATCGATTAAGTTATTCCAGCCACGCCACTCCCCGCCTCGTTATTGCGGGCCACTAGTCCATCGTGATCCTCATCTTTGACAGCTGACAGAATTTCTGCGCTGATACATCTGCGTCTCCCGTTGTGCCCGACACCAAGCAGGCCAAAGTTAGACTTGTTTTTCGGGGACCCAGCACATGTTTTCCCTTGTCGATCACTGTCCACCGTCGCCGCTTCGTTATTTCTACCCCACCAGAACTGCCCGAAACTATATCGGACGTCATGGAATAATTGTCTCCCGATTGCCGCTATTTACAGTTTCCAACTTTTCTTATGGAGCATTCACCGGCACAAACGTTTACGAACTTTCTAAGAATCTTTTTGTGATCCCCTCGATAGTTCGCTATAATGGAACAAGTAGAACCATTATAACAGAACTCCGTTAGTTCTCACTTCAATAAGAACTAAAAACTTCAAAGAACAAAGATTGAATGAAAAATTCTGAGTCCAGATTCTGTCGCGTCAGTCAGATCTTGGACTAAAAAGACAAAAGTAGCCTTTAGAATGTTTGTGTTTGTATGTCCCCCCCGCAAACACCACCCGGCGGACTTTGGTGGTACTTTGCTTATTAGGCTGACTTAAGGTACGAGCTGCATCTATTAGCCTGAATACAGGCGAAGATTTGCTTTCAGCTTGTCTGTCTGTCTATTGCCTGACTACTATACCGACACATAAGAAAAGAAAGGCTCTTAGGGACATTTGTCAGCAAAACTAAAAACGAAAGCTTTTTGCAAATTATTTTACATTTTGTAAAGAAACAACATTCCAAATGAAAAGAAACGACAAAAGGCATTTTGCATTAATCTTTCTTGGAAATTTGGTCTATTTCAAAAGCAACTATTGTTTCAAAAGAATATAAGGATAGAAATTAAAAATATTCCACAATTTTCTTACATCCCTTCACAACGGTTACTTAAATATAGCAGAAAATATAAGTGAAGCGTATACCTTTATGGGATTATAGACAATTTTAATCCACGATGATACTTTGAATAGCTTGAATATAATTATAAAAGTATTTAATGAATATTCTTATATAGTGCTGGACGGCTTACTAGTCCGACTCTCATTTTTGTTGCCTACCATCCTGTACACAGGCACAAAGCAATTATAGCATAAAAGGGTACGAGGCAGAGTACCTACCAGTACCTCGCCTGCTTGAGCAATTGTGCAGCTACTTTCTACAGGTCACAGAGCAAATTCCACTAATGAACTCGACAGTTAAAGCGCTTCTGTTTGCGGGCTTTGACTAAATATAATTTCAAAAGTAAACATTCGCAGGTAACTACCACCCCGCCGCTCTTTCAAGTACCTAGCAGCTCGGAACGCAACGCAACCGTAAAGGTGAAGGGTGTGTGTTCAAGTTCCACCAGGGGCATTATCTGGTCGAGTACACGCCGCGCATTCACATTGACGGAGCAAATAGCCCGTGCTACACTTTTCCCTCAATGTCCTCTCGGAAAGTAAAAAACAAAATTGGCTTTGCGAATTCAGACACAACGATACCCACGAAAGCCTATGGTACGGCGACGCTCTGGTGGACAACAGTGTTCCAGAATTCCGCTGATATCGTCATTTGTGGAAGCATCCAAGATAAGAATAAAAAGGGCGACGGACAGGAAGATCAACTTAAAGGTTAAATCCGCTTCCACACTTATCTCAGCAGTTTGGTCACCCGCAAAATATAAAAAGTCTGAGTTGGAATTAATGAAATGTCCTATCAAAGAAATCCCTGGACTCGCAAGTCATTTGACCTCACCTGGAGGGCAAACATCTGCATTCTGTTGGCATAGCTTTAATTCGACCTGCTTAAGCTTGCTATTCAACACATCATTGATTGCAAATATTCAGCGTCTGATTAAGCGCCGAAGCTTTCGAGGTGCAACCCCTTCGCCACATGTAGTCACTCGTCTTCAAGTAAGTTCGGATAAGGGCCATTGAAGGAAAGAAAGCGAGGACCTTAAGACATTGCTCAAGAGCTTTTGTGATTGAAGTTATTATTAACGGAATATGTGCTTAATTGGAAAACACTTGGACTCGCACTTACTTCATATTGCCTCTTTGCTGAACGAGACTGAGGCGACACCCCGCACAGGTAATGAATGTCGCTGAATCATTCTCAGTCTCCGTCTGACGACTGCGCCAGAACAAACGAATTCATACTTTCCCCTACTTAAGTGGGAACTTAAGCTAAAGGTCCTTTGGAGAATCGCTCCAGGTAACCTACAAACAAGAGGAGGCAAACACCTGGCACAGTGTTTTAGCCTCGGAAGACAAAGGAAGCCCAGCAACGGGCACTCACGTAGTTACTCCCGGGCGCCCCTTCCACCGAGATCTTATCGCAGCGCAATTTATGTGACGACACTCCGGAATTTGTTTGTAGAATGAATAAATTTAGAACGGCTTAAGAATCAGGCCTTATTGGTAGCGCCTGCTCCTCCTGCTCTTTACCGAAAAACAAACGAGTGTGAAAGAGTACACGGCAATGACGACGTGGGAAAGTGTTGAAGTTTTCTCTTCGGCCTCGTAGTCCCGCACAGGATGACCCTAATTAAATGCTACTAAGGTCGGCTATCTGATTCCACTTTGAGGTTTATCTAGCGCTTTAAATAATGTTAATGACGGAATTTTGCACCAGGTTATGCCGCGAAGTAAAAGCCATACGCCTTCTGCATTGCGAGTCGAAATCCACGACATTTCGAACCGCTTTTTATGTCTTTCTTCTTCTACGCATAAATATTCACGATTATTTTAGATGTAAGGAAACATTTTAAAAATCTCCTAAGTATAGTTTTAAATACCACATATGTATATAACCGTGCTTCTTTCACTTATTGAAACAATCATTGAGAGTAGTCAAAGACAATCTATGAAATGTTCATTTAAAAATGTTTCAAAATGAGTCCGTCACAAACGACCTCGTACAGAATGTCTCGCAATGAAAGAGAAATGCCATTTCTTATTCATGTTTGGGGTAGTTAATTTAAAAAGTACAGATCTTCGGTTTCGCCCTTTTTAATACGGAAATTCGATGCTTTAACGAGAAAAGTGTGCCTTTTTCATTTGTAATTATGTTCTACAAATAGTCAGCAAATCTGTAATGGTATTATCGTAGTGCACTTGAATTTGTATTAACTACCTACTGAAGATTTTAACTAACCCAGTTTTGGAAATTTTCAAAGTCGAATTATTTAAATATCTTCACAATTTTTTTTCCGAACCTTCAAATATATCAGATACAGAATTTATAAAAACGTGTAGTGTAGAATTGAGCATACAAGCATATCGACTTTATTTCAAGAATATACGTGTCGAAAAACACAAGCTTTAAGTAGAAATGGAAGTAGCTCTAATGGAGTTTAGCAGAAAGATCATTTCATCCGGCAGAGTTCCAATTGACTTATTCCAAAAGCGTGATAGGGACAAATCAAGAAACTTATGTAATAACTTTCAGGTTTGTTCGTCCCAAGGTTTTCTGGGCATCGTTTCATAGAGTATTCCAAAGAGCACGTTAATTTAGGGAAGAATCTACGAACGAGCCAGACTGCTATCCCGGAATGCACCAATAGACTTTAATCCCGAAAAATTCCTCAAATGCAATCTCTGCCATTGTTATGCCATTCAGAAAACGCTTGAGTAGATTTTCTTTAAAACACCACTTAGGGAACGTTCCCAAGCATCCAACAGCCTGTCAGCCGTAAAAAGTCAAAGACAACACCCACCCTTACTCACACATTTATTGTAGTACCTATCAGGAACGGTCCGGTCCGATGGTGCAATGCACCTGTTCTATACCATAAGAAAAACTCGTCCTAAGGAATTCTCTACTTCTTGTCGAACATTGCTCCATATACCCGTACAGATTGGAATTTATTTCGGTATGGTGTCAGTACCTGCTGGGTAGGGAACGTTTTACGGTACTGTGGAAACATCAGGTAAAACGAAGTCTAGAGGCTTTATGAGGAGTGCCTGGTAACCCCGAGTCAGTCAGGTACATTCGCGAACGATTCTTAATTCATAAGGCTACCAAACTTGCGCTACTCACCTTGGAATTCCTTGCGGGCAGCACTCACGGAAGTCACAATGTTGGCCACGTGACCCAGAACGGTGGCAAACAGCATTAGCCCAAAGAGCAGCTGTAAAATCACAAAAACGTACTCGCCCTTCGACCGCGGTTTGGGCAGGTCACCGATTGTTGTTAAGGCTAATGTACACCAATAGTAGCTTTGTAAATACTGCTTAACTACGTCCGCCGACTCTGAGTCGTGGAAGACCCAGTTCCGCGACCCGAAACCGTTGTTTTTATGAATTATATGATACAAACACCCGTTCCAATGAAATATCACAAGTAGGTAGTGAATGAGCGACGTCGATCGGAACAAGTTCGGGTAGTTCGTGTGGCGCTCAGTCCGATCCATGAACGCCCAAAACTTGTAAATCTTAACTAACCGAAAAGATCGTAGAATTGAATTAAAACCGATCGACAAGTATAAAAAATCTAACGGTAAAAGACACAGGCAATCAATATAAAAAGTCGTTGAATTCATATAGTGCTGCCGCAGCTTGGTCGAATCGGTCTGCAAGACCCCGTCTTCAAGGTAACCAGTACGAAAGTGGAACAGTATGTCGACGAGATACAAAAAATCCGAGAAATAGTCAAGACAAAACCACACCACAATCGTCTGCCCGTTAATTTCTTGAAACGCGAAACGATAAATAATGACCCAGAAGTTGTACAGGAAGGCAAGACTGACCACCATCGACCAGTAATAGCACAAACGTCCGGCAGGGTCAAACACAAACGTAAATCTAGCACTACCCGGACTACTGCTGTTGCGTCCCCGTGGTCCCGATGAACATCCAGACCGACGACCAAATCTGCAAAAGGAAAAAGCCATTAAACCCTAGATATTACGCGAAGGTCAGGGAACTCAGGGGGAATTGGGATAAGGATCATTATTTGTTCAGGGCAAAATTTCTTATCCGACTGAAACGCACCCTTAATACCGATAATGCAAAATTTCGCCATCTATTACAATAGCTTCATCTGCAGAAGTAGACAGACAATCTTTGAACAAATATTTGTTTTGCAAGGGTCAAATCGCCTTCGAAAGATGAAACTTAAAAGTCTTCATTTTCAAAATGCCCAACGCTAAAGCATACGTTGAATTTTGGAACTACTTCCTCGTAGCTGTGTTTGTAACTCACCTATCTGTTCCGTTGCAACTATTCCCACTGTTGAGATGATTAGTAGAGGCTGTAGTGCCGATGGTATTGTCGTGTGAACTTCTGGTTCCGGAGCGGTTCCAAGAACCGAGCAGTGGCTGTTCACCTGGCTTTAGTCGTCCGCGCTCTTTCCGACGAGCCTTTCGTGACAAGTCCATTTCTGAGGCAGTGGCTGAGACATGTGGATGAGATGCTCTTGTAACGCATGGTGTAGTCAAACTATCGTGAGATGAAAAGAAACCTTGTTGGGAAACACTTTGGCCGAAGTGTGGTCGCGACATACCAAACTTTGACCCTATATCTGAAATGTAACAAAACAAATTGAGGAGTCAGTAACTTCAGGTACACCCTATATGCTTTCTGTATTAGCGAGAAAACGCGATTTACGAACATTGCATTCGTTAGAAAAATAGAAACTTGAAAAGAAATGCAGCTCCAGATGGGTCTACAAGTGGCTAGAATAGCCCGGGTTAAAAACTCATAGGGTGGTCCGAAAGTTATGTAAACAAAAATGTGGAGTGGAAGAAGCCTTACCGGTTAAACTTTGACGGTCAACCGAGTATCGGCGAAGACTTCTCAACTCGAAATTATCGTCGGTCACCGGCGGGGCCAGGGAAAGCTCAGTGCAGGCATCGTTGCCAGTGGTCGGTTGCGTTGCTCGGGCGTCTCTGCCGCGCAAGTGCTGGGGCACAAGGTGCTTAAATTTCGATGTCGCACCATTCAACGACAGACGCGGCTGGAGCAAGCGGGAGCAGCTGTTGGTTGATGATTTTTTCTTATCGTTATTGGTTGCTGATTGGCCACAGAATGGAGTGATTGGTGGAGCTGCCGCTGAAGTTGGTGTTGTCATATCAACATTGTAACATGATGATGAGATTCTTTTGTAATTAGGCAGTGATGCAGGAAGAGGTAAGAAGTCACTTTCAACAGCCTCATTTGTTCTGGAGTGTCCACTGTCTGTCCAGAAATATGCATACAAAGAACACAATTTATTCACACATTTATTCGGGCGGAAGGAGCAGGTTTTAGGTGAACACAACAACAACAACAACAACTGAGGGCACAGCTAGTGTGATGATGTCTGATGAGTGTGAGCCAAACATGCTGCGCTCAAGTGAACGCAAGGTGGTATTAATGACTACGAAGAATAACGGTCGAGGAGGTGGTGTCCCATTGGCCGCGCCACTCTCGTTTATGGCCTTTGTGAGAAATTTATTGAATTAACCTCCGCACTAGCAGGCGGAAGTGCCTGTTAACTGGGCTGTTATCGACAGACGTCCGTGAATGAATGAGGTGTCGTAAAACTCCTTGTAAAGCTATTATCCTCGGCCGCCGTCAACACCGCCACACTTTGTATCGCGCCAGAGGTACAAAACAATTTTCCATGGTTGAAACAAGTTACTGCGAGACAACGGGTGGATGGAAAAATTAGATAATTGCGCGGTACTATAAACAAGTTTTGAGCTTTGCCTTGTCTTAGCAAGGAATAGAAACATAAAACTAACTATAAAGAAAATATTTTCAGATAGTCAGCTTGCTTTATAGAAAGTCTAGGAAAAAACTAGTTCATTATCACTATAGGAAAATGCTTAGGATCACATTTAGGGCAAGGGTACTATACTAACTAACTAACTACCAAGACCTCTTCCTTTTCTTACGATTGCATTATATTAAAAATTGTCCGGAGTTAGACGGTGGTAAGCAAGGGGGACAAATATAACGAAAGTACAGCATTACTTATGGTCTAATCCAACTAAAATTCTTCATTAGCAGCTTTCAAAATCGCAAATTGCAAATCCTTTACTAGAATTTAAACATTTATAAATGTAAATTCTTTTATATATATTTAATTCAAAAAAATGAAAAATGAATACTAAGAGCTAATGTAAAAAATATACAAATAGCTTTAGACTGTAGAAAGTAGTCGCAGTTAAATTCATTTTCTACAGAGCAATTCTAAAATTGTTTAAACAATTAATTATGAACAATTGATTAAAACCTTCCTAAAGATATAACTTTATGAGTTTCCACGCGTCTGCTACTCCCACTAGGATATTTCTACAATCTATAGGAATTTTCCCCTAGACAATTGCAGTGGTATACAAGGCCATGACTAGAAGATCAAAGAGTCCTAATTGCGAATCAATTAAAACTGAATTACAATAACTGTGCCGGGATTAATTTATTCATATCGTTCAGATCCTTGTCGGTTCCTATTTTCCTTGCTTAATTGGATGTGTCGCGATTTTTCCAATTTCTTCTGTGAAGCTTTTTCTGCGAACGGGAATCTTCACAAGGGCGCGCTGGGTAGTTGCTCCCAGCGATGATGAATGATTGATGTGTGTCAGAGATGGGAGATGTGATAGATAGACCTAGGCGCTTGCAGACATTCAGCTCGGGAAGTAGCTGCGACAGCAATTTCGAGTGCTTAATTAAATTCAGATAGCAGGCCGACAGGTGAGGGAACAGAAACCAACCTGACGACAGTAAAATTCGATGAAATCGGAATGTCGGCAAGCGTTATACTCAGGAATTATTGATTGGCAACCCGAAGCCGGTCGCAATTCGATCTATAATTGATTTCGTATTACGGTTCAGCGCACCATCACTAAGATTTATGCGATTTTTCACCGCTATTGCTTAAAATTTCCTACAACAGGGAGAGAGAGCACGAATTGGGAAATTTAGGTAGTTATGTACTCTTACGTATTTGTAATTTACCTCTAATGTCTTAACATATTCAATTCCTACATTTTCGGTAGCAGTTTGTGTATTCTACAAATAGCACCACTGCTAAATGGCGCCATGAACCAAAGCATCAAGTGTTCGGTCTTTCCCCCCGGATTTTGCTTGCTTCCGTGGATTGGTGCTTTAAATCATGAACCATTTGTTCGTATTATATTTCCATAGTCATGTTCTACTCCCTAATCTTGAAACCTTACTATATAGAATAAAGTTGATATACATATCATATCGAAATATTATGATGCAAAAATGAAAACACATTGTTACTTTTGATTCGAAGCAATTGGAAAAGTCATTGTAATTCAAAATTAATAATTCAAATACAACTTCGCATCCGTCACGAATTCGCATTATCCCATTAGGATGAGTTGCCTACAATTTGATTCCCAAAGTCACATTAATTACACGCAAGGATAAAACTCTGGGCTCGTCGCACATGTTCTCTTCTGACTGGACAATGCCCGCAATTTGAAAAGGTATTTTCATTTCGTTTAATTGGAGGTGTGACTTTCAAATTATTACTTGCTGTCATTTTACTCGCGTTGTAGAATTTGGAGAGTGCTGCTTCTGGCTGCGACAATTTCTCACAGTCCCAACTGATATACGGCGACAATGGTTCCCGAAGGAACCCACTGTTTACTTTTATAGGGCGAATGTCGCGTTTGCGTTGCACATTTGCTTCCCTTTTTTGCTCTGGATTCCAGTGCAATATTGATTTTCCCCCACTGCCGACCGCCCCAACTGCACACTAGCAATTGACACGACGAAAAAACACAAAACACCTATCCCCCGGCGCGTTTTGTGATTGGTTATTGCCCGCAGCAGAACCCGGCGGAGCGAAATGTTTTCCGCCGCATAGTTGTTATTTTTCACGATGGAATACCTCACAGTCAGGCGGGAAAGATCAAAACTTTCCTCGCAATCTCAGCTATTTGGGAGCACCGAAATTTCCCGATTTATGGAAAACAATCAATCTGAAACTGCATTCTTGCCTCGTCGCTTAGTCATAACTCCCCGTCGATGAGTTCATGCATGAACATCTATTACCAATATTTCGTAATATTTTCGTTTTGCGCGTATTACGAACAATATAACGTTCGAGTCAAAGAGTGTCGAGTAATTTACTAAATTACTAAATAACCTCCAGCTTAAGTTAGTAAAATAATTAATTTAACTTACTTAAACAGCACTGAAAGCAATTCATTGTGTGATGCAACGAACAGAAACAAAATTAACGTCTTGCCGTTTGTAACGTACGCCTGCGAGTGTCTACTGCACGCAGCAGACATTATTATTCCTGGCATAGCTTCAGATATTTCATTCTTTGATATAGTGAACCAACTAAATCAGGCGTAATATGATTCTGCTGATCCAGCGATTTTAAATCAACCTCTAAAACGCTCCAAACGCTTTACCTCTTTCGCCACTCTACGCTCTGCGAAGCGACGAAGTTCGCCCATGGGGAAAAATAATATTTTTTATGCTTACTCCCGAATAATTGCAGCATCCATAGAAAAGAACCAGTCGGAGAAATACGGAAAAGGATCACCTCCAGGTGCTCAGGCCATCCTCCTGTAGAAGCCAGCCCAAGCAAGGGATATGCCCGTCGAGCAAGATGATGTGGAAAGCAAATAAATTCGATTGCTGCGGATAGTAAATTTCCTCGGGGAAATTAATATTTTGCTCACAAACGAGATGAACGTGAAGTCCTGAACATGGCTATCGTGAAGATTTATGGTGCGCCCCACTTTGCTGTGCCCCAGGGTGATAACCGTGCATGTTTTGATTATCAGTTTGTCGAATTAGTAAAATAAGCAAATAACCAAACTGGTACTACAAATTTGCCTTTAGTGTATTACTTCTTAGCCGTCTGAAGAAAAACAATAGTTTCGAAGATATGGGGAAATACGTTCGATTATAAATTCACTTGAAGTAAAAGTTCAAGTCGCGCAAATGAAAAGAATAATAAGAAGATGAAGTCGTTTCTATACCTATTGCTCCCGATAACAATAATAAGAGGTATAATATTTCGGGATTTTTGGTGTTAGACATTTTTTAGGATTTTCATTTCAGAATCGTTATTTTTTTAATTTGATTTTCCGATTTTGAAGAACTAGCTTTATTTGACCACTATTGTTTTAACTTCCTTGCATTTGCCCAACTTAGAAAATGAACACGAGGTGAAGAATGTTAGTACAAAGCTTGTACGTCAGAAGTCGTCCACATAATTCACAGTGTAATTTGTAGTCACAAAATCGTTTTATTTAAATATGTACAGCTCCGGGGTTCTGAAGCGATTTCAAGCGACTAAGTATCGACTGCAGGTCGGCCGACTTCATCCTGTGATGAAGTGTAATTAAGTTGCTGTGAAGCCAAGCCGTACTTGCACTTTTTAGTCGCTTTCGCATCCAAAAGCTTGCTTCGCCAAGAAGAGAGAGAAGTTTCTAAACAGGAAAACTTACAAAACTAATCTAGCTTCATCTGACAGTATAGAATTTACCTTGCGCTTGAGTACCATCTAAAACTGTGGGATATAAACATTCCCAGCTTTATAGCTTCAACAATTTCCAGAATATTTTATTAATACCATCAAATGCACGCAAATACGATGTTGAAAAATTTCAGATTTGCGCTCAGTTGTGTGTGTCATTAAGTCTAATCATAGGGCATAGGTTGATGCACCCCGCAACTCTACTGCTTCTCTGGCCTAGCACTCTGTGGCCCTGTTCAAAGTGTCCGAAGAATTTAATTCCTACTCATTTGTTTTCTGGACAATTCACTTGGCATTCTTCCGTGGAGGAGGACTATTGATTTTCCTCTCGGTCACCCGCAATCGCTGTCCTGGAGCTAGAGGGTATGTAAGGTATGAAGAGCATTTCTTTTGAAATGAAGCGGAGCAAGGAAAACCTTTTATCACTTGCCTTGATAGCAACGATTACGACGGTGAGCTAGGAATAATTTATTCGCACTGGTCTTGTAATAGCTCTTGTCGGCACCGAAGGATCCTACTAATTCTCGCTTAACTTAATGATAACGCATATTTTAGTGACCACAGAAACTTTGTAGGGAGTAAGATCGTGTTACCAATCCGCTTCCGTGTCAAAGACATAGACCTCTGTGTGACCACAATCGTCTCACGAAAGCCACTCTAAGGCCACTGATTGCCAATAAAGCACCATTAAGATATGGTATCCAACTGTCGTTGCTCCGATGTCTACTGTTCTTAATAAAAATTTATCTGTGCCCTTGTAGAGGCAAATCCATATGACGACTACCAGGACTCACAGCATCCTGGTGACCCCATAAATTTTCGTGTTTGTGACAATTTCCCGATATAAGAGAAAAACACTCTCCACCGTAAATTAGCAAATTTATCACTGTGAAACGTGAAAGAGTTCTCCCCCAGTGAGGTTTAATTAACTACTTATCGTGACATTCACTTGTTTATTCACCGACCACAGTTATTTGCGCGACTTTCAATTAGCAGCGGTGAGATGCAGGTTTCATTGCGGAGGTCGTTTATTACTGCCGCGCGAAGTACCGGATTGCCTACGTGAATTCAGATCTAGAACTCAGAAGACCCAACGTAAACTTGCTTTTGTTAACTTGAAAGGCCGTCTGGGAGTCATTGCAATTCCAGATGTTTTTTGACTCCGTACGATGAATTATTCTGGATATCATGGCTTTAAGTGGCCACGCATGCTTTGCAGGATCACTACGCCGAGACAGGTCAGAAATCAGGAGACTCCACTGGGGGCCATTTACATATTTTCTTCGCTCATAACGACAGGGTTATGCAGGGCACGGCGCAGATAGTGTTAACGCGACAGTAAAAGTTTCGTTACCGTATCTTCACTACAAAGCGCTTTTCGCAAGAACCTCGCCTTCTACTCACGAGCATGAATATAAAGAGACTTTTTTTATCTCATACGTCCCACACCCACGAAAATCCATTAAATGGGGTAGTTTCCATTTAACACAGATAGTCTTCTTCCTGGGCGTCGTCTTACATGTAGCCCCAGTTTATATTGCTTATTCATCGGTTATGTTACGATCCGACGAACAGGAAGAAACCGTGTCAGCAGAAATCATCAACTACCAAGGGCGAGCACTAGCTACAGCAACCGTCGAGTGCAACTGTAAATGTGTTAAGGAACTGTTCTAGCCCTAGTTCATAGCGATGACGATAGCAATCATAAAAATTTGTACAAATGTCCACGCCTCCTGGAAGTCTTCATATATACACGTATATAAAAAATTAAGTATTTTTCAACAAGGCCTTTTCATTTCAAGCACTCAAACTATTCTAGTGGCGCTGGTTTGCTTCCTGTACACACGCAACAGTTGAGATATAATGAATATTAAGAAACCTGATATAAAACTGATATACACATATAGATGTATAAATATGTTTTAAAATATATGTAAAATGTATAAATACGTCTGGCACCTGCAAAAATTCGAGGATTTACACCTCTTTAACACTTTTATGTATTCTAATACAATAAGTGACGAGACCTCTAGGGCTCGCTTATGAATGAATGAAATTCCTTTCATGCATGTGCTTCCAAATAAAATGATAAACACCAAATTATCTGACTTGATTTTCATCTTACTGCAAATTCCCATCGCTTTTGTTGCGAAACGTTTCACTCCGCTCAAAGCAACCTCTCGCGAAGTCAAATTCATATTCTATCATTTCGCTATCACTATCAGTTGTTATGCTTCAAGAGACCAATAGTCAACAAAGCCCAATCCACCTGCAGCTTTGTTATAATTGTCTCCAGGAGCCATTCAGACTTGACGACTTTTTCGTACTCAATTCAAGTACACCGCTACACGGACCACAAAGAAAAGATAGAGAAAACGATAGTAACAAAAACCTTTATATCCCAATTTAACGCCCACTTACGTGTCCCGAGTGAAAAGGCTTTGTTGAAGGCGCGACTCAACTGCGCGCGCATTGGATTAGGGGAGGAATGCTCCCGGGCCGATAGGTATTACCTGCCCGGGTCTTTACCTTTCTGGTTCACTCTGGCTTGCGTCACTCGTTTGCCCGCTGCCGAGTGCTTTTCGATTTAAAAGTAGTTTGCGGCACGCGTAACAAGTTCAGCGCGGCATTATGAAATAGAGCAACAGTAGGCTCCAAATAGGAAACAAACACCTGCAGCGTTTTCCCTAAAACACACAAAGTGAAAGCCATAATAAAAAGCAGTCCGTTTAACGGAAATCTCAACGAAAGTGTGGAGCGTACTTTACCAAAACTTCACAACTTCACCGAAAATTAACTGAATTGTCGGGCAAAGTACTCAGGATAGCCTGAACGCAGTTGTTATTGGCGAGAAAGCCCTTGAATAGGGCCTCATCTAAGTGACACCGAATTGCTCTCGAGTAAAAGCTTCCGCTTAAAACCATTTCGTACAGGACCACCGCACGAGCCATACCTGGGAACCTAAGGGAAAACACATCGTGGGAACTTATTTTCCCAGAACCGCGCCATTTTCTGGGACACGAGAAACATCTCCACATTAATAACTGCAAAAGGAGCTGAACACCTTCGGAGCAGGAGCGACTAAGACAACAAGGTGCTAACCAGATGATGTTTAACCTTGAAGAAAAAAATGGGAAGGCGAGACACGGTCCCCAGGTCGGATATCGACTGCCAATGTCGGCAATGGGGAGCGGCGCGCGACCCACTTTGTTCTGAGTCAACAGTAAAAAGACGAAACCCCGAGTTAGGGTAATCCTAGAAGGGGCCGGGTATCTATAGAATCTCGCGGAAAACAATTGAGCGCGCTGCGAACAAGGACAAAATTCTCGTCGATACGAAAATAAAAATTTCCCTACATACTCCCAGGACGAGACCTCAACGGCAAGCCTGGAACTGCTTAGAGTTTCCGTTCGAGGCGAAATGTGAAAGTGTATCGCCTGAGTGGAAGTCATATGACAGGGATGCTGAAACGCTCCCCGGCGGTTAATGACCCCGACTAAGGTCTGGAAGGGATTCGAGCTATATGAACAGAAGGGATTGCAGAAGAAACAAATTATCTTTAAACGATCTCGGAGATTTTCTTTTGTGTCATATGCAAATCCTTCTTAAAAGCATCTCTGACAGTGCCTCTAGGAGCCCATATGTGCCTTTGGGGAACCGATTAGGGTTGTGCTCTCAGTGCCATATTAAGCTTAGCGGTGGAAGGAGCTCCAACCCGTATGGGTTGGGTGGACGCCTTAATCGCAGGATTAAATTTCTGTGTTACTTCTTATGTCCTACCCCAATTTTCGTCCCCTACCTAACAATACAGGGCTAGATCTCAGCAGTTTGCGTACTTTTTCGTGGCAAGTCTGAGCTGCTCTGCGGATTATCCTCAACCTTCGTGTCATAATTCATAGGCATTCGAGTATTTCGATGCAGGTATATCCAAATTGATACAAACAGGCTAAGGAAATATATTGACCTTTTACTTTGTCGTACACTGCCTAAAAGGAAAAACCAAAAGTATCCCTTTTAAAGCTATTTAAATATAATTAGAGCTAAAATATGTCTCTAGAATTAAAAAACTACTTTGACACGAAAACTTGAAAAAATAGATTGGCACACGTTTCAGAATACATTCACTAAACTTCTGAGGAAATGAACTATGTATAATTCTTTAGCTTCAGCTTCTTACCAATCCAGCTTTGTTTAAAAAATTTCAAAGCAAGAATTTTCTGGCCCCTACTGATGAAGCAAGTGTTAAAAGTCTCCGCCAAGAAAATTTGACGGCTAAACTGCTTTTTCAAATGGTTTTCACAAGTTGCTTATCTTTATTATACGCTAGGAATGTCTAATTCGTCCAATATCGCGCCCAAAATAACGACTACAAGTTGAATGGGAGCGAGTAAGAAGTGGAACACAACTCTACGACATAAATGACAAAGTTTTCATAACTTTCCTTGCTAAAGTCTGTCCTCATCGCAGCCATTTGCACGTTCAACTTCGGTCCGCTTTCTGTCCCATACATGAACATACTATTTTCAAGTTTTGTTTATCTAAACAACGCGAGTCTGTCTGCGAAAGTAGTAAAATGTTTCAAAGTGTAAATAACAACAACAACAGTAAATGCAACAGCAGTTGATCGCTCGGGGAGCACACCGCTGTAAAACTACGTGTGCTTTTATCTGCGAAATCAAACGAAATCAGTCGGCAACAAATTTCTTCGAGCTATGAAAAATGCAGCGGGTCTGTCAACTTTTCGCGCAACTTTTCCGCATAAGGAAAACTTTACCTGCCCAGGAAGTGTACAGAGTTTATTAGAATTGCAACTAAAACATAGCCAGAAGCGCCAAGTTGCTTCAGCAGTTCGTCAGTACCGCCTAACTTCACTTCTCCTTGTATTTCTCAAATGGTAGTGATTTATCATCGATAGTATCGCGCAATCATGAATTTTTTAAGCGGTGCTTGGTCATTATTATCTTGAAACTGAAACACACATAAGAGCGATTATATGGATTTAATTGCGAATTGTACTTTGGTTCTTAAGTTTTTATTATAACCATGCATGGAAAAGCTTTTAAAATCGGAATATTCCCGTATGGCTTCTTCGATATATTGATCTATGCCCTATACCATGAACAATTTGTCTAAAATTAAATGAGTTCTTCGGAAAAACTTTATCTTTAATTTCTTTTGGTTTTTTTCTCTAAGTATTCAAGATTTGTTAACTTTATAACTTTTTTAATTTGCTGTTATATAACCACAATTTAGAAAAGGCCAAAACAATGTCTTTAGAATTAATTTCGCCTGTGTAAATATATGTCCAAAAATCGGAATTTGCTGCTCTAGTATCGGTCGCTCTGCGTTCCTACTTTACATATTCAAATTCTTCTGCAGAACTTAAACAATTCGGGCATGTGAATATTCAATAACTTTTGAATTGGGTTTGAAAAAGACAGCATGAATCCGAGCACAGGTGGAATGCGACGGAGTCTTTCTTTGGGGTTAGTTGTTTTGAAAAAAGTAAAAAGAAAAAGCCGGAAACTTGACTTTCCTTTAATTCCTTAGCTTCCAAGCTTAACTGGTCCGCTACCCCCGACGGTACGTACAAGTACAGGGCTTTCTTCTACCTGGTCCTCTTTTTACGGTAAAGACAAGGCCCGAAAAACTCGAAGAAAATAATCGAACAACTTTAATTAAACCTCGTTTTGCAAATTTCATAAGCAGGGCGCCGCAGGGCCTCAGGGCTGATGCATGTGTTCCCGAAGGATACACGTTCCGGACTGAGCCGAAACGGAGCACATTTCCGGCATTAAGTTCTTAAAGCATCTAGGGAGCTCTGAAAAGCTAATCGCTGCAGCACTCCGAGCATCCCAACCAAATCCTGTCATTAGCCGGAGTCCCCGAGATCCCTCGTATCGCCCGACTGAATGAAAAATTGTTCGCTGTTGAAATTCATCTTTTTAAAATCTCGCGATGCACGCCCCAAGGTGCTCTTTCTTGTTTTGTCTCCCCGCCTCCCTCGAAATCATGATAAATTGAATTTAGCTCTGCGGTGCTCCAGGATCGGGCTTAAGACCGGATTCAGCAAATTCGAATTGAGGCATTAACTCGGAAACCCGGACGGGGACTGTATAATGGGTCGCACAGGCCGGCGCACACGTGCCGCGTCAGGAAATGTACAGAAACCTTTTCCAAACATGACTTCTGCAGACGTTTGCCTGACAAGTGTTTACCGAAACCATTTGTCAAGAAATTCGGTGGGAAATTGAAAAATGCCTGACGACATTATTTTCTAGAGAAAGTGACGCCGTTGGTGGCGACCATCTAGTCCTGGCAGTGGTCCTGGAGTTACCATCTCCCACGTGGATTTTCAGAAGGATAAGGTGTTGACGAGATGGATCGGGCAATCAGGACACTCTTTGGTTATGATACATGAAACTCCCAATCGACTAAGATGTACATCACAAGACGAAAGGTATTGGTGCCACAGGCAACGGCACAGGTGAACCGGCGATGAGCGATGGTCCAAGACCCAATTCAGGGGTTATTAAACCTGGCTGCGGTAGACTTGAGGAATGTAAACATCTTCATGGGGAAGAATGACTGAGGGTCGTCGAAAATTCTGGCATTTAGTAAGCTGCCAATTATCATCAGCCTTATTAGACAGTTCATGCCAGAGTTGACATGATACAGACTGTAGCATGTAGCATATATGTAATAAGGTGCGGGCTTGATATAACAGATCTTAGAAATTGTTACCTGAAAATATTCTTCTTTGTACTCACGTTAGAAAAACTTCAAATTTGTATCTAAAGACTCCCTAGAAATTTTGTTACATAAAAATTAAAAGTTTTGCTCCTAATATTACTAGGACTAAGCCACTGAAACTTGTATATCCATATGTATCTTCGACGAACCTGAAAAGCTATAAAAAAACTTAGTAGATAATCTCAAAGTAGTATATTCAGTACAATTAATGAATAGTAGCCTTAATTGAATACGCAAAAATGGCTGGGGAGGCTAAAATACTGTTGCTAAGATAGAAAAGAGTAGAATACATCATTTACCAGAGAATTATACAAGAAAGGTCGATTTGCAAGTATTTCTGCTGAAACCGTAAAGTAAAATGAGGCCAGATTAATTAGATATTGGAGTAGTAACTGTAGTACTTAACAAGACAAAACGCATTCAGAACTTGAAAAATTCTCGGCTTTTCTCACAGTCTAAACTTTTTATTACTGATTCAGCTTTGCTAGGTGGGTATAGATAGCTTTTGAGGAAATGTACTAAGCCCACTCCGTACGAGCACTGCCAATGCAAGTCACAACCAGAATATTTTCCGGTTATTACTTAAATCCCGCAGACCATTTGTGGTTAACCATGTTGTTTTTGCGATCGACTGGCGGCACGACGCTTAATTAGCGTTCAATTTGCTCGCTATAGTCCAACATGCCGTTTTGGAGCCGAACTGATTGAATACGACCTCCTTCGGATAATGATTCAACGGCCTTCATCATGGAGCGACAAAAGCGCCGCAAGTGGCGTAATTGTGTGCAGAAGGGTGTAATTAGGTCACGATGACACCGACCCTGGGATAAGTTCCCACCTGAGGGAACGATGATGGAAACACCTGCTCCCACTACGCAATGCGTGCTTCCCGCTCTACAACTAAGGTCGTGTCCATCGTACACGACGGTGTACGGAATGGAAATTATCAGGTGTCACATTATTCCTGGCGGCAAATTTGCGGAGAGGTGTTCCAGATAGTACGCAACCGGCTCTCTAGATACACGATGGAATCAACCAACCATCGCTTGTGCGTCACAATCTCTCATTTAAAAGGCTACCCTGAAACCTTCCTGCGCCCCGCTATGATTCAGAAGTGGAAAAGTTTGTATTTCCAAACATATAAAGATCAAACGTTCTTTAATTTCAATTGCCTGTGGGTTAAGTTTCAGTAATAGGAAGTTAACAGTAAGTTATAAGGATTTAGAGAAATCCTAATGTCTGCTATTAAAGAACCTCCAAACCGATGCCATGTCGAGCAACACGTTAAAGGTTCGACTTGGGAACCTAAGCACACAGATTCCAAGCCTACACTATGCATAATTTTTTTGGGATTAGTTCGAACCTTATAGCATTATGCTTTATTTACTTTTGTTATTTTATACAAATCAAACGGAAAAAATATAAAACCAACCACTTTTAATTTTTACACATTAATTGGGAGGTGGTGAATTTTTAAATAATTAACTCTGTGTAACTCTCCTAAAATTTATTCGTTCAGTCTTAGATGACGATGCACTTTTACACTTCTGAATAAAAATATTGCTACCACGGGTTCAAGATTGATGGAGTTTCTCTGCCCCCGGATGGGTCTGAAAACAATAGCGATGGATTTATTTTAGGATTGGAGTTCGACCGCTGCAACCGCCATTGACATGTGTGGTAAGTACTATTTTCTACGAAGTTAAGAAAACAACTGCATCATTGGAATAGGGCCGAAAATCGCCCAAGACAGACCATGCCCAAAGTGGGGGAGATTATCTGGTGTCGGACAAAATCAACCCCAACACTCCCATCAAGTGAATAAAAAGACCGTCAGTGTGGTGCGAAAAGCAACTTTCAACAATGAAATCGCCAGGCTGCAGTCCAGATGGGAGTTAGTGCTATCTGTGTTCTGGTTACGCTGTGGGATTACCTGCACGCTGCACTTGACAGGGACTTTTAGGGGTCTCACAAATGTGGAGCGAAGTAGGGACTAAGTGGTGATTTGGACAAAATGCTACGGAGTCGCACTGAGGAAGATTTCTTTTAAATTTATAAAAATTTTAATTATAAATAAACTCAATGTGGCGGAGAACGCAGCATAACTTTTTAATGAAGGTATAAAATCCCTAAAAGAGATTTGATTGAGACATACTATTGCTTTATACTTTCACTCTTCATTGTGTTCTATTTACTAAAATAAAATATTATCGGGACAAACATTCTCAATATTTTCATTTTGAACAATGAAACTACCTCGATACCACAAGTATAATCAATCACTAGTTTAAAGCCAAATTTGATGGTATTTAGGGCAGCTCGAAAAGGAAAAGGAACATAATAGAGCAAACCCTTTTAGGAAGGAGCTATTCAAAGGCTGCTATGAGACTTTGTGAGAATGTCTCTCGAGCACGAAATGCTAGACGGCCTTTAATTAAGCGGTACACCAAGGTGATTTAAATTTGGAAGCAATGATAAAATTGTTGTCCCAGCATGTTCTAATCCTAAAATAGCAAGTGAAACACTTCCACAATAAACGGAATTAAAACGAAAGATTTCGGAGGACGCAGCAATTAGACTCTAGAGGCCAGTTGACTTAAATACGATTTCAATTTAAAACAAAAGATAAGCCAAAACCGTCTTAGTTTGGTCCCCTGTTCAAAACGCCCCAGGGCAATACGACCGCTGCGAATGGTGTTTGTGGAACCACTTCAAAACAACGCTGAGGCTATTATCAAGGACGTGTCCTTAAGACACAATTGCGCCCAAATTTCCAGTAATTGTAATTCTCGACAGGTCAATGAGAACGAGTATGTTATAACTTGCAGCCTCTGTTCTTGGCCCACCAAACCAACCAGTAAAAGAGCTACAGACGACGTCGCCAGTGGAAGCGCATCTATCGAGGACGATTTCGTGTGCTGTCCAATTTCTTATCACATTTCGTGTTCGTCCATACAACCCTTCCTCATTATTCGGGTATTCCCATCAGCACAAAAACAAGGCAGAATTCGTTCTATTGCCCCCCGGCACTTTCCGCTGTATCTGCGGACATTGGGAAGTATTTTTCGCCCACTCCACAATGCACCCGTTTCACTCCGCTTAGTAGACCAATCTGCTGTCAAGCTTCATGGAGTATCTTAAATTCCACTCTTGGTTTCGATGGTGGACAACCAGAAAGCCATCCCCGATTTCGAGGCGCACTCGCTCTGGAAAACTGTGGGATATTGCCGCGGAGTCTGATATGCAAGTGGTGTGTTACAACATAATGCCATCTTCGTTTTCTTTTAAATTTTGCACAAATGGGGAAAGGTTTCTTCCGCTATATTTAACAGTGCTAGCTTCTAGCCTTAGCTGATGTATTTACAATCTTGCTCCTGCGTAAAAAGCAGGATTGAGTCAAGAACCAAGGCATGGACTATTGCTAGACTAACATTAAGAGCATATTTGCCATAGCCACTACGAGAAAACAGAATATAATCCATGCCCGGGGCGAGTCATAAATTGCGGCCTCCTCCACCCCCGAATCGGCGAACTATATTATAACGGTCTCTATTGTAGTCGTAATTCGGGATGATCCCCTTTTTCCGTTATTTGCGTGAAATTTCATCTACTTTTTTGGCCACCACTAGGCGAAAAAGGCAGCACGAGGATAACCGTATTTATCAGTTACACCTCTCCCTTCCTGTGAAGTGCTAGTAGAAGATTTAGCTCCAACTTGGGAGTATAATTGCTGATGCCCTGTCCTCCCCACTTGTTGAGACGCCCAGAAGACCGAATACATTTCACTGGATGAAAATGATTTAAAAAAAAGAAATTCGCGAAAAGTGCGAGTTCCACAAAAGAAAGAAACAATTCCCGGAGGCGAGGAGCGTGTTCCCAGTACAGGATGAAATTTTGAAATATAGCTTGGGTCCGGATGAAGTTCTCCAAGGCACAAAGGGTACGGAGGAGATATTTCTGGTTTCTCTATTATACCCTTGTGGAGAACAGGACCAAAAATGGGGACAATGATGTACTCCGGATGTTCAATGGCTTTGTGCGAAGAGCATAGAGAAAACGACCACAGAACTTTTCAATTCTTTTTCAAGAACTATGAGACATACGGGAAACCAGGTGGGGTATACACAGCGCTTCTTTAAGGTACCTAATATGATATATTAATTGATAAACACCTTACTTACAAAAAAGCAGATAAAATGAAAATTAAATTGCTAATAAAAGCTACCCTTGTGTTGGGTCATTAAAAACACTAACACTCACAAGAATTTTTATACGAAAAACAATTTGGAATAAATACTTTCACGAATCAATGTTAGGAATTAAAGAGTTGTCTTGTCTTTGATTTTACTCAGTTGAATTGTCAACCTCCCATTTCCTTCAGTTTAATTTATTCTTTATGACATGATGTCTGTGGAACACTTTAAGATTTTTTCGTAAGTTTGGTAACTAAGTAATTTTAGAAATTCCTGAAGAAATTTCCGACAGTTTTTACTTTAAAAAAGCCCGGATGTAACCAAAAGATTGTCCTGATTCCAAAACAAAAGCCAAAGCCAGTCCAAATTCCTATCAATCAAGTATTTAGAAAAATGAGTTGTTTGTTGGCAAGATCCCTCTAATCTTTCACAAGCAAATAGTTCTAATGCTACCCGGCACTCATTCCCGCTGGCTTAGTAGACCTCCTATTAACACGCCAGTCCCAGAGCAAATTGAGGGATTAGGCAATAGAGCACAGGTCTGAACTATATCGACCGATCCCACGCCCCAGCCTTAGGAATTTCCTAGGTAGAACGATCCAGCTCACGTCCCATCGCAAAAGGAGAAAAACTTCAGAAAGTCTTGAATAATTTTGTGGCTCCTGCTGCTTAGGTGTTTACCTTCCGCCACGCTGACCTCCTGTTTTTCCTTTTCAGTGAAAAATTGTGCTGTTTTCCTCCTAATCAGCGATTAGCGTGCAGCCCTCCGCATTGACTTCTTTGTCTGCCACATAATCCAGTCCTCGTCCAGGAGATGGAAAGCTATTCAGCGAAGAACATTTTGCGAGCGACGAACGCAGGAACAGACGGAGCCCCACGTCCAGACACAGTCTCTGCTCCCTTATATTTCACAGCCCTTATATTGCTTTAAGCTGGATGCGGCCCACCTCACCTCCGCGATTAACGACGTACCCCATGCCAATGGACTAATAATTCGATTTAACCGTACCCCTGGGCGGCTCAAATTTTTCGTCTTGTGCCTCGGGGATCTTTGCTCCTTTGTGGATGCGGCAACATTTTGGGGCACAAAATGTCAGCTAATATGATTAAATTGATTTGCCGCAGACTCTTTTATCGAAATTAGCTTTACGATAAACAGAAGGAACCAATTATGGGTGGTTTACATCACGACCAAACGAGCGAGGTTCGAACCTTTTGTCGTAACTGCGCCTAGCCATAAAGAAGCGCTGGTATCGGGGCAACCAGAGGAGTGGGGACTAATTGGAATTGCCCAAAACGAAACAACTCAGCGCGCTCCGTTGATTTAGCCAAGCATCTTGCGAAAGTGCGATCCAATTTTGGAATTTCGGCACCTCCAATGCCAAGAGGTTAGCAATGGACGATTTACTTTCTATACTTTTGTCTTTTCTATACCGCAGATAAAGTGCCTATGAACAGAAGAATAATACCATTACGTTCTTTTGAAGCCATGGTGTTTCATCAATGCTCCACATGATGTCATAGCATTTTCCTGGAAAATGAAAACTTTTTGAGAATTTATTAAATTCATCCTCTTCGATGCATCAACTACTACGCTGTTATGATTTTCAGATGAACTCAGATATTTCCAATTGCCTTAGATTGGTATTAGAAATAGTCTAAACATATTTTATGCTATCTATATGTTCTTATATGTTAAATTTTTATATGGAATGTGTTATTACAAACATGTGGTGATAATAAATAATTCATCGTTCTGTACATTCCATTATTTCATTTTACAGGCTTTTAAAATAGCCGCGAGAACTACAAAAGGCTTAATGAAACTTTATTCGCGCTTTCCTTGAAAAATGTACTTTTTATGTCATCCAGATAATAAAGCAAAAACTAATAAACCAACTGACCAATTGATTTTAGTTAATAATTTCATTTTGTATCTTTAAATAATAAAGAATTGCCCGTCTCTAAAAATCAAAATTATTAAAATCTACCTCCTTTCATTACATTTATTCTCTGGAGCCTTAGGCGTAATTTTAATTCTTTAAAATACTCCAAACTTCAACTTATCTATAGACTGTTAAAGTATTTGTATCAAAAACCGTTTTCAATGTAGCCTCAAACTTATATTTTTCTTTAAATCTATTCATTTATATGTACAAAGTCCCACGCAAACCTCAGGTATTTCAACATCGAATCAGTTCATCAATTATTTTTATTTCGATTAATAGAAGTAGCATAATAACACAGTACTTTTCGTGAAACTATAACTAACTAGCAAAGTTATATGCATGATATATTAACATGCTTTCTAGCTTCTAAACACGTTCAGCCATGGTATTTTTCCATACTGCGCAGTTTTTGGAATACAACCCTTTTTCCAATAAAAAACTCTAAACGTATCAAAATCGGCAATTAATAAACCTCTTTTGTCATGAATGAATGAACTGACAAAAATTGTACGGCTTCCCCTCATTGTAGAGAATCTTTAAAGAAGTTTGTAATATATACAATATTTTAAGTATTCAAAAAGACGGAAAGGGTAAATATACGTGGACAACTCTAGCCAGTTTTCCAGGTTTCTTTACGAAGACTATATTTTAGAGAAATGGTTGGTGAGTGGATTTCAAATGTAATCTGTCCTTTCAAGACTCAAAGTTCGCAGTCTACAAAAGCTGGTTTACCCTACGCTTATTTAGTTAAGGCGATGTCCAAGCGACCAAAAATATAAATTCAGCTGATATTGGACTCGCCACACAGAAATCGCTCGATTCAGAGAACACGCCCTGCGCCCCAAAATCGGAAGTTCTTGTTTCCGCTTGAACACAACTAGGTTTGGCTGGGCGCGCCAAATTCTGTTTTTTTTTGAAAGGCTTTCGCAAAACTATTCGATTTGGGGAAATAGGACAATATTCTTCAAAGGTTGAGTCCATAACAACGGGAAGCACCTCCAAAATTTTACTGCAACAAATATCCGGAGTCCGCCTTGTTTCCATTCTTAATGGTTCACAGGACACGATCCATGGATCCATAGACCAGCTGGCAGATTTCACTTTCCTCTTGACCGGATTCATTCCAGATCCATTTACAAGCGCGTCCATGCAGCTCCACGAGCTGTGAATTGCCGCAGCCATCCCTTGCCTCTGCAAATTGAATGAGTTTTCAATTTTCCACCAACATACCGTGGATGAGCTGCAGCACGGGTAGTTTAAGAAACCGCTCCGGCAGTATCCACACAGTCACGAAAATCCCACCCGCGCTCAACCAAACCAAAAACACTACCAGGGGGCGCTTATTTATTCAAGTTGATTGATGAGCTCTGAATGAAACACGAACTGAACTAACAGGTGAGTTGGCGGCAAGTATTCAAGTACGAATAATAAATTGATTTTTCTTTGAATTAAGTTCATTTTCCTTATCATTGGTGAATGAGATCAGGTGCAAATGATACTGGAGAACTTTTAAATGAGACAGTCATTCAAAAAGATTGAGAGCGTTTACGTGCCTGGCACAAATTATGCAATTGAACTCAATTTCCAACTAAGCCGAATCGTAAAAAACAGATAACAAGACGCAAAAATCGACGCAAGGTAACCAATCGTCAATACAAACGACATAAGAGTTCGACATAGGCCGAACGTATAGAGCTAGTGCCAAAAATTATCTGATTCGGCGTAATATCCGACAAAATTGCCACATTAGTTCACCCTTTACGCAAGTAACGCCAGAAAAGTGTTTCATATTTAGAAGCAAGACCCGAGTCCTATTCATAGGGCTCTTGGAAATGCCTCTCTATAAAAGAACCAAGCGAATTCCTCAATCTTCCTGTTTTCGTTTGTCCATTGTCCTCCCGAACATCTGACATCAACGAGAAATCAAAAATGCTATCTTCCGGGCTCCCGTCTTTCAATAAATTGACCCTATTTGGAATTGTATCGATCCGTAGCATGTAAATCAGCCCTGTCCGGTCTGCCATCCATTTCCCTGTGCCCAACCGAAGTAAAATTGGACAGTAGCCGATTTTGTGTTTGGGTCGGTAACTCAATGGCGCTGGAATTCTTAAATATTTTGAGAAGGGACGGACACTTTTACTTGGTCAAACATTTTGACTGGACACTGTTGAAACATTCATACCTACGTGCTCGTGAGATATTCCCGACTGTGCCCCTTGGAAATTTATTATTAACAGACCTGCAGTCACGACTGCTGCTGCCAATCACGTCCACTCTATCCCACCTTTTCATTCAATTTCTTTTTTATTGCCGGGCTCCATGAAATTCATAATTTCCCGGACCACATAAATATTTATGCGACTTCTCCACCGCCCTATAATGGCCACTCCTTATGATGTACAGCTTCAATAAGATGTAGTAGCGTTCTACTTCCTCTTGTACTGCCCTTGTGGCCGTAAGTGCGATTTCTTCCGCAATCCCATCACACGACTCGTTAAATTTTATAGAGCAATAACAATTATCCCACGAATAAATCACTTTACGGTCATTTCGACTACAGTAACTTTAATTACAAGGCACTCCTAGAACCGTTGCTAACATTTCGCATCGTGCATTGCTGCATTTTGTTTCGAAAAAGAAATGGAATCAGGCAAAATAAGTACATTGTCACTCTATACTTAAGTCCACCTTTACCTTTTCGGCTGCCTGTTAACGCTTAGCATAGTGTAAATTCTAGTTCAGGCTTTTGGGTGCCGTCTGCAGAAAAATATAAAAGGCAGACAAATAAAAACTTTGTTTTGCAGAAAATAAACTAAAACTAACTTTTTCAGGAAACAACAACCAAATCTAAATGCACTAAAAGATGGTCATATATTTTTATTCGATTGTATTTAGTTAAATACTAATAAAAAATGTTATTCGACCTGTGAAGGACAAGCTTATACGTTCCTTAACCTGCATATTCCTGCTCTCATTTGGAGTCACACCTAAGATTACATTCAGAATGTTAACTAGCTCCACTTTTTAAATTAACTTTTTGGCTTCTTCAAAGTCTACGGATATACAACGTGGACATGAAAGAATTAAAAGGCGATATTACTTGGGCTTTTTTCTTGCTGACTGCCTGTGTGTGATAGCACATTCACGTTCTGTGAAAGAAAATAAGGTCACTTTGCGAAAATATTTATACACCTCAAACAGCCTCATTTTGTGCTCTAAAGAAAGCATCATTACAGCTATTCGGCGTTACATTGGGTGCTTTCAGGAGCAGAATTGCAAGTCTTCCATAAATGCATAAATATGCATTTTAAATCCCAATTGGCGTTTAACAAATTCGTGGAAGAAATGAAAATTATTGAAATTCAAAATGACTAATAGAACGGGTTTGATCTGGTGGCCATGGATTTGCTCCCAAAACCCTATGAATATTAATCTAGAAAAGCCGCTTTCACTTTTATGTGCACTGAGGTACCTACCCCCGTTTTAACTCCACGATTAATCCTGGAGCTCTTTACTGGAATCTCAGCTCAGTAGAATAATTGGGAAGAATAAATCATAAGGGGGAATAGGTACTCTGTGGCCCAGATCATGGCAAGGCCGCAAATATTGGCGAATAAAACATATTTGCCACAACTTGGCTGTTTCACCTGTAATCTGCGAATGCGGGTATATGCCATAAATAACAACTGGCCGAAGATGGCTCGAGAAACATTAGAGTAGTGGAATGTATTAAATAAATTTACGTTTAAATTGCCCCTATCATTATATTCCAATCGATTTTGCCTTCAGCTCATCTTATTTATTTCTGCGCTCTTTCTTCAGAAAGGCCTGAGGTTTAAATAAATTAGGATCTTTATCTATGGTATTAAAGCATTATTATGCCCGTTTGCCTCATTGTTATCCCATGTCATCTCGTCAATTTTGTGTGTCCAAATTTCGCTGTAAGGCAATTTCCAAGTACCACAGATTATTTTTTAGGGTTCCGTACCTCAAAAGGAAAAAACCTTAAAAACCTAAACCTAAACCTTAAAAATCTAAAAACCACTCACGCGTCTGTCCGTCTGTCACAGTCGATTTTCTCAGAGACGAAATTAGGCATAGTAATACATCTTATTAACACATATCTTGCTCTAGCTAACACTAAAATATTCATATAAGAATTAAAGAGTACTCGGAATTTTCTTTTTCTTGATTGTATATATCATGTGGATATCACTTTGTTATGAGGAGTATGAAAACATTTTTTTTTCATAATTTTAAATAGCGTATTTAAAAAGATATTCTGAAATAAATTGCGAAAATAGAGCATTCCCTCCCTTATTTCCGAAAGTACTGGACGTAAAATTTTTAAAAAATCAGGGAATATAACGCCTTACTTAAAGTTTACAAGAGAGCTATAATGAAAATCCTAGGCCTTATGGATTTCTAGAAATTACTTTTACAAACTTATCATTTATCATTTTATCTGTATTTTCACAAATCATAGGTTATCGTTAAAAAGATTTTTTGCGAATACAAAAAAAATTTGGCACGAAACCCTTTTCACGCAAGTTAAACTAACAAAACTAGTGAAAATGTTTGCAGGAAGGCCACCTATGGCGGTTTCATACCTTACTCTTCTTGTTGCAACAATAAGCCAAAAATAGAACTTTTCGACACCTTCGAGTGCAACTTTTGTCATTGTCCGAGCCTAATCCTCAGAGATGGCAAAATGCAACCGGCACTTTGGCTAAACTCAAATAACAAAGTTTCACGAACTTTTATTCAAGCATACTATTTCGAGCTCCATTCTCTCCTCCTGAAAGCCGCCCCTATCCAATCGTGCCCGGGGCGTGGGAAAAGATGTCTTCTGCGCTTAAGCTAATCAAAAACTTTCTCTGACATGAGGCGCGTGCAAAATCCAATTGGTGACTAAAGAAAATTATTCCGCTTCCATGCCAATCATTTTCACAAGTTAATTTCTGATAGGATTTCCCTGGAAACTTTCGAGATTTTATTATTATAAAAGTAGCACCATGGCAGTCACTCCTGTGCAGGCCCAGACGGAAACCTAGGCACAAGCACAGGGCACTTGGTGTGACCATCTAGAAGTTCTAGGCAATTTCTCAGCTTTGACGAAGGTAGATTTCAAAAACAAGAAATTTGTGCGATATTTTCGGATAATGCTTGAGGAGGTGGAAAATTAAATTGGAAGAAGACCACAATCGAATTACGCTCATATCATCCTTAATGAAGGAGCCTACCGCTGTTATTGGATACAGTAGGGTGATGTTGAATTTGAGGTTGAGGTGAGCCTATTAATGAAAAAGGCGAATGATGTGAACACGTAAATCAGATCAATCAGCGGCTTTGAACCTCTGATATGCGAAATACTGACGGTAGATAATCATGATAGAGTCATTCCTGCTCAATGCGGTAAACATTTCTAAGCTTAGCCATGTTTTATAGTAGATTCTAATTGTCAATTTTCAAAACTTTAATATAATATAATTTTCTTGCAACACATTTGGAAAATTATTTATAGACAATATTTCTTTCTGTTTTTCTACAAAATTCTATAAGAAAACGATGATCTATTAATGTAGATGTTTATAGGTCATTTCCTAAAGTATTATATCAAGAGTTCTGCAACAACTTCTACTAGTAATCTTTAGACATTGGGTTTTATTGGCAACTATTTTCATACAACTCCTTCCTAAGCTTGTGCTCCTTCTGAAAATCAATCGATCTCTTTTTTTCCCTAGAATACAAGTATAAATTAACGAACAAACTGATGCAACTGTAGCAAATCCACGTCCTCATTTCAGGAAGTCAAGTCAAATTAGCCTCTATTTCTTCGAAGATAATCTCAACAGATCCAAGGCTATTACATAATCAGTCTATCCTAGGGCCAAGTTGAGTGGTCTAGTTGTGCGGTAACCACACTCATGCCGAAAAGCATCCTTCAGAGAGCTCTCTCAAAGAGATTTCATCTTCAATTATAAATTATAAGTCTTACTGATTCTAACGATGGAGATAGGTAAACCGAAGTTTATTTGTTCTGGGATCTGGTCGGCCTCCAAAAGGCGAATAAGTGAAAACTTCCACAGTTAGCAGTTAGTTTGTCCTCAACCAGACTAAACTCCTCTGGTAAGTGTATTCATCGTAAGAAGCACTTTAATGCAGCGAGAAATCCGAAGGACAAAGTGATATGTGTAATGAGATAATCAAGCAAATGTTCTTTGTCCCAGGACAAGCACATGTTAGGTAAATCGCCCCCTTTGAATTGAAAGTAGTAGTCCCCTTTAAATGACGCAGAAGCCCTCTTCAGGGACATGAAGTTTGCGTGTAACTTGCTGTTCGAATTTTAAATTTATCTGCAACTCCCTTTTTCACCATTTTGCACCCACAATACGAAATTAGGGGCGCTATGGTGCCTAAAAGCCTATCTACCGACCGATGCAGACACCGTCCAAAAGGAGCTCGGTTAGTTAAATTTCTATCTGCGCTTCATCCTGGTGCATCCCTAGTGGCACCACCTTCATCCACTTGACTTTGACCAGGTTATGCCTGTTCAGGATGAAAGAGGCCCTACCAGGAGTTATTAGTGCTCTGGAAAAGCAATTAAATTTGCGTTGCACTTCCAGACCAGCTGCCGAAGCACCGACAAATTGGCGAATTCAATTGTTGACGGCCAGCTAAAAGGTCCGTTCACTCAAGGCATGTTGTGAAGGGATAGGGGTGACGGGGGCTTCCATCTTCCAAGCGTTCACATATCCAAACCACGTGTTGCTCTGTTCTCAGCGTTTCCTAATCTCCCCGCAATGTCGATTTGTTTCAGCCACTTGTCCATTACTCTTTTCCTAAAGTAATTAATTTTTTAAAGCATTAAAGCCAACCTGAAGAAGTCCCGTCTTTCGGCCGCGGTGCTAGGACCCATAAACCACTTTCGTACAATTTAATTTCTTCGCTTGCCTCCTGCCTCTTATCCACATGTGTTTTGCTACATAAACCACGTACACTGTTTGTGGTTCGCTTCGCCATTCTAATCTCATTAAAATAATTACGTACTAAGAAGGGTTCCCGAAGTCATAAAGAGAATTCAAGCTAATATTGTAGATAAACTCACATACCATATATCATAATTAGAATCTGGTTATCGGACTTGCAACGACGAAATTTTCATTCCTTGTCTTATAATTACATAACAAAAAACGATTTTTTCTTCTTATATAATTGCTGTCATTGATAGTAATGGGAATTTAAAAGTTTTTTAAAGAATTAAAAAACAGTCGCTTTTCTCAGAAAGGAAATTAGGCATAGTAATACATCTTATTAACACACAGTTATTTTGCACTGATTAACACAATCAAGGCAAATTGAGTATTCGAACTTTTTTTAATTTTATATACCTACCATGTGGATATCATATAAAAAGGTATTCGGGACGATGTGTCAAAATAGAGCTTATTCCTGAACTGGCGAACATGTGTAACAATCTTACCGTTTTAGAACGAAAGGGAGTTTTTGTAGAAGATCTTTTATAAAGAAACTATTTTACAAACCATTACGAAAATCATTGAGCTTCTATTCTGATAGTTAAACAATTGATAGAAGAAGACCGACGGTCTTGATTCAAAATATTCTTGGCTGGTTTCTTAAGATCTATTTCAATTTGCACACAGTCACTTTTAGAAAGAGCGGCGTCTGCTGTCAATTTCCCTTCGCTAGTAGTTGAGAACTTTAATTGAGTCCGAATGATTTAAGCTGAAGCCGATAGTGTATAGACACTGTGGTAGGCAAATCATATTAATCACGACTTTACCCTGAGAGCGTTACACTACTGAATAAACTGACATCACGGGAAATGACAACGCCGGAAAGGATTCAAAGGACCATACTGCAACGATATTAAGGAACAGGCAAGGATTAGTCGCCTTGGGTATTAAAATCCCCTTTTGCGACTGATTTGAATAATCCTTCTCGGCTGATTATATTCAATGGCCTGATGCGGTCGGATGTTGATGATTGCTCTCGTATCGATTCGCTTTCAGTCCCATCCATCTTGCCCTTCCGTTCGTATAATGGCTAGGAAGTCAGTTGGCACATAAAAGGGGGGGCCTATTTCACTCATTTTCTTCGAGTTTTTGTTGCATGCAAGGCATTCGCAAAAAGGACTCGCCGATATAATCTCAAGTTTTTTTCGGTTTTGATTGAATAGTCCAAAATAACTCGGCAAGCTGTGGTCTGCAGCCATTTTAAATCGAACTATACCCCAGACCAGTCAAAAAGGTGTTCCTTCTCAATAGCCGAAAGGAAAGGGAATGTGACAAAAATGTGGATTTTTTACGGGTAGAAAGGACAATAAATATAGGATTACAGGTTCGGATTTTCAGCAATCGCATGCCTTTTGAAGAAAGTTTTCAACATTGACAAGTTCTAAGCAAAGGTTTTGCTCTTCTGTTATAGATGAGACGAACCACCTATCACCAGAGTAATCACCTATCGACTTGCCTTTCACACTGCAGTGACTTCAATTTAGACCAGCAGTTTCACCCGTTAAAGTGTACGTAAATCAAAACCAAGCAGCAACTGGTAGTTGGTATTTAACGCAACTTGGTCAAACCACCAGGAATCCTCCGTCGTTGCTTTGCCCTACTTTCGTTGGCTGGGAAAATTTGGAAACTTGTACAATCAGAATGCAGCTTAGCAGCAAAGCTAATTTAGAACCCTGTCCTTAAGATTGGACGCACTCAGCTATACAAAATTGGAAAACAAAGTTGCCCTACAGCTGCAATGCAATCGATTCTGCGGCTTCACTGCTGCTTGTATTGTGGCGAGGTTATTTTGAAACTTCGACCTGGCGGCGAACGACGGCGTGATAACTACAAAGACCTCCAGCTTATTCTTTCTTAAGGGTTAACATTTTCGTCTTACTTCTTTTAACCATACAAGTAAATTTCCTGGAATTACGACGAAAAGCGCGGCAGTGGTAATTATTTTTACTGTGTTCCACTAAATCATCTTACTTCCACACCCTGAGAAGAATCCTTACTCAACTGCGCCTTGCTGAAAATATAAATTTTAAATCCGAGTGCTAGCTCTCAGAAAAGAATTCCATTTGTCGAGATGCTTGAGCACTACAATACACCTTCTGTGAAGGTGCCACAAGAAACTCGGGTTTGACCCATGTCATATCTCTATATATACATAATCAATATCTCCTGGTGTCGGTGAGGACATTTCAGTATGTGTAGGCTGCCGTCGAGGACAAGAGATCAAAATTATCACTATCATAACGTCCGGTTATTACGTTTCTCTTCCTAAATAGCTAATCGAGAAGAAAACTGAACACAATAAAGTAGCCGGTGGCGTCGTAACATAAAAGGGAACAGTGCAGGAAAACTTATACTTCTGATATTGAGTGCGCGCACTTGAGCTCCAGTTAAGGGGTAGTACTTCTTGTTCTTAGGGAACTCTTCTTTGATTGTTACAGAACAGCCGAGTGTAAAAATTTGTCTTAATCGGAACGAAATAAGGATATATGTATATAACGGCTCGGGCCAACTTTCCAGTTTCACAATGTTTACGGCAATTGCACTAAAGTGCTTTCGTTGTAAAAGTTCCTTAAATAGGACTTCTGGAGATACAATTTAGTGCCAATTTATAAGGCCTCCGACAAAAAGTTTAAGTTTATACATGAACGAATTGGATCATTGTATTCCACTTAAGGTCCAGAGAACCTTGATATAAAGAACACAAAATCATCTTAACCCTGTCTCATTTAGAGCAAGTATTAATGTAACTTTTCCAATATTATGAAACAAGTTGTGAAAGTCCTAAGTATAAAGGTCGAAAAAAAGCCTGAAAATGACCTAGTCTCATAAATGAGTTGAATAACGAAATGAATAGATTAACTTTTTGAAATAGCATAATAATATAATAATATTACTGCGGTTTGATACTTTGGTTCTAGGAATAAATTTGTTTATAAATAAGGCCGGATGGTCGGCATCAATTGAAAAGATATTATGCGTTCTTTATTGCTTACAATAGAAAGAATTTTTTGTAGTTATTTCCGCCGTCATTTGATTTAGAAAAATATGTTGGTTAGTTTAATGTTTACTCACGGAATTGTAGAGTCCAAAAATCACATCTTAAATTTGAAAAGAAAAAGAGTCTATAAAATCAGAACTACCTCATATAGGAACCGAAAGCAGGGAGCAGATTTTACAAAAAGTACTTCTACTTTAATTATAACCTAATCCCAACCACACATGCCATTAAAGTTTATTTGCCAAACTGTAGAAGCAATTCCATTCCGTCACTCAGAAGCCCCACAGTAAACACCAGCGATGCAAGTACAGAGAAACAAAAACAAAGCACCCAAAAATGTCACTAAGTCGCTCTTTGCCGATGTTGACACACTATCGGGTTATCCAGACTTGTTTGCTGTGCATTACCGAATCCTCGTCTGATTAATATGTAACCTTTCCTCCTCCAGACGAGGGACGGAACCCCGCCGGAACTCCATTTGGACAAAAGGGTCGACATGATATAGACAAGTCCTGCTCCTTTTTAGTCACCATTGCTGTTGTGTACCACTTTTACAACAATTGGTTTTGCTCAAGAGAGTCGTAACTACAAAATATGAAATAAGCCAAAAGATGTTCATCTACCCTTGTTCACTTGGAATTTAATTCTCAGATGCAAATCAAATCAAGCTCTGGAATTATATAAATAGATCATGTAGAAATTCCCTTTTCATCCAGTGCACCTTCTGTTTTAAAGTATATAAAAAACGAAAAATTTATCGGTAATAAAAAAGTACTTATATTTTTGGAAGCTCAAACTATACGCAAATTCTTGATATAAAATTTAGATTTAAAGATAAGATGCAAATTACTACACAAAAAGTTTCTTTTATATTTAGATATAAAATACATAGGGCTTATACCTTTTCCTACCACGTTCAGATGGAGAGTGATAAAATGAAATCCATTTCACATCCACATGAGAATTGCCTAAAAGCGCTAAAACCGTACTATTCTACTAAGCTCCATTTCTATTGAAATTGGAAAGGCTCTGATGACGCGTTCTGAGATATAGTGTTCATAAATTTAGGCGGTTCTACCACTGCAAATCAAGGCTGGAAGTCTCCTGGTTGAACCTCAATAAAATGTGCAGATTTGAGCGTACCTCTCTTAGGATAGAGCATAAATTTTTTCCCAACCCCTTCATGTTCACCGCGCGGACAAACAAGGCAACAAACCCGGGCAGATGTAGCGACTCTAACTGACGCCTGTAGCATCGCAAAATATTACGCATCGTACTGCGAAGGAACCCAAGAGAGGCATGCGACAGTACTTGCGGAACTTCTTAAACAAATGTCCCCGAAGACGCCTTCTTGGTCCTTCGTCGAAGATGTGTAGTGGGACTCATGGGGCGCGGTCTTATTGCGCGAATGTTCCGCTCCTCTTCCGGAAAGATGGAGCCATTAGCCCATTGTTTATGGGAGGCATGTAGCCCCATTTTACGTGAAGAGTTTAAAGAGTTTTGGGCCCTAAAGGGCTTCAATATTTTACCCATTTCTTTTCCAGAACGCATCCGATACACACACACACCTGCGCTTACGAGTATTATCATAATTGTAAAAGTTCATAGGAGCGTCGTTTAACCGCCCGCCTTCGACTGGGTTATCCTTACACCCCAAGTATTTTTACATGCTGCGTAATGCTGTAAGCCACTTCGGGCGAAATTGAAAAACTTCCCAATAGCGATAAATGTCTGCTGACGAAGCATATCAAGAAGCATGTTTGTGCCGAATGCATTACTGATCAGGGTTTATTAAATTACGGCAGTCTGGTGGTACTGCACATTAATTACAACCTATCACTTCCATGTATTGGAAAGAAAGGTTACTACGCCTCAATACCGAACTTTTCTAAATTCTATCCTTTTTAAATTTTTTTGGACGCGTAATAATACTTCAAGAACGAATAGTGTGCTTGCTCTTGACTCCAGGTGGAATTTGGTAATGAATAGAATCTCTAAATTTGCTTAAATGAAACCAGTTAAAAAAGTCAATAGAGAAACGAAAAAGCATTATAAAAGGCCATTCCCTGTCGGTCCACATTTTAAACGGCTGGTTTAATCGGATTTAAATTCGAACGAAAATGTTTAACTTCCACAGAGAAAATCAACAGCAAGAAGACTAGGACGGTCAACGGAACGATGAGTTTCTCGGCATTTTTGCGGGTCGGAGACAAAACACCCGGGTTTTTTACCCTTTTTATTCAGGTGCTTTAAAGCGCGGATTTTGATTAGCAGCCGAAAAGACTCGTCGCGAGCACTTTTTGCACTCCAGCGAGAAGGCTACATCCATTTTCCGTTCTTTTGTTATAATTAAATGTGATGGGTCGTAAATCTTTAGCAGTTAACTAATTACTCAAGCAAACTCGAGAGAGTGCGGGTTTGAGTTAAGGCGGTTCGCAGAGTAGGGTTCGGTGGTGTCCCCAAGCAAAAAGCGGTTCCGTTCCTTTTTGCGCAGTCAATCAGGGACCGAGTCTCGAGATATATTCCCTTTAAAAAGATAAACAGTTGTCTATTCTTAAACCCCTTACCGCGGGGCGCACTGACAGAAAAATCAATGGGCCCTCGCCCCTTGTGCGCAAATTTTTCGAAATTTATAATGTTCCCGATTATAAATTGCACGATTGTCGGTCCCCAAAGAGGGGTTTGTTCTTTTTATTTCATTCAGGAAGAGCTCCAGGGCCGCTCAGTGGTTTATTGTTTTCCATAAGAGAGATGGAAAGGAAACGTCTCTAAGCAACTCCACCCCCCGGCCGCAGCCAAACGCAAGAAACTATTAGCATGCAAATAACGCCTGTTCTAAGCATCAGCCCGGGCGGAGTTTTAATTCCGCCTTGTTTCGCCCGAATGGGCCCATCGCTGCGAATTTTAATATTTTCACTGTTTGAAAAGCATCGCCGAATTTCCCCATGCAGGTTAATTTATTTACCGAGATATGATCTTAACTTGGTCTGCATGGACCATAATGAGGACACGCCAGGCCTTGAGCCCTATCTGAATTCAGCTCACGTCTTCTCATCAATAGAAAGGCAACCAATGCGTAACGACAAAGTTCCACAACTGAACCGCGAAAGTGCTCCACCAGGCAACGTCTGTGCCTACTCTGTTGCCGCTGTTATATTATCACGAGTTGTGGCGACAAATAAATTCGTCAATTTTCTTATACTGAGGAGAATGCAGAATAATGTGCGAATCGCAAAGCACTCGTAAATCCTGCCGAATACATTTTCCTTCTTCTGGTCTTGTGACAGCCGGCGCTGAAGAGGGTTGGACGCTAAGACTGCTGCTCGGTCACGGTGTCACACTGAAGCCAAAAAACCGGTCAGAATGGTAAATATTATATGTATCTAACCACTCAAGCAAAAGCGAGGGAGAGATTAGAAATAATAACAAGGAAGGAATGTCAAAATAAATGGAATCGGACCTCAGATGAGGGGCTCCTACCATAAGCTAGGAAACTACTTTAATTTTCATGTATGCCAGCCAGAACTTCCGTTCTTTCAGAAGTTGCTTTGAGAAAACACTCCACCTTAACCATTTTTGAGATACATTTTCCTGGGCTAATTTGTCAACTAAATATACTAAGGACCAAGTTCCCAGTTAATTCTAATAAAACGTAATCGCTAGGTATAGCCCAAATTTACATAAATTATGAAGCTTTCAAAAATTGGTATAATTGATTTTCTTGTCCTATTAACTTCTTAATTGATCAATCTTACCGATTAAACCTTGAAAGAAAAAGACAACAGAAGTTAAAACTCCTAGCAAAAGACTTGATTGCTTTTCCTGCAAAGCCTAACAAGGAAAACTTTAAAGCCTAACATGAAACACAGCCTAGCAACTAAGCAATTAGAAAAACATTTGTTCTTGTTCTTTCCCCGAAAACAACCGGAGGAATCTTCGTGATGGGATTCGGCCATACGGGCAAAGGTAGTCAAGTAATCCAAAACAAGCCAGCCATGCGTCTATCACTTAACTCACAAGTAATGCAGGACGCAGGAAGCAAAACAAAACAATTTACTTTCTGCTACAATAAGGGCCAAGGGAGATCGCCTTTATGCCCACATACCCACCAACCGAACCAGGGACCGAACCCGACTTTTCCTTATTAAGTTCCGTTCCGAGATGAAAGAAGTCACTTCTTGCTTTCCAGAAAAGGGCATTTCTGTTTGCGGTTGGAGATCCCCAGCCAGCGTAGGGCTCAGCAATACTCGCGTCGTGCGTCACGACTTCGTACGGAAGGGATGCCTACAGGGGTTAATACGGGAACTGCAGACTACTTAGACGCGGGCACAAAATGGCTGCAGCGTACAGTGGTCATGCTTATGAAGTCAAATGAAAAGTGCCCTCGGGGGCAGCACTGGCTTGCCGGGCGGGGCTGATGTAATTTAATAAGGCATGATCAAAAACGAAAATTGATGCAATAAATTTTCCTTTTAGATGTGATGATGTGAGCTTTTGAGTAGCATTCTGGGACACAACAGCGATAATGATGGGAATCACTGAATTCAGATTCGCGTAACTTACCAGAAACGAAACGGGGTCCATTTGCATTTCCGAAATTGGCTCCATGAAAGGTTGACTCACCGCTACCAGATACTACTGCTATTTCGTCCAATTCATGGCCTGGCGAAGAACTATTCCCAGACACAAGTCGCGTTGACGAAGTCCCCGCCGTGCTTTGAGACTCCTTGCGACCTCTTAGGGATAGAACCAGCCGTTTGGCTGTTGACATTACACTGCTAACTGAAAATAATCAGAAAAGTACAAAATCACATTAGTTCTCAGTAAACATAACAAATTTAAAAAAATTTTAAATAACTTAAAAAGGAAGATCTTCCCTTGTCGCCGCTTTTAATTATCCTTATCTCTATTAAGAGTTTGAATACGACATACGAAAATATTGAATTAAAATTCTGATTTTCGGCCAAATGGAAATTTTTCTTTTTTGGAGACGTTATGAATAGATTCTCATAGAGGTAAACATTTTTAAGTCAAATAAGCAATCGCGTTTATCTCTCAGGGTTTAAAAAGTATTAAATAATTTCAAAATGTTGAGACTAAATATCGTATCAAAATCACTCCCGGTACCAGTACAATTCCAATTCGCACGGAATTTCTACAAAATTAAACATCTTTCGGAGATTGTTGTGTGAATGTTTCGGTTTTGGATCATCCATCAAAGGACCACAAGTCTTTTTCATCACTTGGTTGTGTGTCTGATTTACAAAATTTTGCAGAGGTGACATCAACTGATTGATTACCCTACGGTCTGAACTTAATTATGTCTCCATATTCATTTCGCAACTTGCAAGCCTGTTTCGACCAGGATGTGTAGGATTTAAACCCTGCAATGCAGGAGCAGCAGCTTTTTCTACTTTTCGGGAGGAGACCAACTTTAAATAGTTATCACTCGTCCCAGAACGTTAATCTTCGTAGGCTAAAATAAGGACACGCAAAAAGTTGACACCGTTGTCAGCTACATCCCGCCTCTTCCACCCAAGACTAACTGAGCCAGTTACTCTTGCTTTATCTTAATAGAATCTCCCAAAATTTGCTTTATCGCGGCTGCTGCATGTGAATAAGCCCATTCTGCAAAAATTAAATTCGTAATTTACAGAGCATGGCCCCAGTTGTTTGCAGGACCCTGCAGATGCGAGGCTTATTTATGTCTCATATATGCCACATCATTCTACGAACCTCCGGGAGCATGGAGCTCGGAGCGATGATAAGTCAGTTATCGCCCTCCCTACGGGATGGCCCCACCGCGTCAGCAGGCGAAGGCAGCCGCTCCCACCTTAAAATAGAACTGATCCCTTTTCACGCCCTGACTAATGGCTGCCATTAAATGACGGACAGAAGGCATTAAATGCACCAAGTGCTGCGGCAGTCCGCAGAAAGTGAGTTTGGACTTAGCTGCGGAACACCCTTTACACTTCCAAAAAGGAGCTGTTTGCTATCGGGACTTATCCTAAATTTCGGTCGAAAGAAATTTCTAGCAAATTTACATTTTGCCACGGGGGCTTATATTTTTCTCAAACATTTTTGACGCAATTCGAGACAGTAGCTTCCTACGGAAACGCTTCAAAGAAAACTCTGCTTGGGATGCAACTTTCGTCTCTGTTTACATACACGACTGAGATTTTTATATTATTAATTTATTTATTCTTACTTACTGAGGTAAGGCTGGCCGGCTAATCGGCGGAGCCACTGATTTTTATTCGACCTTGCTTCCCCAACCGACTAAAATCTCCTATTACTCTCTAATTGTCATTTTTTTCCTATATTTGCATATATTTTTTCATTCAATGTAATGCCCCGTTATTGAACTCCAATAAATCTCTATAGCTTTTCCCATTTATTTCGAATGCCGGATTTATTTCGTTCCTATTCTTTAATCTGAAGAAGACTTATTTCGTCTTATCGACATGCACAATAAACAGTTTTTCTTTAATCCATATGGTTTGATAATGCCTACTACATTAAATTCCCTTTACAAGACCATGGATACGTTAAGATCAACGGAAGTACAAGAACTACTACTATATTTCATTTTCTAAATCCAAATTATCTATCAAAAACCTAACTTTGTTGATAAGCTCCCGATTGTGATGAGAACCATTAGTTTGAATATTTTGCTTATTGCGCTCAAGAAATTAACTTGAATTACTTAAATTAAATTAAAAGTGCATTTGGATTAGGAGCGAATATATCGTCAGAAATTTTGTTCTATGCGGTAAGCACTGCCAGTGTTGATTAATGGCTGCTGCGCTAGTCGCATTTATCAAACGCTGGTAAAATGGTAAAATCGAACTAGTTATTAACAGGAACGGCTTTTTAGATGAACGATGGACGATGTAACCTGGACGTTGCTATCCAGTAATTTTTCTTCGCTCTAAATTGGCCTTCGTTGTCGCGAACTTGTTGCTTTGGCCCACATCAACGGGTTTGGAATTTCGCAGGATGTGCAAAGCTTAACTTCGGGGTTCATTAATTGTCGCTTTAATTGTCTTTAACAATTTAATCACTTTTAATTAGCACTGATCCTGTGTAGGCGTTAAATTGTACATAGCCAGCGGCAAATTAAATACATAACTCAAGCAATTACGGTCGGGTCGGCACGCGTGATTTGCCCCGCCCAATTAAATTTGCAACAAATTTCTACCAGATCAGGGCGGGACGAGGGCAGGTCAGAGGACAATTATATTCACGGTAATAAAAAAGCCCTTCACGCCTGGGCTAAGTGCCCCAACAAACACTCTGCACAATTGTGCACTCTGTTTGCACAACGTTAGGACACGTTCAGCAAGTGCCAGGACGTACTTCGTGCACGAGCTGTGCTGCCATGAATTGACGGGCCCTCGTCATTCCTTCGTCATATTCTATCACTCTATATAGTTTTCCTCCTCGACGGTGATGCTCCTGATCGCTACTCAATTTCCCGGAATTTCCTTAAGGTAGGCGAAGTTCTGCCAGGAAAAGAGCAGAAGAAAGGCACATGTGGACTGCAACACACCGGGCCATGTTAGAAAAAAGCACATTCGACCATTTGCGTTTATTTTCTCGTTTCACCTTTCTTTATATTTTTTCAATGGCTCGGGGATCTTTGTCAGAAGAATAAGATTTTACGGCAGTTCTTTATAAATTGTCTGGAAGGGCACGGACGCAATCGCTTGCCTAACCATGGAGAATGGCTCCAAGGTTGGTTTCTTGGGCTGTTTCGACCGATGCCAGGACAAAAGCCCCGTCGATCCCCTGTATTCTCTGCGATGTGTACGAACTAATGTTATACGCTCAGAACCATTTCCTCCAGGAATTCCGGAAAGATCTCTTTCAACTGGAAATGTTATTTGCCATTGATTCAGTTCCAATTGAGTTGAGCATTTCTCAAGATATCTCAGTGCTGCGAGAATAAATTTTCCCATGCGATACCCCACAAAAATGCGAATATGCGAAAAGGAAGAAATTTATTTACATCTCATCGCTCCGACACAGTACTCTGCGGGGAAATAAAACAGATGCGAACTCAGATCTTATTTGCTCGGCTTGTTTGCATACCTGAAATCTTAAGATAGTATATCGCAGTCATTGCGTAAATATTGAAAAATTCCAGCAATTTACTTCCTGTCAAATCCTTTCGACTATGTCAGGTTATTTCGCAACGACAGAGTTACACATTTCTTTACGTAAATTCAGGGCTTATTCAATGAATGAAGTCCTTCTGATTCGCTAGTTTAAACTTTTTCAAACAGACATTTCAACAAAAAAAAAATTCTGTTAAAGCCTGTCCGTACATTTCTTACATTTTAAATTTTCACCTCAATGGGATCATTTAAATTAGAGTTCATCATTTCATTCTTGATCATTGTGATAGCAGGTTATCCAATTTTATCTAACTTTTTTAGAATCTCCAAGAACAACGGTCAAACTGCTGCTGATAAACTTCAATTAAAGACTCCTACTAACTAGTCCTTTGTTTCTGTTTGTATATTAGATAGATGTACACGAAATTTATGGTCGTTAACTTCCACCTGTTCACTTGGATATTTGTTGTTGCTATATGGGGCGTTACCTATTGGACATATGAAATATTATTTTTGCAGACAACCTCTAATAATTAATTATATTTTCTGTTTGCTTATTTGGATGTAATTGTAGCTTCACGCACAAAGCCATAAGCAGAAGCTAGTTTTATTCATGCACGAATAAGTTACCCTCATAGGATATTAGGTATATTGAACTTTTCAAAACAGTTCTCTGAAGGATTTTGAGTATGATCCATGACTAAAACCTTAATGAAACGATGGGAAACTTAAACTTCATTAAAAACCAATTTCTTGGCTAAATTTTTATAGGAATAGCATCATCCGAAACAATGTGAATTCCCTGGGCGGACAATAGTCAAGACTCCTGAGACTGCCAAAACCATCAACACAGCCCATCCTAGTTTAAAATCTATGGAAATCCATAAGAGCACGGACGGTTGCTGTTTCGCATTTTGATGGCGGGAGCAATTTGTGAAAAATGAAAGTCGCGGCGAAGGCAATTGGTGATTTGGCGAAGGATTCTTTACGTCCTTACACTGAACGCTGTCCTAGATCGAGCAGTTTCTTGAGTCGTTTCAAGCTCTCAAAGACCCAAAATCCTCCTTAGCGTCTAACTACTTACAGAAAAAGACGACGGGGCCAACGGCCATATTTAAGCGGTAATTTCGCAGGGACTATTTCTGGTGCTTTATTCTGAGACTACCGACGTCCACTTTATGTACAGGCTCAATGTGATCGTTAATCAGCGGACTTGGAGCAACTTCTGATTGTGTTTTGCATATATTTGCATATTTGAAAAATTAAGGACATTTAAGGAGATTACGACAGGCTAGCTTTTAAGTGCTATCGCGAGAATACTCGAAGCAGTTGCAAGTTTTGCAGAATATTAAAATTCTGAAATATCTCTCGCCCGTTTTCGGCTGCCTTAATTGACCTGGTGGACGCTACAAAGCAAAGGAAAATTTTGGCCTGATATTCAAACCCCAAATAACTCAGGTTTCTAAAGAAACTCCTTTATTGAGTATTGCGTGGAAATCTGTCCAAATCTGTCAGAGCCATCGCCAAATTCAAGAATTTATTGATCTCACTTCAGCTGGCTTCTACGCTTCTACCTCGGGACACTTTGCCCTGACCCAAAAATTGAATAAAGGGATGAAGTGGATAAAACGTGCTCGACTAGTGCAAAATATCAAACGACGGCGGACTCCCTAGTTCCATAGAAAAATCTGAAACGCTCCAAGTCATTCGACAAAATTGCCGGGAATAACGAGAACTACGTCTGGTATCGGGGTGCTGCACGGTATCTATCCGGAACAAAAGTATCGTATTATCGGAAGGCTTTAACTAGCTGCTCTATTTGACGTCTCGATGATTTAGTAGACAATTTATTATTAAGGGCCTCCCATTCTCCGATTATTTTTGAGTAATGCTTTTGCCCTTTCAATTTTTACCCTGCTGTGCTTGAATAACTCAAGCCCCAAAAATCGTTATGGAGCGTACTACAATTTTTTATCGATCAGTCCTGGGCTAAGGATTGGTCTCTTATTTTGGATTGGAGTAGCAAAAAGCCATTTGGCTGACAATGGCCCTTAAATAATTCACGAGCTTCCTGCAGATATTGCGGTGATGCGATAACTTTCTTCTTGTATGTGGGGTGAAGGCAACTGGCTACAAATATTTTTTTCAGATAAACAAATGAAGGCATCTGCCTGCTATAACTCGGAAATGGAAAAGGTAAAGCATATACGCCCACGTCTAGGGTAATTCAATGATCGCTAGATCTCAGCAATATATTGAGCTATTGTTAGTACCGTTCTTGAGAGTTCGGTTTTCGGTAATGGAGTTACTGAGAACTAGATTAGTAAAAACTGCAGAACTGTTTTTGCTATAGACATAAACTGCAAAATATTTCTAAAGTTTTTGATAAAAATCAAAGCCCTGACCTTATTTTTCCTTCTACCTTGTTTACTATTAATTTTATATAGACATGTACTTCCGTAACATTAGATGAAACCAAGAAAGAAGATTTTGATTATATTTTAACCTCCATGACTTTCCCGACTACGCCTTATTTTGTTGAACGTGGACATCTTAAAAACGAGTTCTCAAAAGCAAATCTGTTAATCTAGATTTAGAGCTAACGGATATTCATTACAATATAACACATATTAATAGAGCTAGTGCAGGCATTTTTGATTATAAAGAACGTGAGCGAAAATTAGTAAATGGAAATGTCCCTCCCACGTCTTCTTAACAGTGCGGAGATTTTGCTCCATTTGAGGCAAGTGCTGAAATGAAATGACTCAAGTATATTTACGCATGAAGTGGATATAAAATTTTACTCCGTTCGCATCCATCGTAAAATTCGAGGAGAAGGTCACAACCGAGACTCGGGTTGGCTAAAAATAATTGAGGAAATCCTGAAGCATCCGCACGAATATCTGCACGGGCGGCGCCGGGGTGTGGAGAATTAATAAAAGCGCGTGGAAAAACACCGACGCAACGCAACGGACACCCCAACCCAAATAAGTTTTCACTTTCCGCCTATGAAGCTCTCTTCCTCTCAACGCCAAACGGTGTGAAAAATTATTCCAGAACCCCCGCTCCCGCCCCGTTTCATTTAATTTATTGAGTACCAGAATTATCCCAGTGACGCAAATGTCCCACCCCATCCTGGACACGCTCGGTTTTCCACTGCAGATAGGATTCCGGACCCCCTACACTTCACCCCCAGCGCTAGTGTGCGAGCTTCTCGGGCGCCTTTCGATCCACGTTTGCACCGCCCTTCACTCTTGCGTCGCAAGTGCAAACAAAGGGGCCAGAGCGGTTGGACGGCAGTCGTGTTTGCACTCATCCGATAAGCTTTTATCATAAATTTGGGTCAAATTATCAGACGCTATTGGGCTTCGCCACCCGGCCCGTGTTGCGTAATCGGGGTTGGGACGCGGCAATGGGCAGACCCGGATTAAGTCGCAGAACGGTTCACCCGCCACCCGCGACAAGATCGAACTTTTAAATATTCACCTGGCACTGCCGTATCCGGCAAAGCATGACAGGAAGGATCCCGACCACAGAGTCTCGACCTGCAGCGAATGCAACTGAGTGAGAAATGTGCTGATATGTAAAATTGAATAATTGATGCCCTTCACCTGCCCGTTCGCACAGTGGAAATCTTTACCTCGTGTCGTGCATTTGTCCAGGTGAATATCTTCCCTCAATCCGAAAGCGAAATCTCTGCACTTTAGGCAATTCTTTACGAATTTCCTGGTCTACTGTTCGGAATTAATCAAATTAGGGTGAGAAGAATTCAGTAACACCGTGGGCATCCAGACACAATAAATCCCCGGTGAAAATGTTCGATATAATACCAACAAGTAATAAAACGCGTCCCGGTGTACGTCATTAAAATGCCTTGAAATGTAAAAAAGTAAAAATTTAGGTATTAATCCACACGCAGATTTTTGTTATTACATAAGAAAACAAGTCTAATATCGGCGCTGCGAAAATTCGGAATGCGCAATATTTTTCAGATATGCACCCTTCCGAATTTGTGAGGCGCAGAGGACATTTAGCGGTTTCTAAAATCCATATAAAAATTCTGAAAGAAGAAATGTTGTTTTCCTGGAAGTAGAAGAAAATAAAGACATGGCTCATGCAAAAATGACAAAATCAAAGCAAAGTCAAAGAGCCGCTGGCTACCAGCGAAGGATTTCATCAAATTGCCCACGGGTAGTGTCGCAAATCAGCCAGTAGAGACTTCAAATAGCTTCCATCGTTAATTCACTTGCTTGGGTGGTCGCATGCTACTCTCGGACAACTATAAATTAGTTGTGTGGTTCGGGGCAGCTTTCCAGGGCGCGTTTTGAACTTTCGCCAAACTTTGCTGGGAATTTATTTCAGGGCAAACTTGGCTCTGTGTAGACTGATTACAAATGTGCTCGCAAGGATTTATGTGGGCAGACCAGCAGCCTAAATATGCACAAGCAATCTCACAGGAACGGAAGTATTATCGGTAACCAATTTTCACGATACAAAGCTCTTTAGCATACAATCTAAAACTATACTCCGTCCAACCAGATTTCATTTTTTTGGGTCAAAACACGTCCGCTCGCACCAATCGCTACAATTTTCGGTGCATAATTTATATAGAAGCTTGTTATAGCTAGCGTTACATAATTCATAGACCTGTAAGTCTACGTGATGGCTGCCATCGATTACTTAATTACTAGCATTGAAATTAATATCCTCTCCCAACATGGTATTATTCAGTAATTAATATGAAATGCGTTTATTATGTCTCACATAGGATGGACCTGGTCACAGAGCCCGGGGGCGAAAGACCGACTGACGATACCGTGCATCACCGGTGCTCTGCACTATGGGTCCCTATCAGGAAAAGGCTCAGCTCTGCATGCTTCCACATGCTTTGATTATTAAATTTTCACCCGGAATTGCAATGCATTAACAAACAATTGCTGTGCTAGCTGCCTTGGTACCCGTAAATGTAAATTTCGCAGGAAGACCCGTTGCCGTAGTGAGCACTTCAACAGCTCAATTTCAACCAGGAAGGTAGCCGTGCACTCCTTAATTAAAACCTGTATTTTAGTCTCAGACTGCAAACTTCGTCCCCTTCACGTATACACTTCTTTCTAGCAAAAATAAAAGCGCTAGCTTTCACCACTGAACAGTGGCAATAATAGTCCCAACTACTGTTGGCTTTACCGGTTCCGGGATAATTTAGCCTGTCGTACTATTCGTAGTAATAAAATTTGTAGTAGGTTTTGAAGATTCCCATTTCTCATCACTGTTATAATTCACCTGGTAACAGTGGGTCTAAATCAGACCTTCGAAGTAATTGCACAATTCGCTTGTTATGGCCTGTCATGCCAACAGCTGCGAGAATGGAATTCCTCTGAAGTATGGCGAGTGTCCTCGAAACGTGTAAAAGATGCAAAACTATAAAACTTAAATTCATTTCTAAATTATTTCCAGGTGATAATTAAAGAACGTTTTAAAGCTTAAAAGTAAAGGTAATCCGATATATCCAGTGTCAATGAGATTAAAAAATTAAGCTAAGGCCTATTTTGTATTAGACTAATTTTTGCCGGCAACTTTGCCCATGGTCTAGACCCTAAATCTTCAGTTCTATTCAATTCAACGAAATCAGTTCAGTAGTGTCCCGGCCATCGATTGAAAAATATTATTTAGCAAAAATCACAACTTAAGTTTTTTTTGTTCCAAAAATAATTGTAAACTTCATCAATTTTCATTAATTCTACTTTAATTTGCTCGAATATATTTTCGAAATCTGCCAAGAAAAACTTGTTATATATATTTTTGAAGTCATTTTAGCAAGATGGTAAGCTAAGTCTGTCGTTTTGAATGCTCCAAATTTTTATACATGATTCGGAATGCATAATTTGGAATATTATGGTCATGCGGCATTACTCAATTTGATGCTACTTTCAGGTAAGAACTATAACATGCGGATATGGCGGATGGCGCACAGGTACGCCAGATTTATTGTTTATTCTATTTTCGTCCTCTTTTTATTAGAAAAGAATTCTTTGTATTTATCCTTATCCCTAAGTCTGCTTTCTACACATTCAATAAGTGGAAAAGAATTTCCAATTAGATTTTCGATAACATGCCATCAGTTCTTCATTACCACAAGACCTAAATGAAAAAAAAGTATCTAAACTAATCCCCATTATCCATAAAGGGCTTTCGTTATGGCCTTCCACCGTAAGCGTCTTCTCCCAGTACCTTAAAACTCCTCAATATCGGGCTCGAGGTCCGTAAGTTCCGGCACAGGTTTTACGGCCACCAATTACTTTTGGTGACCGCAAAACAACATCCTCCGTGCGCTAAGTCCCCGAATGAATCTCGGTTACGAAATTACTTTTCCCCAGGTTGACTACTTGCGATATATAACACACTTTGTCACGGTTTTAAAGTGCCCTCGTAAACTCGGAGGCTTCTTGCGTGATGAGGGCCCGCTCATTATCCGAAGAACCCTGTCCGTTCGGGCATCTTTCGCAGATAGATGTTGTCATTAAAAATTAAAGCGGAGAATGTTTGTGCTCCTCTTTTAATCCGGAGTCGTCGCGTTAAGAGCGGTATCAGAATTAATCATTTGTCCGCGGTTCACTTATGACGTGGGTTTTCTTAAAATCCAACACCCAGGGTGGTCCTCAGTAGTTTTACGAGCCTTAGAGTCGCTCTAGGGTGCAATTATATTTGTGGAACCGCAACCACTTTTTTTAGAAAAGTCGATTCTACTAAGTAAGTCAATAGACTGAGTTGCATGTTCAGAAGGACATCTCTAGTTAACGTCTTAGCACTACCTTGCCTTCGTACATAATACAACTAGCAAAAATTGTAAAACAACAGAAATTTGTCTTCCAGATGCCGATGTTAGAAGGAAGTTATAAGTCCCAGAGCAGATAATACACAAAAAATCTTCGATAAATAATTTAACAACTGTGGGTCATTATAATCCTATTAAAAAGATATATAACTCTGAAGTAGTTTTATTTTGAAAATTTTGTGTATTCTGATAGTCGAAGAAGTATATAAATAAATGAAAATTTCGGAAAAGTTGCATCGTTTGCCAAGAACTACTTTTTCTAAAAATACCTTTTCTTTTCATATTTTAAAACCAAGTTACGTGTTTTACTTTTCTTAAGATTGCCTTAAATTCTACTGTGAATCTTTTAAGAGCACTAGATTTCTTTTTTTACAAGCAGCGTAAAAACTTTTACTTTCAAAATAGGTCATTTCAATATGTAATCATTTACTTTGGTTTTTATACAGCGAGGTGAGTGAGCTTCTTGAATAATTATAAATAATGACTAAGCTACCGTCAATCGCATGAGTTTTTTGGAACACCATCGGTCGCGCGGTGTCAGTTATTACCCTCAACATAAACAGGACGAAATTATGGAATGGATTGTTTGCATTTGTTTAAATTATTGTATTAAATACCTAATAAAACGACAAGCTTATTAACAACTGTTTTATGTGTTCTGCAGTGCTCTCAATCAAAAATGATAAATTTTCTACTTGTGCAACAATTGATTTGAAGGACGTTTCTTCGACCCACGCAGCCGACGGCGGATGAAATAAAAAACACAATTCCATTTAAGCAAAGACCTCCCTTATTTCCCTTTAAATACATAAAATAAATTGCTCTTACCAGTGTCTCAGAAAAATCGTCACAATAGCCATTTTTCATACTTTAAATTTATGGTAAGATATCATACAGTCATAAAAACTAGTATTAATGTGAGACTGCCTTACGAAATGTTTAAAAATACTGGTTAAAATATCAACCAAATTCAAAAATGATCTTTTTTCGTTATTTTTTTCCTGTTTTCTCCGTAGTCGTCTTATTATGGAACAAGAAACAAATTCTATGCATAATATTTAAGATATAAATGTTATCATGGTTTTTACTACAAAGGATTAAATCAATTATGCGATACAAATAACGTAAAGAGGCAAATGCGTTGCCTAAAAGGAGGCATAAAATATTGAATTGTTGTAATACCTCTATGAATGTTGATTGCCTGCGTCAGCACAATGAGTCCTTTTGGGCCCTATTTACAAAACTCATCCCTTGGAGGGTAATTTAAATTTATACTCCCCCGACGGCAGCCGAGCCTTCACTAATACCTGCCAGCTCAAGCAGGAACTTTGTATTTGATGCAAATTTAATGAATCACTCTAAATTTTACGGGATTAAAGTGGTCACCAGGTCATCACGCAATTTGTAAAACACAACCCTTATTCAGAAGCCGTCCGCAACTCTTGTGGAATTTTAAGTTTCCGCCATCGCGGACAACCGCCGGAAGCAGATAAACTTTGCAAGACTTTCGGCTCTGCACGAGCTCTGTCCGCAAGGAACCTGGTTGAATTAATTGTGCGATAAGGGGATTTTTTCAGCGCGATTGTAATTCCGCTAAAAAACGCAACTTCATCGAAATTTTCCGCAGTCTGCGGATCGAGGTTGCTAGGAAGGTTCCCTGGCCATAAACAATATTAATCCACCCGTGCTCTGGTTGTGTTTGTGCGCCCGCCTGCCCTCACCTTCTTACTGAGGAACGAAGCATCTATAAATATTCTTCCGCAGAAGAGAGGCCACCGAAGGATCCGGATTTCCGTAAAATTGCTAAAAGGTTAAATTACTTTAATCCGCATTCCAAGAAGTTCTCCGGTTACCGCCACTCACGATTACTCGCTGCCAAGAGGTGCAAAAATAATTGTGTAGAAGGTGTGTTAAGCGCTAAAAAAGGAACCCTTCCAAATAAATTTACGTTCGGTCCCGAAACAATAATAGCAATTTTTGCGTACCCCGACTAGATTAAATTCTTAAGCAGAGAAAAAAAATTGTCCAGACTCAACAATCGCATTTCGGACGTTTGGGAAAATTGTCAGGTTTGCTGCATTTCTTAAAACGTGTTTTAGTGTACGGTAACTGCATTGAGCCGGATTAAATCGCATTTTTAGTGAAATCCGAAACGGCATCGTGCCAGATATAACCATCGAAAGGCAATTCTGACCAGTGCGGTGTTTTCGAGTGGGTGAATCCCCGATGACTTGTAACCGCAGCCTACAAAAACCTACGAGGCCCTCACTTTCCAGATTGCAGGGCCAAGTTGGCCGAACTGCGGAGCGGATTGTGGTACATACCCGAGCACATCCGGTCGCCGGTCTGCATATGCTCGCATCCTCGTTTGGTTTTTCATCAATTACACCCCCTTCGTTTCTAGGAATGGCAGAAATTTTCCAGCATTATCCTGCAATCAATCTCTTCCTCTGTCGTACTAAGCGGAAAATGAAGTCAGAGAAAAACCTGACGCCCGGATCGATCAAGCCAGGAAACTTCCCACGGGTTGAGGAGTGCGGCTAACGTTGGTTCATTCCATTACCATTATTGGTCAGGAAATTTAAACCAATGCCCGGACCATGTGTACGTCTCCGCCCCCAGAGAAAGACGGGCCCAGAAAGAAGCAGTAAAGGTGGAATTACTTCTACTAACGACCTTTTTAGAGGTGCAGGAAAATTCAAAGTGTTTACCCAGAAGAACGGAATACAATAAAGCACTAGTGGTGTTGGGGCTAAATGTTTCCCGTCCTAATGAGCATTAGGCTTCCTCCTCCCGTCGCTGTGATCCTTTTATATTAGCAGCATAATTTCAGACGGGTGGATCTCATTCTCAAGGGTTTTTTATACGCTCTACTCTTGGGGCCTTTTCCTCATATCATGGATGTGTAATTGATCTAACGACGGTTTAATTTTTCCCGCCGGATTCCTTCGGCATGCACAATTGCTTAACCCGAGCTTAGGGCTATTCAAGAAATTCTTCATGGAATATGATGCATATGAATATAATGTAATATGATATATACATATCACTAACTTCTTTTTACAATCAAAAATGTTAGCAATTCCGATCGTCGTTTTCCGCAAGATTACAATTACAGTTACCTTCGATTATTCCACTTTTTGTCACACGAGCAAAGCATCGTTTTTTAAGTTATGTTAACATTTCAACAAGTGATTGAAATTACCTCAGACTGGCACAGATAGCGAAGCCTTTTGTTCGCTAAATTGAGGAACTGAAACTGAGTTTTCAATTTCCTCGGCCACGTTCTCTCTCAGAGTTCAGAAGATCTTGATCACTTCCAAAATTTCGCCAATAATTCCCAAACAGTCCTCGGTAAAATTTTTGCGGATGGTGGCACCACAACTTCAGGTACTGATACGAATATGATAAAGCGGTGTATTATATAATACGAAAGCATGCCCTTTCTTTAGCAGTTCACCACGTCTCAAAATGTCAAATGGAAACTCTAGATGCATGTTTTTATTTTATTTTTTCCTTTTTTATAGGTGTTTTGCTCAGACAGGGTTTGCTTCAGATGTCCATTGACTACCTACCATTTACCTTTATCACATTAGCCTTTAAAAGCCACGGTTAAGAGTAATCATAACATCATCATAAAATCCAAGACTCCTGAAGTGACTTTTGCTGGATTCGGTTTAATTTGAAGCACTTATTGGAAAATTCCCATGCATTGAAATTTGTATTATTGCTTAAATTTACTATATATTTAAATTTCATAATTCCCTTTGGTAAAATGTCTGTAATGTGTGTGAACATACAAACCGAATATTTTATGTGTGATTTTTATAGTACATGTTCGTATATTAGCGTTATATTTAAGCACACTTTTTTCAGGTCCATTCATTTTTCTGAAGCTTTTCTGGTTGATGTTCATGTTCCTGAAATCCCCTGATGTCACGCTTACATGGACAAAACTATTTCAATTTTCACGAATCAACGTGAAATGATTGTGTCCGAAATTGTTGAAATGGAAAACTGCCGGTAGATCATTTGGTGGTGGCAACTAAAGCAAATCAGCAGATGCCGCAGAAAAGTGCATCGGACCGCATTAATGCAGCACGAAGGCAGGTTGTTAACTGGGACAAAAGTACATTACATTCAATAAAATTTTCTGGCGGCGCAGCAAAGCCAGGATGTGTTTGTTCAGTAAACATAATTACAGGGATCTATTACAAAGCCCCCAAGAGTGGTGTGTGGTGTTTTTATAGACCGATCGATGAATACGGTTCACAGTTTCAATTTGGATGCGCGCACAATTACCTTTGAACTTATGCAAAATTGGGCAAATGGAAAGGTACTGAAGGTGGAGGCCCAAATCAAATAAACAAGGGTGTGATGGATAGATTTTTTTTTAAATGAGCCCCACCTCTAATCGGAACTCCAGAATTATGGTCTGCTAGGATTACGCGTCCGTGAATCATCCGTGGTGAAGATTTACGCGCATATTTCTTTATCTTTAGCTTTTGCGCTCTAACTTTTCAAATTAAAATGTTCATGGCGCCGTTATCTTTGCAAAATATGCTAATTTCCCTTAGATCAATCAAGCGAAGAGAGCAAACTCCTGGGAGCCGGTGACGCCGCACCCATTTAGCCCCGTGGCCATGTCTTCTCCTGGTTTAATTTCCAAATTTGGGAATTGAAAAGTGACACTATCGCTTCCCGGCGTTATTAAAACAAATTGCTGGGAAATCGATTTGCTTGCGTTGCTGGCATTCCCTGGGATAGATTCGCCTATTCACTTCTTTCAAGAGGTGCACTTCACTCGGCTCGCTTCTTTTGCTTTGATTAGCTACAGCAGCCTTAGCGATCGGGAACCTTTCACTAGAGTTTTGGAAAAATCAAAACCCCTGGCGCACTGGTATAGCATCGGTCGCATTTTCACGTTATCGTACAGTACCTCTTGGAGTAGAAGACAACTCTACGCTTTCTTCGTGAAACATCTTTCATTTGCTTGTGGCTCTTGACCCCCCGCCACGCTCACCTCTACTATCTGAAGAGGCTCTTTTGAAATTTCAAGCTCGGGAATCCCGTCCCGCCAAGTTTACAAAAGAACGCTAAATATTCGCCAATAAATTTTTTCCATGACATTTTTGTGTGCGATAGGTGGAGTGCGACACGGCCCAATTTGACCCCGACCCACCGAGCTACATCCTCCTCTATGAGTTCAAAGATCCTCTAAATTTAAAATGTCGTCTGTGGTGGAATGAGGGCATACGAAAGACATGCTTTTATCAAGAAATACTGATATTCGAGGCATTTCTATGATTTTGGGTTGCTATGTATGTTTTGAAATAATAAGTCCGTACAATTTAGTTTTGATATCGTAAAAAGCTAAATGGAGGAAACGTCGCAGAGCCAGCACAAACTTCCATTGATCTTTGAATTCTTATGGCAGGGCGCAGCTCTAATTTCTAATTATATCATCAAATATTATTCTCCCTCTTCAGGTTAATGCAGCGCAAATGTAATAAGCGCACATTCGAGATCAGAGGGAATGCTCGTTCTGGACAACTTCATTTTGGTGAACTAGTGAAAACTAGTGAAATGTTGACTCAAATGGAGAGCGATCTCCAGGAACTTTGCGTTTACCCCCCATATTTCAGGTAATTACAAAAACTCCCCCCGCCCTTCAAAGAGCAAAATATAAAGACCAAACAAGCAGAAGAAGATAATTAGATATTTGTTCAGTTTTTTCGCGCCCACTTTTTTCCTTTTTACTTCCCATTCCAGTCAACCCTTAGGTAAATAAATGCACGTACCTATTTCATTAGTTTTACAAAATTTAGACTTCGTAAAGACTCTCCACTTCCCCCCTGTCTGTGGAGCTTTGGAAGAGCTAGAATTTTAAAATATTGCTCTTAATAAAGCTCCGGTTATAAGCCGCATCAGTCGTGGTACTTTTGCGCAACAATTTAACCCATAAATCTGGGCAGGAATTCTCCCGCACAAATGGGCCACGTAATTCCTGCACCCCGGGACCCCCTTGACGTTATGACTAGGAACCGTCGAAATTAAAGTTGGGCGTTATTTTTCGTCACATAAATTAAATTAAGAGTTATTTCGGGTTGGGGCGGTTTCCGTACAGCTTCTTTTATAAGACAGCCTTTGGCTCTGCACGTCTTGTGATAAAGGGCAAGCACCGAATCTTGTGGATCGGATTGGGGCCGAGTGATAGGCTGAACCCCCATCGTAATTGTAACTAGCTCTGGAGGTCAATGTAGGGAAATCAGAGGCGCTGTGAATAGTAGAGTTATACTGGCCTCAATGAACTTTTGGCACAAGGACACCCCTTTAGGAGCGATTATATGAATCACGGACTCTGTAATAAAGTCCAATTTGTCATTTATATATGCTCCAGACTCCAGATTTCTTGAGTGCTTTGACTACAGGCCCATTGATACAAATCTCCGAGCTTAACTGCGAACCCTTTCATTGGCCAGCAGCTAAATAAATTCCCTTCGAATTCCTTTCGAAGAATAAACGAGAAAAATGACGAAATGTATTTACTAGAACACTGGAACGAACTCTTGGAAGACGAACGCAACAATAGAATCCTACAAGCTCCATTCCTGGCATGCTCCGAAGAAGACTAAAGGTTTAGATGACACCGAACGCTCACAGTGTAATTAAATGGAGCAACGAAATGAATTTCGTTCTTCTCCCCAGGCTCTATCTGCCGCACAATGGGCGCAAATAGTTCCACAAGGACGTCCTTGAAGGCGCTGTAATTTAAATCCGGCTTCTACTATTAAAAATGCGGGCAACAAACATTCCCGCGCAATGCGTATACCTGCGCACTCTTAATTATGGCGGTCATTATTATTTCAATTTTTTTCCGAAATAATAGTAAAACTAAAACTGGAAATATGTAAATTTAATGCAATATTCAACTCCTGACTGGTGCCCATTGCAAAATGGTCTCTGAACCAAACTTTATGCATATACATATATAATATATAAATGCTTGCTTGAACATTTATTTCCTATTGCCTTCCTATTAATGAACTCATCTATTGATAGTTTCCACATAGTACGAGGGTGATTTGAGACGTCCGTGCAAAGTCAAAGAGATAACACCACTGGCACGTATTGAGGTTATTTTTAGCTAGTAGCATCTCTTGGAGGAACTCACACCAAGTTTCAGTTATATCGGTTTATTGCTCTGCGTTTATCGTTCGTTTGAATCGTGCAAGTTAAGTGATTTCAAAAAAATGGATGAAACGGTATTTCGAAAAACGAAATCCTATGATCTATTCCAATGATAGTTTACAATTGTTTTAGCGACTTTAGGCATCGTTTCCTCACTGTGGACGAAACATGGATATACCACTATACGCCGGAGACCAAAGAACAGTCTAAAGAATGGGTTAACAGCAAAGAATTTGAACCAAAAAAGGCGAAGTCCAGAATTGGACCAATCTTATTATTCGGAAGGGATCAACAAACTGGAGCAGCGTTGGACGAAGTATATAAGCCCAAGATGAGACCTCGTTGAAAAATGGTTTATCCCGAACAATTAAGTACTTTTCATTTTTGCAAGGACTTTTCGAAGCACCCTCGTATAAATCTTAAAGTTTATACTGTTATTTATAATAAATGATAATGAGTACTCCTTAAGGTGTGTATCTATATAAGGCTATGATCAAGTGTATATTCAAATTTTATTTATTATACTGTATGGCAAGGAGAAATTGCACCTTCATTGTAGCTTTTATAATATACTAATTTTAGCTGCCAAATATATATTCAATAGAGTTTTAAATAACTTTAACAAGCTATCCTTAGCACAAAATTAAAACTGCTTACATTTTTTCCAGCGACTCTTTTATATGGCCATAAACTCCACAAGATTTAGTGTTCTTAATTCAAGAAATAACAAAATTTATGTAAGAATAACTAAACTTTGGTTAGAAACGAATCAAGCTTTAAGTCCACCAGAAGCGGATATCCTAAAAAATAAAAATATCCCGAGAGAGTCCTTTATATCAAGCTGTAAAACACGGCCTTGGATGTTATTGAAAACGACTTCTGCATTCAGTTATTATTTTCATTTTATTTGTGTCCAAATTCCCTTTTATCTGTTCAACTTTCGATATACCTGGTGTATGTTATTCATACGTCACTTGCTTATAAAAGCCCGACTCCGTACTTAAATAATTTTCGATACGAAGAAATTATGGCCGTACGAGATAAGCGATCGGCATTTATTGGAACTGCAGACAACTAACATACTTTTTATTGTGTTGTGTGTTCAGCACTGCTGAAATGCAGAACAACTGGTGACTTCAGCTGCCACCATATCACACGAGAAGAACTGCGGAAACAGCGCGATGCATTAATTTTAACGAAAATCTCCATAAATTAAGTAAAACACTGACAGGTAATATTCGGTCGATTTCTTGTTAACGCAAATAAACTTCGATCGCGGAACGGAAATTTTATGTCAGTAGAAAGATATTGAAAATTATCTATGCGTGTAAACTCACCTCTCCTGAAATAATTCCATTGGCATTTCTCACACTACACCGAATTTAGAGAAATCACTTCAATTAATCAAATCAACGTCACCAGTAGCTAGACATGCCACTAGAAGCCGCCAGGTGTACCTGGGTCTCTTCAGCGATTTCCCTCTTAGCAATCGCGAAAGTCACAAGCACATCTGAGCTATTGTTTCTAGCCGGGTTCGGTGTTCAAATTCGAAAATATCGAAAGATAGTTACTATTCACTACTCACAACACTCGAGCCGGTAAATTGATTACCTCAGTCAGGCGCAGGTAGCGTAAGCGCCACTTTAGTAGTTCCAGTTTCGCCCTCGGCAGATTAAACAGGTGACCTTGAGAGAAAATCAAAATATTAATTTCATACGAAGCATTGTGCGTATGCATGCGCATTTAGAGATTTATTGCTACCCTATCGCGCGGTATAATTTACACATTTCACCGCATATATACATGGACATAGCCGGGCATAATCAAACTCTTATCGCCCCGCATTAGCATATAATCAAATTACACCGCTCCTACTACGGATAATGAATATTTAAGGATCCTCGGCGCTCGGAGAAACGGGGAAAGACAGCGTCGCTGATGAAGCCTCCCTGGCACATTTCACCCGCCCGAACTACGTACTCCTTGGATTATTGGGCAAACCCGAAGCTGCACAAATAGTCGCAGAAGCGTAGTGAACAAATCGATTCCGCATGGAATCAAAGATGTAGCTTCATTATCATCGATAACACAATGCATGCGTAGCCTAAACGGATTTTGTTGTGGATCGAAGAAGCTAATGTGATAAAAGCAGACCTTGGCTAGAGCCATTTATTTAGGAGCGCCGATAAGTGTGCGATGCCGACTTATTGGTGAAATTTTTAGATTCGGCTTTTGCGAAATACCTGCCCCTATATTCATTATATAACCTATTAGCAAAATGGCCTCCTATGCTACTTGCTGCTGCATTTATGTAGAACTTAGGATATATGCAGACTTAACTTGAAGGTCCTACCATTTAATATAACAGTTGCATTTAATAGCTCTCTGCCTATACGATCTTTTATCAATTTACATTGAAAACGAAATTGTGTAATATATCTTATGTAAGTAATAATAACTATCTTTGGACAAGAAAGGCTTTAAAATAAATCGAATATGGAAAATGGCATAAAGCAAGCAACTGAAAATCTTGCGTTTGAGTTTGCTTAAAAAGAAAAACTTTCAGAAATATGCTGATTTAACTGATTAATATTTGCATATTTTATACCATATTACTTTACGTCGTATTACACAAGGCAATTAAAACATATAAAAAGAGAAGTAGTAATTAAGCAGAGAAAGCAGAACACTACTATAAATTTTCTCTCCTGAAACCGTATTGCCTCTAATTTACTTTTCTAAAACCTATATATCACATAAAGACCTTAATATTGATTTACATTGGCCTATAAAATGTACAGAAGTAAGCCAAACAAGAAACTCTGAATAATTGTAAATGTATCCTTTGGGGTGTTAGAAGATTACAAGGAATCTACAATTAAAACGTATACGAACTGTTTAATTGCTGAACTGCTAATAGCTTCTTCAAAAAATTTACTTTTATTCTACGTTGCTTTTCCTTAGAGACATTAAAAAAAGTGTCTATAGTTCTAGATAACTGATCACATTACGTGATAAATTAATGATTTTTAAAAGCATGAATTAAACAATCACTGGCAAAATCAGTTAAGACAAATTGTAGGTTGTCGTGATACAGGTATAAAACAAACTACGAAGCTACAGTTAGCAGTATTTTTGGAAAAGAGAGCTCTAGAAGACGGCTTTAATTAGATGAAATAGACTCAACCATCCAATTAATCTACCTTTCTAATGCTAAGCAAAACTCCTACGAACTACGTTAAGGCCCCTTTGTAAAAAATAACCATGGAAATGGTCAGACTTTCGAAAGGCTTAATAACAAGTCAATAAATCAGTTCTAGAATGACCATTAGTGTTTAACCCTTTAGAATGCCCCTAAACGAATTTTGGAACAAAATTACCAGTGCAATGACCCCGAAATGAAAATCGTTGGTGAACATGCGCAGCCCATGCCCAGTAAATTTAACAGAAATCAAATATTTCAACTGCCTTTGCCTACAAAAAATTCAAGAATGTGTAGGACCTTCGCAAGAGAAGAGCAGGAACACTTCCATTTTAATACATTCAAAAAGTAATTGTCGAAACGAGGAATGAAAGCCACTCGAGGTAAAAAATCGCCTTGAATCATTCAGCTTAGGCAAGTTGGCAGCACTACATTAAATTCTAAAATTGCTCTAAAGTTTGTGCTCAAAAAGCATGCTTGTTGCCTGCACGAGCCGCGTAGGGTGCCCGAAGGGAGCGGCGCGGAGTTGCTCATTATATTTTGATCCCGATTCCCGAACGCAGCTTTCATTCACTTGTGCAGAGCCACATACACCCGCGTTGCAAGTGTGTTCGTTTTGCAAATAAAGAGGCGAATTTTTCTCTTTAGCAGGATGTTTGACTTAAGCCTGTGTTGGCGCGTTCCTCTTGTACCCAGCCACACAATCACATTCGCAACTGCGAAAGTAATAATCCCGAAAATGAAATTTCGTCCGCAAGGCAAGTTCCATGTACGGACCAAGTCGGCCCTAAGCCCCTGCCCAGACAATCGAAAGGCGAAAGTCCCTCGACCTAGCCAAATCGCCAATAAGAGTTTGGTTATGTGCGGCAGTAAATTTGTGCAAAGTTACTAATGCTAGAATTACCGGGCAGTGCATAGGCTACAGGGGTCGTCTAGCAGACTGTCCGGCGTTCTGCCTATGTGTTGCACAGCAATGGTGCGTGGCTTCCATAGCTCCAGCTCTGGCTTAGTTTTTTCAAATGTCCTTAATCCTTACAGGCGGCAGTGAGAATTTAACATACTTCATGTAGGTTACGACATTTCTTTTTCCCTAATTACTCATCGTTTTGGTTACTCCTGCAGAAAATTTCTTCAGCACACTTGCCACTTTTAACTACTTGACTCCCAGATCTAGGGGAAATGCATAATATCATTAAGAACATTAAGTTGCATACGATTAATTTGCTACAAATAACTCACAACATATGCACTTTAAATACAAACTGTTGCGTTTAGCTCACTCCCGATCCTAATTATTTTAACCTTCCTCGTTACTGCTCCTCAACTGCCCATTCACTTGCGGTCCAAGAAAATTATTTCGTTTATCGTTGTGACCGTGCACTGATTTTCCACCACGCACTCAGCACAGTAAAAGTAGAATCACTTACTCATAGCTCTTTTATGAAATTGCGTTTATAGGATTTTTCCCAAGGAACGGAGAAACCTTCAGAAGTTTTTCAAACTTTTGCAATAATTTTTGCCAACGATCAAAGCAATTTTGTGAGCAGACTTAACCAACTAGGAAAGTTTCACTCACTATACCACTGTCTTCCAATACAGCTCCGCCGTTTTTGTGAAAAACCAAGTGGAAATTTGAAATTGAAGTAGGGAAAAGTCTAAAACTGAGTTTTTTTTTAATTTGGAAAACCCTTCATATGTCGTTTTAGACCTCGCGAATAGACAAACTGAACTGAAAACGATAAAACTGTGCAGACATTCCAATCCCGCCGCCGTTGCCGTCATCATCTCAAACATATCTTGGTATTGTTGAAAATCTCTCGCTCAGTTGATATAATTGCGCGCACGTTAGCTTTCTGCCTCCCAGATAAACCCGGCGTTCGAATGGAAAAGCTCATTATAAAGTCCATTTCGCACAAAACACAATTTAAAACCTAATAATATTTAAACAAGAACAGAAAAATTACGGTAGCCAATCGCATTTACTGGAGCCATTAGAATCAATCGGATCGAACCGACTTCTTTGCTCCATAATTTAGCAGTTCCACCAGTAAGATAGCAGCCTATTTAAGCCCACCGACCGTGATAGCAGCAGCAGCAACAGCAATATCGGACAAAGGACCATCCAAGACTACATCACTGGCCGACCTTTCCAGTAAAATTTCTCTCTGGTATCCCTTGGTAATGGCATCTTTGCTCCGTTTCTCAGTTCTTGGCAATAGTTAGCAAGGAGACATTGTTTGGGGCAAATTTGCTCAAATCTCTAGATAGAGATTTCATATTACTGCAAAACTTTCACCTGGAAAGCTTTCTATCCCTCTGGATGAAAAAAGAACTACGAGAAACCCTTCTGACGCAAATGGATTATGCGCATTGACCTAACAAAGGAAGGACGACCGGACTGCAACAGGGTTTCCAGAATGAGCCATTGCTTACTATAAAGATACTTTTTCAAAAAGGAATTTAGTATAGATTCAAAAGTGCTCTATTTTCTTAATCAAAAATAATTGCCCATTACTTTTTGTCAAGAATCGGCTGGTTTCTGTTTAAATTACATTATTTTGACACAGACAACTTTTCGCGCTCAAAAATTCGACAGACACACAATATTATATCTCCGCGGAACAACCTTGGAAAATATTGAAAACTTGTTTCCAAAGTGAGTGCTGTATTGTCGAAGCAGTGCGAATTTTGAAAAGAAATTTATATCGAAATAATACAACCGCGCCGGGGCTGCGTTTTGACGCCATTGGACTTTAATTTGTGGGGTGCCATTAAAGATCGATGATATGTTGACAATCCAGAAACGATTCAGGCACTTAAGCACAATATTGATCGAAATAGGGTCACAAATGACCCTATTTCACCAAACCATCGAAAATGCATTGCAAAATTGGATTGGCAGGAGCCCAAGTCACTCGAATGAAATTATATCTCATAACTAATCGGAAGGTTTACTTTTTTCAATAAATTAACAAACTTTGAAAAATATTGAAAAGTGTTTATTTTATAACATTTTTATAAAGAAACCAGCCGATGGCTCACTTTTTCATTTCTAAAAGGACCAACACTACTTTCATCAAGCTAAAAATCATACTTGTGTTACTTCTACTAAAAAGCATAAGTTTATTGCTATAAAACATCTCTACACATATCTAAATTTGTCTCTAAGATATTTCATTTACCGGACAGCAGGAAAAAGCTATTTTTCTTTTTTTTCATATATGATCCTTTTCATAAATATGATCCTTCAAAAATTTCCACATGAACAGAGCGCTCACCACGTGAACATTAAGTGAGCGGACCATACCTAGTTGGGGGATTTGCACGGCGAAGTCTAAGAAGGAAATCAAATTGGCTGGTATCCCCTCTTTCTCATGTCTGCAAAAACGCTGGTATTAATACAAAATAACTTCATTGAATTACCAAGGACTTACCCTAAAAGAAGCACACATTTTTTAGGGAATTCGAAGTCCGCAAAATTCAGGCTGTTTGCCGTTTGCTCTGCACCAACTATACTGTAACCCTCCAATTTTCGGTCAGCTAAATAGTCCAGTAATTTATCAGGTTTTACTTCTTGCAGATTCAACCACTTCTCGGCCGTCATACTAAAAATAATCTTGGATCAAAAACTCTCGTCCTTAACTTTAACTGCTTGTAGTTACTCTACCTCAAAGACTGAAATTCTTTACTCTTAACATGTTTCAAGGAATCCATGACCAAATTGTTAATTCCCAGAACCTCACAGGTTCGTGCAATTCCACCTAAGTTAGGAATTTTTGTAACCAAACTGGCAACAACAATCATCTTCTGCTGGACGACCTGTTTATCATAAAATAAAAAAATAAATAAATTCATGTCTTTGCCAAAGAATTCGCCTACATTCGATAAACTGTTGCTGCATCGCAAAGACTCTATTTCTGTCTTAAATGGCGTAGGGTCCATTTTTTTCTGCACATCTTCTATTAAATTACAGTCTTCATACGAATCGCTTTTCACACGTTGTATTTCTCTTTCTACACATGCTAAAGATGACCGATCGGCACCTTCAAAATTGCGATACAACTCATCGGAAGCCATGTTGGTTATCCTTGGGATATGAACAAGTATATTTCCCTCATCTAAGAGATTGAGACTGTCCAAATTTTTGTAACGGAAATCTCTAGTGAGTCTCTCAAAATTATCATCGTAACATCCCATTTTAATAGTCTCATTGATGGCTTGAGACAAATATGTAACTCCTTCATTCATGGGAGACGTATTTTCTAACATGTGATAAAGGGCGATCTGAGCGCGAGTACGGATTTGAAAATTTGCACCCATTGTCCACGGCGCAATTAATTTGATGCACTCTAGAGTCAATTCAGGGTCTTTAAGTCTTCCACACGCCAGATACGTAATTGGGAACAGGGAACACAAAGCGCTAGGTGTGAGTGAGTTCGCCTGGTAGAAATAAGTTACTTGTGATAATAAATAATGTACTAAACTATAACTATCTATAAAACATTGTAATTTGCTCTTTGTACTAAACACCTGCAACGCACAGTATCGATGGAATCTAACTAAGTGCCATTATTCCCAAAATTGTACGCAATTATTACCTTGGACAGCAGAGTCAACAACTCCTCCGATGGAATAAGGTCAGCAATCAGAAGCTCCCCAATATATGTTACGTTGGTTTGATTGTTCTCCTCAAATACGATGGTCAACAGCCGTCTATCCCAGTCTTTCGTGCAACCTATTTTCTGAATCACTGCAAGTGCTTGAACGATCCGTAACTTCTGTCTATGGTGCATGGAATCACAAAAATACCTTGGCTTGCTTTTGCCCATCAATATGCTCTTAGTTAGGAGTTTATCTCTCAAAGCTACGAAAAAATCTTTCGTTTGCTCTGTGCTTCCATTATATTCGGAAATCTTGTGCAGAATTTGAACCGTACTAAACCGAACATCAGAGTCACCGTAATCGGGCAAAGAGATATTATTTTGTAAACAATAATCAAATTCAATCCTTTAAAAAATGTTGCTTTAATTTGAGCAATTAAAACACAAATTAACCTACTTTTGGTCTCCAGTCAGAGGTTTGCCCCATAGAAAACCATCCACAAATAATTCCACGAAGAACTCTGGCGTTCGGAGAACGCAATGGTAAAGAAAAGGACTTTCATGCAAACCGCGAAGAACAGCTGCCTTGATTAGAGTACTATTACGATCGTAGTTCAAGATTTCACTAATTCCTTCATTAAACTTTTCACTCCGATAGGTTAAATATTTTACCAAATCCGGAACCCTAGGCAAAAATAAAAATCCAATTTAATTTTATCGTTTTTTGCTCTGCTTTATCTATACTCTTCCAAATTTACTGTATTAAAAATTTCCAATATTTTATCTTTTAAATTAGCTAAGCAAGGCGCAGAATTTCGAAAGCTTGAAACGCATTTTTCATTTTTCTTTAAAGTATGAGTAAGTAGTACGTTACTCAGAAATCATATTTTGAGATTATAATCGTATTCTAAAAACGATTTTTCATGTTATATACTTACATTTTCACACATTCTGTTAAGCCAAGTACCTCCACTACTTCTTTGGACTTTTTCAAAACGATATCAATATCCAACGTGGAGGGAAGTACAACCTTTTGGCCAAGTGCCCGAATTCCATTTATAATAGTCTTTCTTTTTCCACGCGAAAGCAACCAATAGTAGGTTGTATGTATCAACCCTGGATGCTTTTCCATTACCATCTTACTGAATATATCCATAAATATTTGCCTTAACCGGTCTTCGGCCTTGGTTGTTTTAATGCTATCTAGCGATCTCATAAATGCTAAATCTTCTTCAAACTCCAACGGATCACATTCATTTTTGAAAACCCGCATCAAAAGTCTTGTGTAGTAAAGTTCATTGTTCACAATAAGGTCGTAATCCTCTAAAACTCTTCGGTTCTTTTCTAATAAGCTAACAAGCTCAGGTAAAAGCTTCTTATCAAATCGCTCATCTGCAATCGTTTCTAGGAAAGAAATCAGATCTTCCGGATTTACGGCAAATTTAAAAAAATTGTTGAAAGCTTTAATCTTTCTCTCACTGTTGATATTTGCATTTAGCAGAATTTGCAGTTGCGAGAATGTCAGATTTATGACTTCGTGTCCACAACTAGCAAGCTTTTTATTTAAAACACTACCCACTTCACCAACGGTTTCGGTTTTATTGTACAGTGTGCTTAAAATATTTAGTAACTCTTGAAGAGAGGCCACTTTTAGTTCTTTTTTAAAGATTTCGAAAAATATTTTCTTTACTTGATCCCTTATCGCTTTGTTTTGTATCCGCCTAATACATGCACACGTTTCTAAAAGATTGGAAGATGACACTGTATCAATTTCCGTTTTAATATTCTTCACAACAGTCAGGAGTGCGTGAATAGGCAAGGCTTTCCAGTTAATTGAACATAAGACATCCATTATTCTTGGCACATCTCCTAAAAACGATTTTTGGGCTAAATTTAGAAGCACGGGGTCTTTAGTGTACAGGAAAGTATTGTTCATTGCTTCTAATAGATACTTGAGAATCTGGTCGCTCAAATTGCCGCAGTTATATTTTTTCAGCATGTGTTGAACTGCACATTTGAGTACTAAAGTATTTTTTTGCGTAAGGATATTCTCCAGCAGTGCCTCCTTCCAAAAATATGGGACTTTCACCTTATCTAGCATTTCCAATGAGGGTAAAATTAAATGCGATTGTTTTTCTTTCAGATTTTTTAAAATGGTGATGTATGTTACCCAAGAGCCACAAAAGTCTTTACAATCTGTTGGATTCCATTCAAAGTAGCTATCAACAGTTATTATGGACTCAATCTCCTTTTTTGGAACATACTGCAAAGTCTTTTCCAAAATATAAAACGCTCTTTTTTTTGCATGACTTTCTTCATCATAATTGGTCAGAGCTTCAAACAAATATCTCCAAAAAACGGTTACAGTGTATATCTTTAAGTTTTTCAATAACAAATCAATTAGCTGGGCTAGAATTTCCAGAGAAATTGTTGAATATTTATGACTTTTAATTCGCTCCCATGCTTTTGATAACGATGCAATACATCCAAAGTCGTCAATCAAACAAGTAAAACACATGCAACTCCAGAACCTAATATCTTTATTTTCAGAAAATGCCCATGACATAACTAAGTCGACATAATCGTCTGGGACTATGGCAGACTCTGTGTCTGGGAGTTTCTTAATGCTATTTAGCATTTGATGGACAAAAGGAAGAAGCAAAACCGTATCCGAAACTGTGTGGAACTTTTTATTCATATCAACAATAAACTTAAAGCATTCACCTAGGGCTTGCGTCTTACTTAACTGAGCTTTGGTCAGTTCTATAGTATGCTGAACGACCGATGTAAAATTGCTCAAGTTACTTAGTTCCTCTTTCATTTCAAAAAATGTCCGCGTTAGACGGAGAACATCGTTTAAAGGAATTGGCTTACAGTCAAATTTCTCGTTTTTCACATTGTTGGCCAAAATGCAGTTATACACTTCTAGTTCTAGCATTCGGTCCTCTATACAAGTCATCATCCGAATGCTCTCTTTAAGAAACATTTTTTCCCAATCCATTACCTAAGGAAGGCAAATTGGAATTAATGAAACATTTTTTATTACAGCTAGATTTCCAAGCGTCTTTTATATTTATTACAATATCGCAAGTCTACCCTCAGAACACGGTAAAAGAAATATCTTATCAGCTTCTATTAATTTTTGAAGTAGTAATAAATGAATAATAAAATATGGTGATAATTTTTAATTTTTTTATTCTTTGTTTGATTATTTTAGGTTTCTATATATATATAACGAATATAATAGTGGTCCTAGTACTTATATTAACATCCAATTCGTTGCTTTTTATCAATGCTGCAATTTCTATCTGTGTAGTCTATTAGTTTACTTCGAAGCAATCTTTCGTATGTTTTACTGAATGCATTTACCAGTGGGATTGGTCGGTAATAGTCCGACGAGATATTAATGCCAGTTTAGTTTCATCATTTTGAAAAATAAGTTTTTCTTTTTGATTTTTCCATGTATTTTCTGAGCAATTCAATTATTTTACCTGCATCTCATCCATTCGATTATGCGATTTTTGCTCTTTGTTCCAAGGATTCAAATTATGTATATGTTAAACACTGCTCAGAAGGAGCAGATCATCACGTATTATTTTTTAATGATCTGGTATTATGAAAATTCTAATTAAGTATTCCTAACAAAATAATAGAAACACGACTTTTCTTTTCTCAAGCTAAAATTTTTTTTAAATTCGCTATTTTTCTATTAAGTAGATTCCCTCACAGTATACGTGTTGGAAAACTTTCACTTTCCCTCTCAGTTACTGCTAGCAAAACTCATTTCAAATCTCTAGCCATTCTGCACTTGTGTATATTTAAATGTAACCGCCGCAGTTGACAGCTTGGCTACGCAAATTGTCCCGCGACGCACCGACACCGACGTGGGAATTCCGAATGCGTTCAGAACTTGCACGTGTAAAATTAAGAATTTCCTTGGCGTCTGTCAACTGTATTGGCTGAACGCGTTTGCGATTGACATTTGCAAGGGTTGGCAGTTCTTCATAACATCCCATCTCGCGGGAATTGCAAAGAAGGGAAATGTACGAATGCGAAAATAAAATGCCCCGTGAAACCCGGCAAAGTAAAATGACAGCAAGTTCCGCGCGTGCACATGCGCATTCAGGCAAGCCATTGCATTGGATGCGCACTAAATTATCTCTGAAGGAATTTTCTGAAGCCAATTTTACAACTCGTAGCCTTTAAGAAATTCTGAGCTATCCTTTTGATGTAAAGGCCTTCAAGTATCTGAATTTTAGGAAACGAATTCAGTCTAGTTGTGAACTGTACAACGGTCTACTGATTTAAATCGCTGGTGTTCTGTTCTTAGGTTTTTTTTTAATTTGGCTACTGTACTAATTAATTTTAAAAAGTATTAAAACCTCAGAGGACTTGTGTCGTGTATTTCATGTAATTAAACCGACCGCTAGGAATAGGCATCACCAAAAACTGATAACATAGAGACTAAAATATTTGGGGACACTTACCAATTGTTTCTTTATGCGCAAATAAGGACTTATAAACAATTTTTACATAAAACAAACAGGAGACACCGTCGGTGGAACAAAGTTGTCAGTGTCACACACCTGGAGCCCTTGAACACATGTTACGTCTGTCATTTTGACGGCTGTATTTGGATTCTTGGGAGATGGATGCATGCGAACGGTGGGTGGACTTGGGCTTTGCTGAGGAGTGCGGCCCAGAATATGTGACCAACAGATACTTCCCCAGCAAGATTGGTGGCAAGCCTGCTTGGCTGGAACTTGCGAACTTGCCATCGGTTGACGATATAAAGTGCTCCAAGTGTGATGAACCACGGGTCTTTCTATGCCAAGTTTATGCTCCAATCGACACAAAGGAAGATTGCTTCCACCGGACCATTTTTGTATTTGTTTGTAGATCGGCACAGTGTCAGGAAACCAACTCGGCTAGGTAATTCCGCTATAGCCTTTCCTTAAATTATAATATCCCTTCAATACTTTTCACCCAGCAACATTGCCATCTTCCGAAGCCAGTTACCCCGGGAAAATGATTATTACTCCTCGGAACCGCCCCCCGAAGATGAGAAATTAGTGAGATACTGTCATATTTCTACTAAATTTCACTACATAAATTCTTACAGCCAGCAGTTCCACCTTTAGTAAAGCTCTGTTCTGTCTGCGGTTGTCACGCGCCAAAAATTTGCTCTTTGTGTAAGAAGGCATCCTATTGCAGCCAGAGTCACCAAAAAGTAGACTGGAAATACCACAAGAAAACATGTCAAAAGGCAGAAGGGAATAGCGAGGAACTTCACTCGAATTGTATTCTATTCCCAGAGTTTGAACTTGTGATGGAGAAAGAGCCTTTGGAATCTTCATCTAGCGAAAAAGAGTCCGAGGAGGAGGCTGATAGACGGCGTGTGAAAGAATACGAGGAGTTAGAGAAATTAGGCCAAGTTGGAAATCTCAAAGATGTTCCCGAAACCGAGTTGGCCCAATACATAAACTCTGCAGAAGATGATAAAGTATTCAGAAGGTTCAAGAAAAGAATAACTCCCAATCCAGAGCAAGTTTTGCGGTATGAGCGAGGGGGCAAGCCACTTTATATCACCGATAAAAATGTTCCGAATGAAAAGGACGTCCCCGATTGTGAGGAATGTGGAGAGGGGCGTATTTTCGAGTTTCAAGTAATGCCTCAGTTGCTAAATGTGCTGAAGGAAGACAAGCTGGACTGGGGGATTATTGCAATCTACACCTGTACAAACAGCTGCAGCACAAAGTCGAAGTATCTTCGAGAAGTCGCAGTTAAACAAGATATTGTAAAATAATGAATGCTATACCACAATATACTGCATTTTGTCTCAATTTTATTTAAAAAATATATAGCGTAGCAAACACTTTTATTTTATTACCTTGAAGCAAATTGAATCGAAACCTGCGTAGTGCGAAAAAGTTAACACTCAACTCCTCCTTCAGTTGAGTTTTATGATAGGGAAATACCTATGCTGTGAGAAATCAAAATCTGGCTGAGTTTTTGATTCTTTTTTGTGGCCACTGGCAAGCAATCTGGTGACGACAAAATTTATCTTCGCCACTTGGATCATTTGGGTCATCTAAGGAAGTAATACTTCGTGTTTAAACACTAAGCGATTCGAGAGTACAACTTACTTCCTGATCTGGGTTCTGAATGGACTCAAGAATTGTTCTGGCTTGATGGAAATGTTTGGCTGCAGAAAGGAACAATTCTGCCGAGGACAAACGTAAGAGTAAAGTCCTCATTTTCTTGAATTCACTATACGGAATCGGCGGGGGACTACCTAAATTGACAAAAGGAGCAAATCGATGATTGAATCGAATTTTCTCATTATCAAACTTAGGCATTGGCTGGCGAATCCTCTCGTCCTTTGTAAATGCTCCCATCGCCTACAATGCAAGTTAAAACACATTGAGAATTTTAAATTGCGCTTAATTACATGATAATAATTACTTTATAATAACCTCCGCACATATTTTGCATCGCATGATTGTACACTATTTCTCTTCTGTACGGCTTTTGTTGCTTCTTTTTCTTCGGCTTTGGCTTTCTTTGCTTGGGATTACCTTTACTTTGCTGCTCTACGAGACTATCCTGTTCGATCAAAAGAGATTCTGCCCTTGTCAGCGCTGATACGATGAAACCGAATAAGAACTCAAAGAGGTACCTATAAATTGTTCCATTTTATCCAAAGACAGCAAATTTTCTGGTCATACCAATAAATATAGAGGAACTCATGAACACTATAGAGCTCTAGTTCAAAACCTGACAAAAGGTAGAGTGACATTGCACGCAAACAGTGGTATAAAGTCCACGTTCCAAAGTAGGCTATATGTTGCCCGGAAGATTCTGTTTTAGCTAGCATATTCAGATATGAGTCCACTCGTCCCGCCTGAAATTTTAGAGCATTAAATAATGGGCATAGATCTTAATAGAATTTTCTTTTTAGTTACTGTAACATTAAATCTCAAACATATGCTATTACAATATAGTTTCAAATAAAATTTAGCAGACCAACCTCTTCCTGCAAATTGGCGAATCCTTCCTCGATTAATCTTGCTAATTTGTCCCGCTGACGTGCTCTATTGTAACCCATTATCTGCAGGAAATATACGAAGGTATGCATACTAAGACAGTAATTGAGGAAAGAGTCGACACAACTCTTTGCCTGAAAACGCACAGCTATAATTGACTTTAGTCGTATAACTTAAATCCTAAAAGTGACAGTAGTGTATGCTAATATATGAACATACCTCTCCTTTTACACTCACCTGGACATTATTTGCTAATGCATTCCTAGCCAAAAGTACAGGTGGTGCAATAAATGCCTTTATCGATTCTCTTAAAAACTCCTCAAAAGGGACGACTCCAAAAACATGTTTTCTGCGGTTTCCAAAAAATAAAATCTGAAGAACGCTTCGAGACAATAAACATTGCCCTGACCTCTTACTAAAATCAATGAAGAAGTTCTGCGGTTTAAAATAATTAATAATTAATAACATATAATTCGAGCCCTCAATTTACCAGTGCTGAATGATAATCCTTTTGATGGATGACTTTACAAGCTAGTTTCAGTCGGTGCACAAGTTCTTCTAGAAAATTTAAACTAGATGGGCGATCTTTAATTTTGGCACTCCGGGGAAAAGTTGGTGGAAGGTTGCGCTGATTTACTCGTGGAGAAAAACCCATAGGATTTGGAGCTTCAGCTGGAAAAACAAAAGTAATAGATACAATTCCCAAGCAAAAACTATTACTATTCTTACAATTCGGGTCTGGCTGAGTTCCTCTCTCAATCGTCTTTCGTATTAAAGGAACTAATTCTAAAGCAGCATTCAAATGCTTTTGAATTTCAACTATTTCTGCTTCTCCAGGTGATACTTCTTTTTTCGGCCAAAATAGATACAACGATTGAAAAATAAAACGCAGAAAACGTAATCTGTGCATTACGGCCAATATGTCCTATAAAACGTTTCATTATTTCGTATTTAAAACTCAAAAGCTTATTATCCAACCTCTGGATTAACTTCGTTCTTCGATTTCTTGATCAACTCATCTTCAGCTTCCTTAAGGGTGGAAATCACTTTGGTTTCGGGGACATGCTCGAAAAAATTGAAGCCAGAACTCCCGAAGAGTTGGAAATCCTCCTCCTCATTAACATTACCTCTGAGGAACGAACAATTGAAAATAGAAAAGACTGTAATTGCAGAACTTACTCAATGACGAAGTCCTTAATTAACGAAATGAGTTTTCTTACAGCAAGACAAAAAGTCCGTAACGACTTATCTTCGATTGAATTCGGCATATGGAGGTAAAGACATGTAAAAAGTATCTGATCCAAGGAGTGGCCCTCCAGCCAGGATACTAAGCAGGAAAAAAGGGCGTCAAATATTCCAATAAGTTCGTTGTTTTCCAAGTCAGCCAATTTGAGGATTCCCGCCTGAAATGGAAGGCTTACTATATAAACATCGCTCCATGTTAATATTCAAACACCATCATCACCCCAACGGCAGACTGGAACGTATGTGGTGTGGGCTCGTTCTTATTAAACCCCATTCCAACATCCATTTTAGGATCCATCATCTCAATCGCAGACATGGCTTCAAACAAGCCAAAGACATCATCGTGTATTAGCTCCCCCAAGGATAATTCTGTTTAGTCATGAAAACATTTCAGAAAATTCAAGTATATCATTGACAACCTTACCGGAACAGGCCTCGAAGAATTCTTTTGTTATGTCCTTCCAGTCATATTCCGGATAGTAGCGACCTCCAGTTGTACAGTCATCATCTCGAATTTTGTCCTGGTCACCCCTAACGATTGAACCAAGGGAACTTTTCACAGGATTAATCTGCTCTTCACTCTGCCCCTTCACTAATGATTCTGCTGGCTCCCTGCATTTATAGTTTTAAATGACAGCCTTCTGATACACGCTCTTACCTTCCAGGGATATCTTCTTTGTGCATTTTACTCGCTTTATTTATACTGACTTTATGTGAAGTTTACTCGAAAATTTTTTCACAAATTCGCCTTCGACTAATCCCCCTTGTCAGCTGTGAAATGTCAGGATTAATTAAAGTGTTTGCCGGTAGGAGGACTGCTGTCAAAAGGAAATTTCTTCTTATCGATTCATGCGAAGGCTTTAAAAGTGAATTTTAACGGAACGGTCTGGCTTGAAATAAAATCAAAAGAAATCCAATTATGACTTTTTCCAGTAGGCTATTCCATAATCTTTGTGCAAAACACAAACAGCCTTCTGTAAAAAATGGGTTATCCTAGGCACTTTGCGTAGAAAGCTGAAGGTGTTCTCATAACGGCGAATACTAATTCTCATATTTAGGAGAATGCTGGCATTCGCATCGTTCAGGGAAAGGTCACCAGGATGCAGTTCCCGCAATTTTTGTAGTCTTTAAATAAAACTGCCTTCCATATTATGAGGGTAGTATAGCCATCTCACAGTTGGGGTATTGACTACACCTTCTCAAATTAAAAAGCGACTTCCACTGAGAACAAGAAGTTGGAGCTAGTTCGCCAAATATTGTGGATGAACCTTGGCGCCGTCGCTACTTTCAGCAAAAATCATGTAAAATATCTACAGCCAATCTTCTTAAAATAATGGATATTCCTATCCATATCCCCAATGCAATAAACTGAAATGAAAATAATTATTCTAAAAAGATCATTAATTTCATGTGCGACTATTCGGACTACTTTAGGAATTAATTTTCATTCAAACTAGTTTGTTTAATTATTAACCCGTTTTGGGGCCTTGGGCCACAAAATCGAACAGTAACAAACTACTGTACGCAAATGACTATTTCGAAAAAGCAGTATCTGTTAGAATTATTTAGAATTTGCACAGCTGATGTTTTATACTTCGAAAATAATTTAAATTTCATTATTTGAGACTAATTGCTGGATAACAGCCGCAGTGCCCATCCGAGGTCACGGTAGCTCGTTCAGTCCTAGCACGTATGGGTTTTGCAATAATATTAATTCTTCATAAATTCTTAATATCCTTGACGGAAGCAAACAGGTGCTGGGGCCGGTAAGAGCACACGTAGAAACCCCGTGTGAATCGAGGTCAGAGCTATTGATTTTTTCCAGGAGCAGGCACCTGTCGTGGGCATCAAAAGGATAGTCACCAGTTCACCACGAAATTTGGATTAAAATGCATCGTGCTCCAGTCGCGAACGGGCTGATTTATGAGCACGACCTCGAAGTAGTCATATTTCACGGAATCTTGCATTGACGGACTATGTCGACCAGGCCGTAGACCTCGAAGGAAGCGCAATTAGCAGAAGTGATCTGCGCTCCCTCACTGACCCAGAAATATCGCGACTAGTGCGGGTGTGCCACTCGAAGTTCCCATTTTAATGGAAGACTTGGAAATTGCGTTTTCCTAGAAAAGTACACTTTTTGCTCGTCGTCATGTCGAAAGTAGCCGGAAAAAATGTTAGTGTGCTGCAAAAGCTTAAAGCTCACGGTAGTGATGTCACATGTATGGAATTCTGGGGCAATGTACTGCTCATAACGGGATCTAGGTATAATGACCTTGCCCGCTTACCTGTAGGAACGAATACAGAACAGATATTGCACTTTCAATTTTAGCGACAAAACAGTACGCGTCTGGAAATGGATCGTCGGCGATGGATTCGTGGAGGAGTCTTTCTCACCCTTGTTAGGCCACAAGTACGGAGTGACGAGTGTAAAAATATCCCCGCAGGTAAACAGCACCATGATATCACGTGAGCATATATTTTTAGTGCTAGTAATTCGCGTCGGTAGTCCGATCAATCACAATTTTTTCTACTAATCAATAATCGTGCGAGTATAGTGTCCTGTTGGGTTTCACATTGGATCATTAGTTGCCAAGTGTACGTGAGGCAACAATTTCCTTTAATTCCAAATAGTCCTTTCATTATTAATTAACTCTCCAAGGTGACCATGAAACACGACCAAGAAGTCTTGGACTCAGTTCGAACGAAACTAAGTTTGTAAATTATTGGCTGCAAATCAAAATGCATAATTATTTCATTTATTACGCTTTGTCGATGCATAAACCTGTATCCTTTCTTATTTTATCAGAATTTTTTCAGAATAAAGCCATTACTCATTTCACAGATAGATTAAATGAATGGAATTATTTTCGAGTTTCTAACAACCTATCATTACGGATTAAGGAACAATAAATCTACCTAGGTAGATTTAGTCTTTTGGGCACCTATCAACTTCCATTCGACAACATCTCAAGACCTAAATGAAGCCAATTTTAACCCTTTCGATGGCACACCATATGGGTCACGCGAGAAAACGATACTGATTAATTGCAATACTATGCACGAAAGAATTAAATTGTACGAATGGGGAATAATTGCTAGGCTCTAAATAAATAATGAGCAACCAACAAAAAGAACCATTAGTGCCTCGTGCACAAATTTAATGAGAGCTGATAACAGAGCCTATTGTTTTCGGATTTCCCTACTCTTGTAAACGTAGTCGTAGGCAAATATTTACGGCAATATCTAAAAATACCTAAGCTCAATTTAGGGTCTCAAGTTATAAGAACAGTCAACGAAATAATCAAAAATATTGCTATGCAAAATTGTTTGATTGTAGACCTCAAGATTTTCACTTCGAAGTAACTAATTGTTACATTGCATATATAAGCTTATAAGGTTATATGTCTTTTTCAATATTTCTTGAATATTAAGCTTTCATATGAATGGGTTTTAAGAAGGGAGAATTTAAATTTAACCGCCAATGTAAGTCAGATGCAATCGATTTTTCAAGAGCAGCCCTGCTCGGTTTGACGTTTGTGAATATGACAGTTGTGTGTTTTGCGCTTGGGCCGGCAGAACTCTTTCAACGTATAGAGAAAGTGGTTCGCCACCGTAATTTTAAGTTTCAATGGATCACAAGAAAGAACTAGACGCCCTGTCGAATTTCAACGCCCACAAAACTGATGTCCTAACGCCACATAAGATTTCAGTTGTTTTGTTGGTGCAGCAGTACTTAAAGGTAGAAAAACGCTTGAAGGAATTTTATTGATTCTAACAAAAATTTTAAGGCAAAGCAACATGCCACAGATTTGGGAAAAACGTATCCAGCGCAGGCTCGTAGAAAGTTTTGTATGCTCTTGCTAAAGTTCATTCAATATCCGGACATGACCTATAAAGACCTGCACAACTTACTCACGTCTCCACGCTACAAAATCGAAGACTACCACTTGGAAGGATTTGAAAAGTGTATGAACGACCTCAACACCCTTGGCATTGAGAATCTCTTTGACGCTTTCGACACACAAAACGTTATGGATAAGATTTTATCAGAAAATAGTGCAATCAGTCAATACGGTATTGTGGGCCTTTATATCCGTCGTATTATAGTGACCTTGGATCGAATGAGTTTCCCGGAAATCATGGCTCTGTACAAAAGTATCACAACATATTATGAAAAAGGAGTACGAGCCCTTGCAATCTGTCCGGCGAGCTCCGAAACAGAAGACACGTCGTTCCTTGACACCCACACAGTACATAGAGATAGGAATGCGCACAGTAAGTGGTCTATAAAACAGGCCGAGTTATTTATAGCGCAGCAAAACGTCCTGCTGGAAACAAATGAGTTCAGAGCTCTGCCTCCCATAGAACTTCAGAACAAATTGAGTGAAATCATCCACGATAATCCACTCTTGTCACAGGCTCACTTCCTATCCTATATGAACAATCTGCGTTTAAGAGACTTCTTTAGTTCCTTGGATGCATTGCACAGGTCGTTTGACCGAAGCCCTGTGCAGACATTTAATGCAACAGAAACGAAAGGTTTCCAATATGCCAGCCTGAACCTAGCCATTCTCCATACCAATTTCAACCATAAAGAAGAGGCGCTCGCCAGTTTAAAGGAGAGCATTATGATTGCACAAGAGTGCGGAGACAAACACTGCCTAGAGCTGGCAAACGCTTGGTATTGCATTCTGAACAGCAAAAATATTAAGCCGAACGACAAATGCTTACCCGATCAAGCAGATTTGAATATGATTGTGTCTTATTCACTCAGTATACAGTTCATTGTTAAAGTAGCCGCTCTTTGCGGCTACAAGCCTTCCGAGTTATTAGACCTGCTGCTCAAAAGTGATGAGGTAAATTGTAGAAATTCACTGATGGATCTTGTAGCTAATGCTTTGGCCCAAAGAGCTGCACTATGGACGCTTTATGGAAAAAACGAGATCGCCTCAGTATGCTCCCAACTCCTACTAAAATTGAACAAGTCATGGGCCTTCGGGGACATTGGGAACAGTGAAAGTATCTGCCAAGTTCTCTGCTGCTTGGCACTGTGGTTCAGCATACAAGGAGAATTCGCTTTATGTGCTGTAGTGCTACACCATGCACAGGAGCGCTTTAAACGAGACCCTCTCGCAAGAAACTGGATGATATGTGATTGTTACATCACCATTCAACAAGCCATTTACAAATGCAAGTGGCAGGAAGGTATTAAGGCATGCTGCCAGCTGTACATTTTTGACGAGCACGCTAGTATCCTGCAGAGAGCCGCTTTGTGTATTGCAAAAAGGAATCTGCCTATAGCCAGGAGAATGCTAGATAAACTCCTCATTTTCGATGACTTGGATTCGCTTACTTACGTTCGTGCTCTAATATTGCAAGCTTACTGTATGATAACCCCGGAACACACAGCTGCAAAGGTAGTAACTATCCTCAGTAAAGCACTTGCGTATGCTAAGGAAAAATATCTAGAGTATGAAGCTGCAATCGTCGACATGATGTTTGCACGGGTACTTCTTCAAATGAAGATGCCACAAAAGGCACTTGAAACTATTAAGGGTTGTATGGAAACGATTTTAACAAATGGTGGAATATACGATCGAGCGAAAACCATGTTTGTCTTTGCTAAGTGCTTGGTGGCATCAGCCGCCAGCGCTGAAGAGAAAATCAAGAGGATTTCAGACTGCATGGATATGATAAATGAGGCTGTGGAATTTTTCAAGAAGCTAGAAGCTCACTCAAAAGTAAAGGACGTTTATATCTTTCTAGCGACAACATACAACGAAGTTTACCTTTTCACCGAAAGAAATAATTACGCCCGCATGTTCAAACAATATCATATAGAATTTCCTACTCCTAAGGAATATCTGAATGTATTTTTTTAATAAAAAATCTTCACTGCACTTCTTTACGTTAATTTATATTTTTATTCTTAACTTTAATACGGAAATAAGCTGTAAACACTTAAAAGTTTCTTGCAGATTTAGCGGCAAAGAGAAAGCACCTGTGGGTCTATTATTGAGTATAATTCGATTAAAAGAAATAATAAATACAAGAGATTTAAATTTGAATACTTCTAAAATCTAGCATTGCAAATTATTTGTTTTAAATTTGGTCTTGATCTCTTAAATCTAAATTTTTTATTATATATATATCATCTTATATATTACCTATACCTACCTGTACCTACCTATATTAAACACTAGAATTACCAAAGAAAAATTTTCTCTATCACGTGCAAATTACACAAATAGGAACACATTTAAAAAAAAGTTATTTTCTTTAATTAATGAAGCCTTTATGATGTATTCATAAATATTAATAATACATGTGGCTTTTAGTTAAAAGAACAAATGTCTTACCAGTCATTTTGGCTGGTACGGTAGTTTTAGGGTTAAGGAAACTACACAACGAAATACCATAAACGAGGCTTATTTGAAATGTCAGAACACGGTTCATTCCCGAATTGTATTACTTTTACGTTTTACGACTACAGTTAAATAAAACCTAAATAAATTTCTAAAATTTTCCACCAAATTGTAATTCGTAAGCCAAGTAGTACAAATTCGAAATTGTAGTGAAATTAAGAAACTACTAATGACATTGATCACACATTATGTAATTTATTGTATCATCTGCACATTCAAGAGATATGAACATTTATTTTATGTTATATTTACATTACAACAGACACACACTCTTACCCAGAACAAAAGGTGAAAGAAAATTCTGTAGTTACCACGATTATATACGTGACACTGTACATATACGAATAAAGCATTATCTTTGATACTTTTTCTTAAAGTCCATTAAAAATGTTCAATCCTACTTCCGTCGTTTATTTCAGTTCAGGTATCCTATCAAGACATATAAAGCTATGCTTAATAAATTCGTTATCGTTGCAAAATACGCAGGATTCGCACGGGACCACTAGTGTTATATAATAGAGTTATGATTTTCTATGGCCCATATATATGCATTGTATAAAAAATATTTCGTAAAATATCGAAATATATATTCGTATCGTCAGGGGGGAGTCCTAGCCTCGGCTTCAGTGGATGGAAGCATAATTCTTTGGGATATATCTATTGGCGAGAAAACAGATATATTATATCAGGAAAATGGAGAAGCCGTACGAGCATGTTGTTTCAGGTGAGTTTCGGAGAACATTTAATTATTGACCAGCTTTAAAGCCTCTCAACAAACCAGCCCTGATGGCGCCGCAATAGCTTCAGCAGACGATAGTGGGACGGTTTGCATATGGGGACAAAATAGAAACTTAATCAAGTAAATGGTCTATGTGCTAAAATCTTCTATTTAGTTACTAATCGATTTCATAGAATTCTACGATTCCACGAGGAAACCGTATACACAGTGGCCTTCTCTTTTGACTCAAGTGTTCTTCTAACTGCCTGCAACATGGGAAATATTCGGTTAACACAAATTGAACCCGCATACGAAAATAGTAAGTACTGGGCGCTGGCTACTCTTTGACTCAGTTTTTATATTCCTTTAGTTCAAACGAATGAGCCCGATTGCTCTATCGACAATGCGCATGATCTAGGAGTCCTGTCGGCCGACTTTTGTAAATTGATACACAGGGATCGTAAGTGGATCGGCTTTCTTAAAAGCAACATAATTCTAATACTATATAAAATTAAAGCCGCCAACACAGAAACAATAATCCACACTGCCGCCAGTTGTGGAAACGACCATAACATAAAGATATGGAGGATATACTGCCTACCCAAGAGCAAGGTGAACACAAGATCTTCTAGACTAGTACCTACGTCGCCGAACGAGCACGAATCAGGAACATCAACGATTTATAACACAAGCGTTATGAATGCCGAATGTACTCTCGTCATTCTAGCTCACGGATGCTCGGTCACTTGCGTCAGGTGATTATTAATTAAACATAAAAAATTATTAAAATTCCGAAATGATTTTTACTGACTTCTTGACTCGTCACCTCGTCTTGATTCGTCATTATTTCCATTATCTTAAAATTAATTATGAACTTCTCACCTAATTTTCAGGTTCAATAACCGGGGCACCATGCTTGTATCGGCAGGAATGGATAAAACCGTTAAAATCTGGGATTTGCAAGGGAACTGCTTGCATACCTTAGCTGATCATGCTCGGTACGTGAACTGCATAGCAATAAATAATGACTCCACCTTGATTGCTTCGGGATCTAACGATCGAACGGTTATCCTGTGGGATTTAACGGCGTCCCTAACGATCGATTCGCACATCACAGGTGTTAGATCTATTGTCTTCAATCTAGCATCGAATCAGATCGATATTCCACTGGATCTCATTTGTCCTATAACCCACGAAGTCATGACGAATCCTGTAACCGCCAGCGATGGATTCACCTACGAAAAATCTGCGATCGTAGAGTGGTTCGATCGCGGCAAAACTACTTCACCTATGACGAACGAGGAGCTGAGTGCCTTGGACCTGGCAGAGAACACTGATTTGAAGCACAAAATCGAGCAGTTCTTAAAGTCCCTGGATTTCGACACTTTTGACGGAACTGAGTGTCTTTTAGATGAATAATAAAGTTAATTTAATTTAAATAATTCTTGGAAGGCTAGTCATTGGCCTTTTATAGTTATCTTTAGGACAAGTTTTATACGTTGTGCAATTTTTTGTAAATCACTTTTCTTAGTCCCAAGTTTGTTACCGTTACTTGTACTCGTTTTTATATTTACCTTGAGCAGACGAATAAAGTAAAACTTCTTAATACAATAACATTTTTTATTCAATTTATTTTAATTCAAAGTAGCACTTCCGTTCTGATGTAGTATTTGCTACACACGCTAATAAATTCATTTTCTTCGCATTCATTAAACTGAAAAGCAGCGCGGGGATACGACAAATAATTGTGCAACTAATTTTCCTGATTTTAATTAACTAGCCAAGTTATATAAATATAAAACGAATTTAATAAACTCAGTATAAAAAATCCTATTTTCAAAAAATGTACCAATTTTTAAAGATTAACATATTTAATTAATTATAATAGCTGAAAGAAACTTAATGCTATATCTAAATAGATATTCTTTGTTGCATTTTTAGCCCATTTTTTATGAATAAGACTTTGGCTTAGAAGATCAGGTAATTCTAGGAAACAAGGCGTTAAAAGTTTCAACAATGAGTCGCTTGCCTAATATACTCGCCTAACTAAAATTGCAAGTTATCAGATTTTAATATCTACCGGGAAGACGCTATTTTAGATAACTGTGTGTACATAGGGCAAGTGATTGTTTGCAAGGTAGCAATAAAACCCGGCAACGCCTGTAAATCTTTCAAGATGTGCTTCACATTGTATGGAGTACGTGATAGATAAGCTTTTATCTGGTAAATTCGGTTAAATCTCAGTGCAATAAAGTGAAGAATTTGCATGTTCATACCTGCTCTTCCGCTTTTGCACCAGTAAGGTGTAACTTAAGAAGCCTTTGATCTGATAATTAGGTTTGTGTGCATGTCAACTATAACAGAATTTTCCGAAGCTAATTTTTTAATATTACTATTTACGAGAATTCGTTTTAAATCTCAGCAATTACAAACAAGGATGCGAAGATATGACAATGAAAAATGTAATCAAAGAAACAGCCGCTGCGATTTTATGGTTATAATTTTACAGTAATTTCATATGGACGAAGAGTTTGAAAAATTCTAGCATTTTTCAATTCGAACTCCTATCAATTAATTAAACTTCTGCCGATGCAATTATTTTAACAATTAATTGAATATTTAGGCTATTTATCTTGATTCAAATTCATTTCACGATCTGGTCGTTTGTCTGAATCATCAATCTAAAATTATTGCGATTAATATGGAATACGTACACAATAATTCAAAACGTTCACATCTGGGATAAAACTACTTTTTTCGGGTCATCGAGGATTTGCGTTCCCAAAAATCATTATAAGATTTTATATTTATTCGTTGAAGAAATAGATTGCTCCAAATGTAGGAGAAAAGTTTATCAGTTTTCATTTTTATTCTTCTTAAGACCTTCCACATCTTCGTCGCGTATTTAGTAACACACCACAACGCCAAGGCAACTTAGGACTAATGTGAAAGGTAAATAAAATAACTTTGCGATGTCTGCTGCGAGCAAGTGCGGATCACACCTTCACCTGTCTCCTCGTTCTCTAGGCATTCTTGTGAGCATCTCCATAAAATTGTACGGGCAGAGCATTTACCACAAATTCTGTGAACTACCTGTGCCACCTATCTGTACACGTATCATGTGGACATTTGTTATCACTCTGTTATCTACTCTAGATTATCAGCATCACCGAACGATCACACCTAGAAAAATTATGGCACACAGTGGCTTTTTGTGAAAAATACACCTATCTTAACAGCAGTCCAATTACGACGTATAAAAGGAAGTTCATTAGTCTTGTGAAATTCAGTTCGACAATTATTTTAAATCATCTGCGCCCCTGGTCGTGGAACGTCGGATCTTTTGGTGAGCTGGAGAGTTCTTTCAAAAGACACCGGTTTAATTTTACACCTTTACCTATCCTAGTCATGGAAAATTCTCATTTAGCCGCAGCCGGTGAATTAAAATTTAAACAAGTAGTATTCTCATTGTTGAACTAGTGACAAATGTGATTTTTAGTCACGTGATTCTTGTTATACATTAATTTGCAAATTTCGCTTTTAATTTCTTGAATAGTAATTCCTGGAAAAATCATTGATCTAAATTACTCGTCTATAAATAAAGTGCCAGAAAATTTTTAAAAATTCCTTGTCATGTGATCTTGAATAAACGTGGTTATCGTTCTTTCTATAACATTTTGCGTGCGTATGATACTGGTTATCTTCGCATACTTGCCGCGTAATCTATGTGTTCTTAAGACATCCAGTGTGCACGAACAGTCTTGCAAGTTAATAATTTTATCGTACAAAAATCGTATACGCATTTACGTAATTTTGGAGCACTGAAATTGAATTTGAAGAAAGAGAAAGTTTTATTAAATTGATGATAATGTAGCCTTGTGATATTTTATCACATACGTTAAATAAATATTTTATTTATGAATTTCCGTGATAACGGATATAAAATGTATAGATTGTTATCTTGTTCCATAAATTCAAATGGCAAAAGACGATCTTTACTGGAACGTATCTTTAGTTCTTTTCTTAGAGCGATTGAAACAGGTGTGAATTAAACAAAAGAGCCTTAATTCATTTTTTTATTTAATTTCTCGTACACTGATCAGCACTCTCTTAGATTAAATATTACTTATAAGTGCATAACAAAAATAATTTATCAATTATGTATTTATTGAATAAGTAAAACAAGATTAGAGTCTTTAGTTGTACCAATATTAAAATAAAAACAATGGGTTTCTAAACATTAAATTGCATATGGATAAAAGATGTAAATAGATACAAAAAAGAAATAAAAAGAAGAATAAAGAGAACAACTAAATTGCAAAGCCCAACAGATACATTTAAAAAATTAAATTAAATAAAGGAAAAATAAACATAAAAATTACAGCCATATAAACAATTAAAAGCATGGATAATAAAGGAGAAATAAAATTTTAAAAAGTAAATAATTAATATAAGTAAAAGCTCACAACAGGAGAAAAACTTCTTTTTTCTTATAGCTCATTTTTGTGCACGGATATTAACAATGTAGAATATTATAATCATATTAATATTTGATTTCCTAAATAAAAGTAAAATAATTAAGTCATATTTAAAACAAACAAACCTTCTTCCAAAACTTTTACGGATTCCTTCAAGGAATGCTGTGAAGTAGCAATTTATAAAATATACGATACGTGTCAATTTTAAAATGATCGGATAAGATTTCTCTCAGTTATAGTTCATACTGAGTAAGGAAAAGGATCTTACTTAATATTTATACCGACAATACAAAGGTATGACTTCTTGGCCTTATGGCTAAGATCAAAGTGTAGTTCCTGTTCTTACCAGCTCAACATCTGATAAGTCCTCCATTGGAGGCGACGAATGTTAAACTGATATTTTTGGAGATAGATGGGATTCCACTTCCAACGCTGACCTGGTATTCTATTATACAGGATCGACCCAATTGGTTACTCTCAGGTCAACTGAACTAGCCCCTACGTTCGTCGCGCACGCAGTTCCATGAAACGCTCAAAAGGGAAAAGTATTTTACACATCTATGCGATTTAACCAATGTGTGGATAGGACAGGTGTTAGCTCAGATTTCATTTGACGCACTGATACTTGGCCTATCGCAGGTGTATGAAAACCCGCCTCCCTTACGCAAGTCGCATGGTATAGTATTGAAGGTGACTCCACCCATGTTAACTGATCGAGGATGGAGGAATTATGATTTCCTTACTATACTCACTATACCTTGTGTTTTTGAACAGTTATTTCCGTTCAAGCTGGTTTTTATCCGCACTAGATTGAGACTCTTTAAAAATCCGCCGCGACAGCACCTCGTGTGCATAAGTACTTCCAAAAAAACAGTACTCAGTCAGAAAATATAGGCCATGCACATACCCACGTGTCACGTTTCAAAAATAAACCAGATTATGAAACGAAGCACGTAACTAAAAATGGGATAAAATCGTTTGTAGCAAATTATCACCTGAACATACTTTGCATAAACTAAATCGCGGTGGTGGACCTGCATTCTCCGCTAGGAATTGAGGTAAATTCCTAGCTCTGTGTGGAGCGGCTGATGGGCTGAAATCTCCGAACAACATTGTGTTTGTTCCTTCCGCCATTGTGACTGACGGAGAAACGGCAAGGCCTTTCTAGTCCGTAACGCGCTGCCTAGGTCTATTTGGATAGCTTGTTACCAGGCTCCGAGCGAGCGCGGAAACTTGTTGCTGCAAGTATTATCAAGCCAACGAGTACATTTGGAGCTTGAAGCGGCCTAATGAAAAGATAAAACAAAAAATGATAATTGCCCCAGCGCCTTGTTTGCTCGACAAATACCTCAGGTGCTTGTATTCGGAGCCTCCCGGGTTGGCGCTGAAATTTGGGGAAATCTAGCACAGCTCGCAATTTGGCAGCAAGGCGACAATTGAGGAATTAGAAGAACTCTACTCATTTTTATTATAGCTTCTTTCAACATCAAACAGATTTCAAGGCCGTGCGTAATTTTCGACCACAGAGTGGAATTTTGATTGAAATTAGGAATTAGTAGATTTATAACCAGATCGTCACGAACCCATTCTCCTTTTAGTAGTACTTCAAATTTACACACTTGTGTGCAATTTATTTTTGGCAATATTGAAGACAATTCCTGCAAAATAGCTCCCCATTAAATACAAATAACGTTTCTTTATTTCAATGGAAGACTTTAATATATTAAGCGGATAAGAATCCATTTGTATGAAAATATTAGTTAATACTGTATACTGGGAGGTAGTAATAAAGTAGAAAACAAGTTGAAAATAATTTTTAGAAAACGTAAATTTTGTCCTATTCTGTGACAGCCAATGAAATACAGAGTAACAAAACAGATCTCGTGTATTATAACGTAAACAATGTATACATTTCAGAAAGTAGAATTACACATGCCTTTCTTCTAAATAGGCATCTTTTGAAAATCGGTTAAGAATACTGTAGAGTACTAGAAGTTACGCTAAAAGTGAAGCAATAAAGAAGAGATTAAAATTTGTCGCTATAGCCACGACTAACAAATATAATAATAATATGTGGCAAAGTGGAGAGTGCCTTTTTTATATGTATAATACGGGTAGAATAAGACAACATAAGTTTCTAATGCTTAAACTGATAAGCAGGGTTGATAACGACATACAACAAGTAACTTTTGCGAAAATACAGCTTTCGCAGGACAGTATTCTCGAGAAATTAGTATGGGCAATTTGTAAGTACCTGCATGTTTTTCACGGAATATTACTTTAAGAAAAATAAAAGTAACTTATAAATGAAAATGAGAGAAGTTCTTACCTCACGATAAACCTTTTCTTTAGCGCTATGAGAATTTCGAGATAAGAAGCTATAAAATGTTTAAATTTGATAAAGTTTCCATTTTCGTTTTCAGCTAACCCAGTTATCAGTGTCTAGTTGATTTTGGAACGGAATCAGGTGTCGGGTGTGCTTTTCAGGTAAGATTATAACGGAATGATTCCTTTAGGAGTAAGCACCCTTCTTTTAAAAACAACTATCAAAAGAATACGAAAATAAAGAGAGCTATCCGTCGACAGTAGGGTATTAGTTCACTGTCATGGAATTGCTCTCTTTATGTACTATTCGAGATTCATCGATGGACCATGAGGGTAATTTCTATATATAGTTAATTGTTTATATATGTCTTTTAAGGGAAGCAGGACAAGGAACAAAAATATATGTGTGATGTCTACACACAGAATACTTCCCAAATCATTCCCGCACACAGCCAATAGATAAATGAATAAGACTTTAATAAAACATTCATAAACTGAAAAGTGTTTTAATTTATCTAGTACCTGAAAAATTACGAAAATATCTGGCATGCTAAGTATTCTATTTCGGAGCACAAATCTCACTATCGTACTAAAGCCATTCTGGGGTTCTGAACTCTACTGATTCTACAAAGAATAGCAATCTTTAAATTTCTCTTTTAGAACCCCATCCGGTTCTCTACAATCGATATTATATATTATATTATATTATATTACATTGTACATCAAAAGTTCTGTTAAATAAACGGAGATAATTCTGGCTAAGGAAAACACATGAACACATTTTGTTGTTCTGTCAACTTTTTTACCAATAATATGTTAAACTAAAGTTGAATGCTTTTTAAAATCTTCGTCATTATTAGTCATGGTCATTGGAATATTTTGACTAAAATAATTGACTGACTACTTTTAAAGCACGATATTCATAGAATTCATGGTTTCATTCTAGAGATTGTTTCTATCAAATATTTTTTTGATTTCGTTGGCTGATCAGTAGAATTTATTCTGTAAATGAGTCTGTAGAACTATATTATAAAGAAAATTTGAAAAAGATGTAAATCATGTTTTATCGTTTTGATAAATATGAGAATGTTATGCGTACGGATATTTTTAATTCTTTGTAGTTTTGGAAATATATTGGCAGGCGAACACAATTTTGCAATCTATAGGTTTATATTCCAATATATATCAATTGATCAACACATATTGCAACATTTTTGAAATAGGTTGGATCTCGTATTTTCGTAATATTCTAGGTAATATAAAATATTTCTCTACTTTTTTTTAAAAATGGGGCGGTCTGATATTGGTCTAAAGCTGGATCCTCACCTTCGGCGAAGCATGAATAGTATGAAGTAACGACTCCCTTTAAGGAGGAAAATTTACTGTTTGGTGTGTATCCCACTTTTATTCACGGAAAAGCCAAAGCTCTTCCCCTAAAATTGGTGGATGTTAAAAGGCGATAGAATGTGTATCTTTCGTCTAGTGGTTTGTTTGCAATTTTTAACAACAATTTGTTTACATTTTTGCTAGATCACATTGATCTAATAAAAAATACAATTTAGTTTTTATAACGGTAAATTTTCCTCCTTAAGGAGTGTCGCTATTTCATATTATCTACACTTCACTCGAATGTGTGGATGCGTTCACATATTTTTATACGTGATTTGACAATAATGTCATCACGGATTTGTGTGCCTTTCAAAGAGCCATCTTGAACGGTTCGGGTTTTCTTTTTGCTGCGACTGCTACTAAAATGTCTTCCATGATTACATGACGAAACACAACTGCTAATAACATCGTAAGTATGGATGGATGGCTTTCCAGGTACGAGGAAATATTTTTCCTCGAACCTCGAACACCGAGAGTGGTGATCCAGCTTAATATGGAAAAATTGAAAACTATTTCATGAATTGTGTAAAGTTTGGGAAACTTATGAATTATTTGGGATAGAGGCGTTAGCTTTTGACTTCAGGTCTGCGTCTTAGGAGTTCTCCAGCGATCGAGTAGTATAAAAAGGAAAAGATATCAATGCTTGCATATTAAGTACTTAATAACATTAAGTAACAAAAGCTTAAATTCTTTTCCCTCACTGCCAATGGCACTCGCAAATTAGAAACTTAGCAATCGACTTGGGGAAATAATACACAAACTATGGTTTGCTTACAAGCCTTGCGATGAGCCCCTGCACTGCCAAGAATGGATTTCCCCTTCGTCCCCCTTGCAAACAAATTCTAGTCTACGACATCGTTTAAAAAAAAATTGTTTGGAGCGCAAAAGACAGCTATACCTTCCAAAGAACATCTGATCTTCACCCTAGGGGTGATCGTGACGGTCGCTTTTTCAAGCCCCGCAGTCGTATTCTGTTCGCGATAACCGATTGCCGTGGTTTCTAGTTGGGATCGAATCGCGCCTCTCGGCTGTTAAGTTTATTACAACATAATTAATTGTCTGCGATAAGAGTTATCGGGTTACATAAGATGGCATTCCGTGTTTTGTGTTTCACTAGCAATGGCCAGCAAATCGCCCGAGTGCTTGAGAACACCTTCGTTCGATGCATGTCAACTGCAGGTCCGAAGAATATCGGGTTTATAGGACTTGGGAATATGGGAGCACATATGGCGAGTAACTTGATGAAAAAGGTTCGTACTTATTCCTATTTCCAAGTCGAAAGTGGCTTTACCTTTTACAATGTTACAACATAAAGTCGGACTCATCTCCGATATATAAGTCGCCTTACCTGTTGCTATGCAGTAGGCCTCTAAAGTAAGCTTGGTACTTTTCAAGGTTTTTTGCTACTATTGCCAAGATGAATACGCACTCTTATTTTCAACTGCATTTTGTTTCTCTCGTCAGTTCAAACGAAAGACGTAAATGCACCTTATGCTTTGAGCCAATTTATTTTCATTAGGAGTAATGCGATGTAGTGTCGAGTGGTTTGCCGGCACAATGACGTCAGCGATTTTTATTTTTATCAATTCTTCTGTGGTACGTATACTTATTATAAAAAAACAAGTGTGCTTCGTGTTAAAAATCTAGAGTATCAGCTAGATTTTTAACACGAAGCACACAAATTGGTCAGTACCCCAGAAAACAATAAATCTGTTTTGCGAGAATTTCTTCGTTCAAAGCACAAGTATATGACGTTCAATATTTTCTGCACGTCTATGTACAGATAATGATACAAACTGGAATTAAAAGGACCAAATATGAACTAACTAATTTTGATATTGAAATTCGATCTTTTTAATTATAGGGACACAAACTGAACGTGTATGATATTTCAAAAGACGCCTGCAATATGATGAAATCGAAAGGAGCCACTGTTTCCGGAAACATACAAGAACTGGCCAGCAAATCTGAGTTTGTGGTTACAATGCTTCCAAATAACGACATCGTATCAGAGACCTACCAAGAAATGGTGAAGAACGGCGCCAAGCCTGATACCATATTCATTGACTCGAGCACAATTGATCCCAATGTAGCAAAATCCGTCCAGAAATTGGTAAAATCAAAGGGAGCTCGTTTTGTGGATGCTCCTGTGTCCGGCGGAGTGCCGGGAGCCGAGCAAGCCACTCTAACATTCATGGTTGGTGGGACCGCCGACGAATTTAACAGTGTCAAAGGAATCCTGGAATGCATGGGCAAACGCATCACCCATTGCGGAGACTATGGAATGGGCCAAGCCGCCAAGGTAATGTTAAATCCAACTCAACGGGATAAATTAATTTTCCAACACGTAATAATAGTCATAAATTTACAGCTTTGCAATAACATGATGCTTGGGATTTCTATGATTGGTATTTCGGAAGCCATGAATCTAGCAATCAGGCTGGGACTGGATGCAAAATTATTTATGGAGATTGTAAACTCGTCAACTGGAAGATGTTGGTCATCGGAAGTGTATAATCCGGTTCCCGGACTTGTTGCCTCTGCGCCTGCTAGCAATGACTACAAAGGGGGATTCTCAACTGATTTAATTACAAAGGTGAAAAGCTGAACAGTTAAAAACAGTAATGAACTAAACATGGTTTTACAAACTTAAGGATTTGGGATTGGCTTCAGGAGTAGCAACGGCTTCAAATACCCCAATTCCGCTGGGAGCTATGGCCCACCAAATTTACAGGACACTCAAGGCTAAAGGGTTGGGAGATAAGGACTTTTCTGTGATTTACGATTTTCTGAAAAACGAAAACAACAATTAGAACCAGCGATAAGGTCTTGTTCTACGTAAATTGTATACCGGATGCATTTATTTTTTTAATAAATTGATTTTAACTAAACTTTTGTTTCTGAAACTGTTCCGACTCTCTATATGCAAGTTCCAAAAAACCGTCATTTGCTGCTCTGTGAACTTAAATCTTCAATGTAAAGCCGAAAATTAAAAGTGGTTAGTACTAGTATAATAAATTAGGAGAGCGAACATTTGATAAGTTCATTTAAAAATAACTGCCACACTAAAATCGCAAAACCTATCAACGTTTTCCAAAGGCCTATAAATGCCAGCGTGGTGCTGTGAAGGTGACAGCGGCTGTCACAGACCACATGTACTAGATTTGTTTACTTCGGAATTTGCAGCTCCGCCGCAGTTTCTAGAAGGGAATATGGGCGCTTTAGCAGAGGTACTGACTGTGCAAAAAAATAGAAAAGCCTATTGCATTCTTAAGGAGTTAATTAGTTAGCAGGTGATGAAAATCATGGAGACAGCGCGAGGACGTTTGTGTTTGAAGGCGAGGGTCACACTTTAGGCAATGCTCTAAAATCAATTATTAGTCGATAGTAAATATAATTCTATTACTGTACTCAGATTCAATAAAACTTCTACATCTTAGCCCAGAAGTGGAGTTCTGTGGATATACCATTCCCCACCCAGCAGAAAATAAAATGCACTTCCGCATTCAAGCTATCCGGTCGGTAAAGGCAATTGATATCCTGCGTAGAGGACTAGACGATCTAGAGAAAGTTTGCGACCACACCATAGAAACCTTCGAAAGGGAAGTGAGTATCTTCGATTCCACGTAGAAGTTGAAATAAATTTACTAAACCCACTTTGTGTATAAAACTTTACAATGTATCAAATGTTCGTTTTACTAATCTCCGATTTACTGAGGCTAACAAGTACTGGATTGGGGATCTGGTAAATCTTTAGGATTAAGAAATGGTTAGTGTAGTCAAGATGGTAAAAAATTAAGGAGTAATCCTCTTTGGATCGCGTGGGAACATTGAGGTCTTTCTGATATTGTCGAGCCCTAAGTACAACATCACAACTCTCTCCAATCCAATACCGCCACCTGCATGTGGAGGGCAACCGAAACGGAAAGCTTCAATATAGGACGCAATTTTCAATATGTCTGAAATGAAAGAGAAGCTCAGAGAGTATAGCAATATTGCACTTCTCCAATCTAACCAATTCCGTGATGTTTGGCTCTTTCTGTTAAGTACTCCGGGTCGTGGATACGTTGTGCGCCGGAAAGAATTTCTTCACCTCGCATGAACATGTCGTACGAGTTCGAACATTTGGGATTATTTGGATCAGGCATTGTATAAAATGGTCGCACCGCTAATGGAAACTTGTCTAATATGTAAAAGTCGGTGTCAAACTTTGCCTTGACTAGTCTTCCTAGAAGTTTTTCATTTGGTGTAGAAAGATCGTCTTCATCACCCATTTCCACACCTGGAAGGAAAATTTCTCTATCCTTTTCATACAATAGCACAAAAAGCACTTACCTGCTTCTCTTAACATATCAACTCCTTGCGCAAACTCCAAGATTAGAGGTGGTTCTAGAAATTTAAAAGGTTCGACCTTGTACTGTTGCCCAACAGCGGAGATTTCTCTACTATACCTAGAATTCCTCACTTATTGTTATTTGAATTCAAGCTAATACAATGAATAAAAACCTGTCGCGAAGACCTTTGAATATATCAGTAAACGTATCGCCAATAGTTCTTACAACTTCATGATAATGATATTTAAACGCCATCTCCAGATCCAATCCAACGAACTCAGTAAGATGCCGATGGGTGTTGGAATCTTCCGCTCTGAACACTGCACCGACAGTAAAGACTTTGTCGAAGTCAGCAGCGATTGCCATTTGTTTGTATAATTGAGGAGATTGTGCCAGATACGCGGAATCTATAAACCAATTAATGATGTACACAACGCCCAAATGATTTACTACACTTGCCTTTGAAATAGCTCACTGTGAACACATTTGCACCTCCTTCACTAGCAGCAGATATTATTTTTGGAGTATGGATTTCCGTAAAACCTTTGGAAAAAGTGTAAATGTAAACAACCATTTAAAAATTATGACAGTATTTTATATAAGATATTCCTGTTAAAAGAAAATTGTTACCTTTCTCGGTGAGGATATCGCGAAAAAGTTTGCAGACACCTGCTTCCAAGCGGAAAATTGCTTGGTTAGCCGGAGTTCGTAGATCAAGTACGCGATTATCAAGACGAGTATCCTGGTTCACGCGGATGTTAAGACCTTCAGCATCCTATTAAGAAAACAATTATCTTAGATTTGATTCAATGCAGCGTCACATTTCTTTTACCTCGGCAACTTCTGGCCTGGAGGCATCTTCAATCTGGAGCGGCAATTGGGCTTTTGCTTGCGACACCAAAAATATTTCCAAAACAGCGAGCTCTATCTTTTGCTCGGTGCAGGCTTCAATTTTGCCAGTAACAGGGATGACGGTAACTTTAACGTCGATTATACTTTCCTTGTGAATGCTATTAAAACAGTCTTTACTAAAAACTCCTTATTCAAATTTCATAGAAATTACTTTCCGGAAAATTTCACCATTTGCTTGGAAACAGCCTCATTAACTGCTATAATGCACTGCACGGTGCTGCTCTGTTGTCTCAGGATAAGGAAGCATTGCTTTCCCTTACTACGTGATGTGTGAACACGACCGCGTACCCACACTGCGCCCTTGTTAATATAGTTAGCGAGCTCAGATACCTTAACAAATCCCCTTTCTTCGTGTTTTTCCCTAGACTGAATCATGGGTATGGGACCATATTTACCTTCGGAATAATCTGGTTCATTTTCAGGAGCATCACCCCTTTCTGCAGCTGCGGCTGCTTTATGCTCGGCTTTTTTGGCGGCTTTTGCTGCTTCCTTAGCCTGCTTCTTAGCGGCCTTTTTAGACTGCTGTTCTCCGTCTACTACTGTCTCGTTCTCAGCCGCCATTGTGCTCCTGAGACAAATTTGTTAATAAAAATTTCTAAAATTTAAATAACGTGGACATTTTTTGTTTCTACTAGAATTCAAAGTTCTACATTTAAAAAAAACAATATTCTTGTACAGATGTATCTAAATGAAAGTGGGTTTGTTTGATATACTTTTAAACTTGTATTCCCAGCTTATAAAAATGACACGATAGCTTTTAAAAGTCAAAAACTAGCTCCGTACATATTCCGAACATTATTAACAAAACGGACTTTTTCTTTTTAGTCGCACTCGAACAAAGTGGACGTTTTAGGAACGTTACTTCCAGACTTAAAATCTGCGACAGATTTATTTATCACTTGCTCAGGGAGATAAATTGTGAAATATAGGCCAGAATTACTCATACTTTCAGATGTAAAATAAATAAAATAAGCCTTCCAGAAGCCACATATGTGTCCCAAACCAAGTTCTGCTATTTTGGACTGTTGCACATCTCACTTCAGGGATTTCCTGGGCTCACCACAAAACAACGTCCAGTATCTACAATAAGTCCGTTTTTTGAGGACTGATGAGCTGGTCTAGTGGAAGATTCCCCTTCATTGCTTACTACTTTACCGACCTGCGTTTATCTCGAATTCTTTTTAATCTAATAGCTTTGATTCTGTTGCAGGAAAAAAACTGTTTGGAAGCAGCCTAGTCCGGCCAGAAATTGAGATAAAATATTCGTAGATGTAAAACACCTCCTGTTGGCTCAGTCATCCAAAAACAGAAAAATAACCCCCCACAGGAAAGTAGTTCACGAACACAACTTCGTGGGCGGTTGCATCATTCCGCCTGGCTCATATTTTGTATCTTACGAAGTTGAATTCGCAGAACTCTCTTACTTTTGTCTTGTCGCATATCAGAAATAGGAAAATTAAGATTTTATGTGAATTTTACTTTACCAATATGTTCTTTTTTAAAAAGCCGCTCGAACCACACTTCTTACATCGACACGTTCCCCCTATTGGCTTGTCAAACCGTGTGAACAGCTGACTTGTATTTGTCATAACCACCACTAGTGGCGCGGAGTACGATAAGCCCCAAACGCCGTTAGAGCAAATAAAGCCGAGAATATTAATTTTATTTAACGAGATTTAATTTTTGATCCATTTTAAAATTGCTCAGGTCGAATTGGAGCATTATAGATTACGGCCACTTCTCAGTTTTTTATTAATCTATCTATAGAAAAAATCCACTTGGCAGAATCAGCTGTTAACTGTCATTCCTTCAGGGAAAAATATTTCTACTTGGTCGGTCCTATAAAAGCCCTCATGGCAAATGAGTAAGTTTTTCTGCTTAGAATTGCTGTTTGACTTTTACTGAATTTTCACAATCTCTTGATCCAGTATTAAAATAATGCCCCGTGCTGTTGTTTGCGAGGACAGCACTCTCAAGGGTGATATCACCATCTCTAGCGGGTGTGTTATTCATCCGAGCGCCACTATAATTGCAGAGTCCGGTCCAATTATTCTCGGAGAGAATTGTATTGTGGAGGAATATGTAACGATTTTGCATAGGGTTCCCAAAGAACATTCGTCCTATAATGACCAAAAGACACCTGCTCTGGTGATTGGACCAAACAATGTCTTTGAAGTGGGCTGCGTCGTGGAAGCCCTGAAAATTGGCGAGAAGAACGTCTTTGAGTGCAAGAGCTATGTATCGCCGTACGTGAATGTTTCCAACGGTTGCATTATTGGAGCCGGGTGTAGGATAGAAGGGGAGCATGACCTTACTGAGAATACTGTGATATATGGGAAGAATTGCCTCCATAGAGAGGCTATAGAGAAACAGGGGGTGAGTATGTTGTGTATTATAAACGTTGCTACGCTGCACCTTTGCAACAGATATTTAACTAGATTTTCTAAAGTTTAATGATGCAGTAATATGATTTAATTGTAAACCAGAATAACAATGGAGTTGCATGTTTAAACTCATAATCGCTGTTGCTAATACTTTTTTCCATTTTACAGTCACTATCTCTGCAGATAGACTACTTGCGTAAGGTCCTACCCAACTACCACCACTTACGAAAACCTACAGTAGACATTAAAAAGGTCAGAGGTCAGGTGTAAAACATTATCGTTATTGCCTGCATTTTTACATATTATATTACGTTAGTTTACCTCTTAACATATTCCATTATAAAATTATATAAAAACTATTACATTTCAATCATATAAAAGCATTCTCGAAAAATTGAGTTGTCTTAATACCATCCTTATCAGAGCATAGCAAAATTTAACTCAATATTCACTGCAATTTTTTGGTAGTGCAAAGTGATAAAAAGATAACAATTTCTTTATAAAAATATATTTTCATCCTCTTTTAGATTCAAATACAATTTCAAATTTTCATCTTTACAATATAAAATTCATACATCAAGTACTCCTGTAGAAAAATATTTAAAAATTGACTTAGGTCCTAGATAAAGAGGTCCAAAATGAATTGTGATGATAAGTAGTTAAGCTGGGAGTCAAGTCTTGAAGGTTTTGCTAAACTACGAGCTGTGTGTGTGGTTCACATTTGGGGAATAGATTTACGTAAGGCGAGTATTTTCGTATTATACACTGTAACTACATCGATATAAAGAAATATAATAAAAATAAAAACAAGAATTGTATAACATAGAAAAACTCCTGTACAAATTGTACAAAGCGCTCAAGTATCCAAGAGAGCGGGAAAAAAGATGTATCACAATGCTATTTCTGTCTGGACGGTTAAATAAAATTGTGCAGTATTGGGAACAACGCATTCCTGTTGGAAGTGCTAAAAATAACTAACAAAGAGCGCTAGGATATCAGTCAGTGCTCGATAAGCCACTTCTGTGTTTCGCTCGACTTATCACATTCATCTACTTGGGCGTGGTCCTGGCTCTGAAGACCTCTGTGATCGAGACACATGCCGCTATTTATGTGGATGAGCTGATTGTTGGAGTATTCCCATCGTTCATTATATTTGTCCTTACTATGGCACGGTGCCATTACTACTAGGAATGGCGGCGAGTCGCTCTTTTGTACGGTCGCACAACTCAACTCGTTTCGCAGGACACCTTCTTTTGTGAGGGAATAGAACTGAGATCTTGTTACTTCTGGCTTGTGGCAGAAGTAAAGGCCTAGATTGTATGGCTCCTCATTATTTTGCTGCAAGTCGTCGGCACAAAGATTCTTCGATACCGCCATAATCCTGAATAATTTTGTAAACATTAACACAAAAATGGCTTTTGAGTGTAGCAAACCTACCTTCCATAAGCTCGCATATTTTTGTTCCCGATAAACTTTTCGGGATAGACATTTCTAAGGTACCAATCGAAATTCTTACACCTAAGCTTCTTTCGCAGCATTTTGCGATGAGTTACATCACCAACTTCAGCGTTGTCCTAAACATTACATATGAGTAGATAGATATGAAATTCACAGCTTTCTGAAAGTAGAAGTGATGCTTACCTTCAAGTCCGGTCGGTACATGTAGAACAGATTGATATACTGATCCATCCAGACAATCGCCATTCGAACTGTGTTAATACCATGAGTATCGCGATTATTAGGGAAGCTTAAAACAAACTACAAATAATATCTGCTCCAAATAAAACAGTTATACCAAGAATTTACCTGTAAGGATGGAAGTCTCTGAAGATATGCCCAACTCTCGAGCAGGGTATAGTCTCAATAGTACCGCCGCACTGCCAGATTCTAAAAGACATTTCGAGGTTTTCGCCACCCCAACCGTCCATCTACAAGATATAGATTTACATCATATTACTGCCTAAATTTCGACAAATATTACCTGCTCATCATAGCTCCCAATTTCCCAGAAATAGTCCCTAGAAATAGCGAACAGCCCACCTGCCATAGTGGGGCTATAGGTCGGACAGATTTCGGGCTCTTCTTTGCAATCCCTCTTTTGTCGGTCCCGTTCCCTTTTCGGGATGTCGATCCAGTCAAAGTGACCGCTCCAGGAGAATCCTCCGACTTGAAAATGTCTAAAGCCATTTGAGCTATACTGGAAGGCGTCAGCATCGATGACGTCGATGATAGGTACTAAAACGCTAGTACGCGACTCCTGGATTCTTTCGAGAAGCGGTTCCATCCAGTGCCTAACGCATTCACAGTGCGCATCGAGGAACGTTAATACCTCACCGCGGGCGAGTCGGGCGCCCGCCAATCTTGCTCTAATTAAACCCAATCTGAATTAAGAGAAAAAACAAAAAGCTGTTAGTGGACAAGTGGTGCACATGCATACCAGCATCGATTCATGTGAAACGAGTTTGGCTCTATGCTGCTGCGATCTAGTTTATGAGTTGCAAGAAAATTTATTGATTCCAGCGCAACAAGTTTTGGAACTAATGGAACCATTGTAACCAGAGTACCGGCCCGCCGACCAGTTGGACGTGAATAAGACGAGACGCACGCCCATGGGCGATCGGGAGCTGTGGGTCTATAAATCGTGAAACAGAAACGCGATGCATCCTAAAAACAATCCAGGCTCGCCGTTTCAGGTTTAAGTTTAATTGGCATTTTTCTCGTTTTTGGTTTTCACCTTCGCCCACGGGGAGACAATCGTGGACTCTCTCGTCCCAGCGCCGCAGAGGTGCATCGTTTCCGTGGTGGGCTCTTCGTCGCTTTCGCGAATTGTGGATTACATAATCCGCGGCTTGGGGAAAAGGTTTTATTCAAGTTCACTTAACTAATTACACAATTTCCATTGCATAATATGAAAATCGCCGCACTGCAGTGACTCAAATTTGGAGTGAGAGTTTCCGTTGCACTTTGATGATACAGAAAATTTCGAAAGCACGCGTAGCTTGCCAGCCTGTTGGAGATTCTGCTTAAGGACAACTCGACAACTCGCTTTTTGTTAACAAGCAGAAATAGCTTTCGAGTATTAAATGTGCTGCACTCACGAGCATTGGCATAACTAAGTTTATTTTCTGGATATGGTCTGACCCCTGAAATTTTAAATTTTCGGGTTTTTCTTTTTGCTCGTTACTTTAAATATAATATATAAATATTCAAGTATATTACAATTCACTTCTGCGTTTCATTGTCGAATTCCAAAAAAATTCTATTGATACGTTAATAATGTAATTCCTCGACGGTAGATTATTTTGCGTTTTTTACGAGCCCAAGCTTTTGGGGTGGGCACCAGAATTAAGGCAGACCCTTAGTTACGCCTATGCTCACGACTCTGTCGTAATTATCTTATACTATCATAACTAAGAAAATCTAAAAAAAATCTATGCAGAAAATAGAGCAATTCAGTAACAAAAACAGTACGATTCAGTTAAATAGCCGAAAGACATGGCACTGAGTTACGAATAAAATAAAGTTTTTAATTGCGGTCGATTTATGTAACGCAACAGAGACTGAAATGAATGATTACAATTTCGCTTTTATAGCACTCCAGTAGCTTGGTCATTAAAGGAATATAAAGCCTGATCGATAAGTGCAGTATTAATCGTTAGGTCCTATACTTCCCTCAACACAGATTAAGGTTCAGCTTTTGTGAATGGTTTTTGTAAGATATCAAGTTCTTTAGTGTATCAAACTATTACTTTTGTACAGTGATCAATTTGATGAAATAACGCAAGATATACTTGCATCAAAATATGTTTGTCAATAATAACCGCTTTAAAAAAAACCAATAGTGTGTATGTACGTAGAATCTGCAAATGTTATGCAGTTTCTTGCAGTCTGGAATACTTGGAGCATTGAAACACTTGCATAATGTTTTTCATCGTCGATCCGTACAAGCTGGCGGTTGGCTTCTCCTTCTTAATCTGATATTGTCCAAAACGTCTTGTCGAGAATTCCTTTTCTCGTCTAGTTTACCGCAATCGTTTTTACAAAAATTATTGAAGAACTCTTAAACGAATATTTCGAAAGGTACTTTCTATAAGGGACTAAAAGGATCAAAAGCAGGATTGTATTTTTACGGAATGGGTGAGTAATGCAATCATGCTCACAAAAAGACTCATCTATGTTATCAAATACAAGTTGTGTTCAAATTTAAATACCTTGAACCAATGTAGATCTTCAAGAATATTCAGATCTTTGCTCAACGTTGTGAAAGTAAGAAGGACATTGTTCAAAACCGTCAGTTATTGTAGAATTATAAATATTTAAGTAGAGGTAGCATGAGAATGCAAATTAAATTGAAAGTTTTAGTAATTTCATTAGTCCTCACATGATTCGTCTTAATCACACCACTTAAAAAGTTGAAAGACGATAATTCGTTTAAAACTTACCTTGTAGATGATAATTCGTAAAATAAGTATGAGATACTCATCAAGCTCACCCTCCGGGGTGAATTTTCTTAATTTTGTGTTTTCCAGCTGTGCCATGCTTAAAATTCAATTTCAGAAAAGTTTAATACAGGAAACTTTCGTAGTTCCATTCATGTCGCGCTATGAAGCCTTTTGAAAAGTTCTCTTTATGGCCTCTTTCCGTCAAGATGGAAGTTGCAAAGCCGTTTTAATATCCCTCAGCTTTGCAACAGCAATGAGCAGGAATATTCATAACTCCGAATGTTCGACATTTTAAAAGAGCGCTTCGTAAACGCAGAAAAGGGCTAGTATTCTCCTTGCGTTCGGGCGTTTCATAAGCAGCGCTCATCCCGAACAATATCGTAATGCAAATGGGCCGCAGCTTCGACGAGCGCGCAGGGATTCCGCATCTGATACTTCTATTCAACAAATTTGTGTCCATGTAAACTCGCTGCAAGATACACCGCCGAACCCGCGCGAAGGGGTCAGCAGTAATAGAAACATTTGGAACCCCACGTGCCGGAGTTTGGACATTAATTTGAAACTGATTGCGCCGCAAAGCATGCACCGCATGTTTGCCTCTGGAAGCTAGCACTTACTAGTCCAGCCCCTTGCCCTTCCGTACTGCAGCCTCTGGCTCATGAACAAAGAGCAATCGCTGCGCTGGTACTGGCAATTATGCAAATACCACTGCAGCAACACCGAGCCGAGATTTAGATTAATTTAGTAAGTTCCCAATCCGGATTTGTTGCCTCAGTCAATTGACACTTGTAAACACCGACGAGGTGCGAAGAAGCTTTTTCCCCGACTGGCTTTCGTTCGCACCTCTTTTAAAAAGTCGCGTAAAAGAAGAAGTATCTTTAACATTTGCGATTCGGGTTGGTTGGCCGATTACACCTGGATGGATCAATGCTTGAGGATGTCATCAGAAAGGTTACGATGTGATCATCAGATTGTGCACACCACTCCTCTTTGGAGAACTAATGCGAAAGAGAATCTCAAATATTTTTCAATCAAAATGCGGTGATGAGCTATTATTAACGTTACCATTATGTACGTACAGTACTGTTACCTGATTAGTCGAATCCCCAGTAGTGCGAATTATTGGATTCAATTAAAATGTGAAAACTACACAACTGCAATGGATTTTAACCTGCCCTGCTTGTGGGAACAGGTTGACCGAAATGTTTTCCTGTTATCGACAGAATATATTGCTTTAATTATGAATTAAATTCCGAGCTATTGTACAACTTACAGAGGACAATAATGCCCTGTTAGTGTGCAAAAGTATCAATCTGTTCAACGTTTATTTCTCAAATAAATTGCTTTCGAATGTTCGCACAATTCGATGTATTCAAAGTACGAACTTTGCTTACCTTATCTATAGCGATGTTAGGCATCATGAAAAGATTAAAATGTTGGAAATTTGAATAATGTACAAACAAAAGTAAAACGTTGTAGGAACGAAATTTGAATATTAATAGATGTGTGGGAATTTTAACTTTATCACGTGCACAAATTTATGGGTATCTTGTGGAAATCTTTAATAATATTTTATTCTCTTCATTTACCATACGTATATAATAATCCTAGGCTTTTAAGGCTTCACTAAATTTTCTGACCTTCAATAACCAACTTAGGTTTCCTTGGCTTTTCGTGAATTACCTAATTTTCCAGAATGTGGATATCCCATGTTCACTTATTAGTTCTCACCTGGAAACCAGTTCCTAAAACAAGTTTGACCTCTGCTTCGATCTACTTCAGTTAAGAGGCTATTGAGGAACTAGTCTAGACGCAAAAACTCAAAATTATTTGAAATTCAATTGGTATACTCTTGAGCCCGGTTTACTTTACTAAATACGTAGTATACGTAGGCACCATGTCGCCAACGCGTAACAAGTTATCTAGTTCCACGTGGAAATATCGTACAAAATTTGATAAAAAGTTTAAAAGCGATGACGAAAAATTCAACTCTCCCACGACTTGAAAAATTAAATTGTAAAGTTTCTTAGGAATATTCAAAAAATTAGCAAGCAAAATTATCTGGCAAGCCTAGAAAGTGGGCTGTGCGACAACATCACAGTGGAGCGTGAACGTTCTGCATTTTAAAACGCATTGCCATTCACCTTTCGAATTTTCCACCAGAGATTGTTTTATGCGACCATGTGCACCTCACATATCATCTCGACATGCACTGGGACACGGGCAGCGCACGTCGCACAAAACAAACGCGGGCAGATGAGCTTCATTTTACTGCTCCAGGTCACGCGGACCTGAAAAACAGTTCGGACTGGTCAAATTCACATCGTTTGTGTAACGGCCTCGCAGATTTCGAAATTGTGATCCGACGGGTTTATCAAGTATTAATTAATATCGATTTCAGGTGAAACTTCCTAAATTCAAATTGGCGGGCAGCCGCATTGCCACAATGCTAGTGTTCCACGAAATTCGAAAAAGACAGGGCATATATGGAGCATACTCTCGGAACAAGTTTTTCGAGTTTTGGTCGTTGAAGCTAACAAATTTGTCGACTGCGACAGCGACGACGGTGTCGGGGGAGACCAGACGACCATCAGCAATAGCAATAGCGCATAAATTTAGCCGCTTACTAGAATCATGTCGGTTCAAATTAGCATATTCGCTCATCGACGACGACGAATGACCTCTGTCCTTCCACTTGTTGCGGAAATCTAGTTGTCCAGCAGGTATAAATGCGCATTTCTCAAGGACCGAGTGGGTTGGAATGGAATGCTCATCCGGGCAAGGAACCCCATAAGCCGTGTTCCGTGCTGCGGGTAAAGTCGCCTATAAGAAGCGGCAGCGTGTAGAGCTCGCTGAACTCTTTTCGGCATCTATTTATTTTCAGAGACCATCTTTCCTCTATATCTGAGAAAAATTCGTTTACCCCGAAAGTGGCGCAACGGAATCGGTTTTGCATTGTGCTCGGCTTCCCAGCTCGAATCCACAAATTATTCCGATCTTTCCCAGCAACCAGCAAACTTTCGCTGCACGCTTAATTCATCTAGCGGCCTTGTTTAACTCTCTCGGCGGGTAAGGAAATTTTCAGGGGGACTACTAAACTGCTAAATTTTAAAAATGCGACCGCAAATTAAATTCTATTAGATCTATGTGCGTCTCCGCTGTATTTTTTCAAGTGTACCAAAGTCGTCAATAGAAACTAAGTCCACATACGTGGAGTAATAAGCACAAACCGCTTGTCGATCGACGACAATTACACTTTGTTGCTTCACCATCTGTTGGCTGAAACAACAGCATTCTTCCCTGTGTGCGTCTATAAGGAGCGCTAGCGTGCCTCTGCTACGTGGCGAAATCCACTCCCTGCAACAGCTAAGACCTTTTGACATTACACTGTACACACAATCCACTTTAATATTATAAATTAAGGAAATACAATCACAGGAAGCATTATAGAAACTGACTAACGCTATAATGTCAAGTTTTCGTTTACAATTAAACCTTCATTTCATGAAAACTATCCACTTATTGAACGTCTTTACATTATCAGATGTTACAGGCAAAATAAAAACTATGGCCTAGAAAGAGCTTGGTAGCAACGTCTTTCGCTCGTTTTCCATATTTTCAGAATTTCTACTAAACTGAGATAAAAAGAAAAGAAGTACGAGTGTAGCTCGGGTGCAGAGGATCCCGTACAAATCGATACAGAAGTAGAAAGGTAGACATTATAGTAAGAGACCAATATTTTTATCGAAGACTATGTGTTGTACACATCTATATGCTTCTCTTATTAACTTTACCATCGGTAACGTACATATCTTTACATTTTTTCGTATATTGTAATGGCACCACCCGATAACTATACGTTTGATAGCTGTATAAAGAACGATCGAGTTACTCCAATTGAACCGCACGACCTTGTACCCGTTCAATAGTAGTAAAGTAGTGCAATGCAAGTACCCAGTATCGCCTTGCGGCAGGTCCGGCCTAAAGTTAATACAAGTAATCGTTCTGAGACGCTCGGCACGTCGATCACTCAACGTTGGGACGAGCCTTATCAGCTACACCTAAGTGCAGCACGACGTGCGTAGCTGCATCGAGTCACTGCAAAGATCTCGTGGACAGGTAGATTTTGCACCTGACGATAGCGTTGCTATTTCCCTATGCAAGCGTACAGAATACCGACCACCGTACAAGTAGTCAGTTGTCGCGCGGTCCTCTTACTTTCTAAAACTATCTGGAAAGGAATCTAATGCAACGACTAGAACAGATTCTTGCGCTCGAAATACCAGGAGCGCATCTATCCGCGAAGTGTTAGAATTTCTCAGTCTCTTTGAGGAAGCATCGTAAAGATTTTACCACAAAGGTTTCATTTGCAGCGGTTCACTGAAGCTTTGCATTACTTCCCAAGCTACAGGCAGGCCGCGGGAGATGCAATTATTTCGAAACAGAGAGTGAAAGTGCGCAAACTTTTTCGCGGCTTGAAATTAACGAGAATCAGCGACGCGGAAGCACCAATGGAACGCTTTGTCGATTTGAATAGTTTTCATCAGAACTCACCTATGCTTCAGCCTATGAATCTTGACGACGTCTTTCGGCAGCCGTGTGTCGATGTAATAGTCCAATTTGCCATGGAGCTCGATGTTGCTGCTGCCGTCGTCGACGAGTATGATTTCCTTAAGAATTCTGCGGTCGACCGTGTTAATAACGCTATGGACTGTGCGCAAGAGAACCGAATACGGTTCGTTGTAGAAGATTATGATCACACTGGTGGTAGGCAGCGTCCCCAAGTCGTAAATCTTCTGTCTGCACAGCGGGTTGCGGACGTCCGGAGTAGTTCTGTTGTAACTTAGATGCTCACTGAGCTCCTCGTTTAGGGCGATTTTTTTCAACTGCCTATCACCAATGATTTTAGCCTCGCCCTTCAAAGTCACGGCTTCTCCGTTATCACCTAAACCGGCCACCTGTTTGTTAAGGTCGGCCTGTATCATCCGCTCGTAGACACTGGCACTGCGCTGCTCCGGGGGGGTTTCGCCTATAGAATTTTCACTAGGCAGTGTGTTCTCCAAACTCTTATTCGCCACTTTCAAATAGAACAGGAAGCAGACTAGAACAGTACCAAGGATTATAAACTTCCCATAGAGAGAACGCCGCAGCCTAGGAAGCATATTGAGCGTGTTGTTTCCCGGAGCTGTCGAACGTGAGAAGTTGCAACTGGGTGCAATTTACTGATTTATTCCACTAAGAAACTAAAGGGGCGTATTCAAAACGTAAAATCTACTCGCCAATCGGCAGACGTTCCTCTCAACTCATGGCACAGGTGTTACTGACGACGGAAGCATTTTCCCAAAACGGCGGAGACCGAACCTACTCCACTCCCGAACACGTAACTAATTCAACTGTCATCCAAATGCCAATTTCTTTATATTGCAGCGATGTCAAAGGCACAACAAAACAGCGGCACCAACAGGTTTTGCTCGGTAGTGCAGTTCGAAACAAAATGTAGCTCTCATGTTGACTGTTAAGATATATAATAGGTTTGTGTCTTGGAAGAGTTATGTCGAAAATTTGCGAATCCGGGAATGACACATTCTTAGGAGCGCAGCTTTTCCAACGGTAGTTTTTCAGGGGAACGTGAGTGGGTAATGTGGTAAAGCATGATAAAAAGTTTCGCAAGATATCGCTATAATTTCGCCATCAAGCTTAACATTCCCGGAAATTTACACCACCGTGGTGGAGGTGATTTCAAAGTATCTCCTCGAGACTCGAAGACTCATGTTAACGTTTTTTCTTCAAAGACCATCTATGCATTTTTTAAAAGTATTTAAATCAAAATATGAAATCTGTGACAACGAATTTATTTTGCTTTTACTTTAAAAATCAATGTTCTTTCGTGTGTGTCCCATTATATTTATTCATAATAAATGTAGACCATAACAAAAAATCCATGAATCGGCAAAATTCGTATAGGCTTTTAAAGTTGGGGAAAGAGAGATAAAAATTATATTGAAATTTCTTATTAGTTCCAAAAAAACTGACACTTTAACACCCCTCTAAAATGGCTCATTTCACTGTTTGATAGATATCCCTTTGGCGGGAACATTTTGTGAAATATTTAGTGGGCAAAGCAACAACAACTGCAGTTAGCTGGCTATTTGTACTAGTGCCATGAAAGAATTTTCACAATTAAGCCTGGAGGCAGAAAATTGTGGTATATTTTACCATTTGCCCTTTTCCATACTTTTGTACGTATTACTTTGTCTCACCACTTAGTCATTTAAATTGTTCTCTAGATTTTCAAAGTTTATATTAAACATTTCAAATAAAGATCTTGTGTTTATAAAATCAATTTAAACCTAATACTTTTTAATTTCATGACCTGAAATAAATACAAGAATAGAAAAATATCACATTGCTTTGCATTAAGTCGTTTTTAATTAAGAATAAAAATTATATATAAACCGATCTGAAGGCAAATAATTGGACTTCATCTTTTAAATTTTTTCATTTGAGTGGTAAAAAACCACGCGTTGTTATCTTCGCCTGTCTCGTTTCCTGATTTAAATTTATACTATACACAGCAGGTATCTGCTACCATCACAAAAGTAAAAAACTCGGTTTGATTGTTAGACGTTAATCTCAATTTGTTGAACACTTTAAGAACAACAATTGTAATTAATGAAGAAGCACTTGAGAATTATGCATAAATCGCGGTGAAGTAATCAATTAGAGATAGCGTTTAATGAAAGAAGTATTTTATCTGACAAGATAAAATGTTGTCTTTGGTTTCGTAACAAAAGTCTGCTATAAAATAAACTCTCACCTGGGTGCCATGGCAGTAATTATAGTACATTATGATCGGAAGCTTACTTTTTGCATTGCTCTCAGTGGGCGTTTTTAACACACCTGGGGCGCTGAGCCACGTGGAGCCAAGAATTGTTGGAGGCACCGACACGATGATCGAAAAGGTTCCTTGGCAAGCGGAATTGCTTTACTTTACCGTCCATCGTTGTGGTGCTTCAATTGTGAACGAAACCACCATCATCACAGCGGCCCATTGTCTTGAGAGAGTAAGGAGGGCTAAGAGTCTATCAGTTCGCGTGGGAACTAGTTTTCGTGCGAAAAAAGTGAACGCGGATGGTGTCACAATTACTGTGAAAAAGTTCCTTCGACATCCGAAGTACGAGGACAGCGGAATGGACTATGATATTGCCTTGCTCTGGCTCGAAAGCCCGATTGAGTTCAATAAGAAAGTTCAGCCGGTGCAACTGCCAGATTTTATGGAGCCTATTCCCGAGGGCTCTATTGGAATTGCTAGTGGGTGGGGAAAATTGTTCGAAAATGGGATAATACCAGAGGTCCTTCATTCTGTCGCGGTGCCGATTTGGCGTCATGCAGATTGCGTTCAACTTTATAGGCAGCGCAACGATGAAATTACAAACAATATGCTCTGTGCTGGAGAAAAGGAGGGCGGAAAAGACGCTTGCCAACAGGACTCAGGTGGCCCCCTTGTGTTGGGAAACAAACTAGTTGGAGTGATATCGTGGGCAGTAGGCTGCGGTCGTCCAAATCTGCCAGGAGTATATGCCCGCGTTGCAGCTATGAGGGATTGGATAGATGAAGTTATGAACATGTAAAATAAAATTTTTAAAAGCACATTTCTCTTTTTATGTTACTGTTTCCCCACTTTGTACTTGGGAAAAAACCGTTGCAATGTTGATGGACATACTTCGATTCGTTGATCTCGTGTATCGTCGTGTATTTTACTTTTACTATAGGAACAGGGAGTTAGTACATTAATATAAAGTCTTTAATTTTTAAATTAATTTTGAAGGGTGACTTGGGCGGGCCAATTTGGGATTATCGAGGGAGATACCGAGAGGAAGCCAGAAAATCGAAGAAATAAAGACAAATGCCATTTACCATAAACATTTTAGCATTGAAACTTTAAACCAAAATACGTGGAAAAAGTTTTAAAAAACAAAATTAATGAAATTCCAACCTTAAAAACTGCGAGCTCTTTTGTAAAACAGTACAAAGGATCAAGGATTTTTGAATACACAGGCTATTCTAATACTTGTAATCAAATAATTTGTCCAAAGTGCTTGAACAAACCCATGAGCGGTGGTTCTTGTGCTTTTGGCATGACAGAGTACTTTGCTGAAATTTCCGAAATTTAAGGTTTATGAATAATTCAAATCTCTGCTTTGGTGTATCAAATCAAAACGCATTGGTCAAAGGATCTCAAAATATGACAATGTCTGACACACGGTTGATTGTTCTTGAAATAAGATCCCTAACACGAAAACTCAATTAAGGCCGCACTTCGTTGGCGTCATCATCCCGGGTCTCCGGACTCCTGCTGCTTTCGAAGGAAATTTTCCAGCGATTTGCGTAATTAATTGCCATTCGGCAAAGTACGTCGAGTAGACTTCCCAGTTGTGCCGGCCTCAGCATCACTCGGGTTCTCGTTCCAGTGGGGTGACACCCTGCCAAATTATGTAAATGCGTAACGCATCTTACTCCTTGCACTCAGTGAAACATATCAGAATATCAATTCGTGATCAGGTAATTTATTATTACTTATTATTATTATGGGCTTTTAAAACACAAAGCAAGACACCATTGCTACGCCACATGTTTTTGTTTAATTTATTTACTTGTTTTTATTTATATCTGAATTCTGAATTATACAACGAATCTAAAATATTACTTGAAACTATACAAAGTGTTTCCATGCATCCTTAAATTTTCAGAGCTGTTGTTTCCTCCTGGAACCTAGTAAGAGCTAACAACGTAATTTCTGAGATATTTGATTTCATAGATGATCCTATAACTTATATATACATACGTTTATATATATATACAATTATATACGTCTATATATTTTAATTCATTAAGGCGAGAAGTTTTTACTATACTAGGACAATTCAGTTATATAATTCAGTTAATAGGCTTGAAGTAAGCCTAACTAATTGAGAAAGTAGGTAAACTTTTAAAGGAGTTGAAAGAATTCGGTCTTAACATTTTCCTAGCATTATATTATAACACTACCTACGTCATAATTTTTTCTTACAGTATGACAATAGTATGCCTAGAGTTTTAAGAATTTCGTAAGGATCGAAATAATGGTGGACCTAATAAAAGATATTATCAATGTTATCAATCCTTACGGTCAAGAAGTCTAAGAAAGTTAATCAAATTTAAGATGTTCTGCTTATGCCCGTTGTAGAGTATTTTGTTTTTCGATGGAGTGCAAAATAATAGTTCTCGTTTAAATAAAATGAATTGACTGACTGACTAAAATGAATGCATACGAAGATTTGACCTTTGATGAGAAATCCAACATATGTCGTCTTATGAGACATTGCATACCGCCCGGCTGGGCACGTTTCCCTGGTCAGGCGACGTCGTTGGTTAAATGGATTTTAATTTGAACGTAATTAAAGGGTTTTCCACTTCAAAAATTATTGTTTACTGAATCGACGGAAATTATCGGCTTTCCATATTCATTATTTCGTCATAAGTCTTGTTTGCGGCCACTGTAATCGATTAGGGCACGGAGTGGGCCCGCCAATTATGCTCGCTGTCGACGGTCAGTAACGAATAAATTCCGAACGGGGGGCAATTTGTACCTGACGATTTATATATTTATTAATTTCCGACAGCCCAACGGGGACGAGTAGAGGCCATGCAAACGCCGCTGTCTCTGCACAAAGCTACAAAGTAACCACTTGGTTCGGTGAGGACAAACTGGCTGCCGCGTAAAGTCGTAGCAATCATCGCCGCCCAGTGGAATAATTCACTTTGTCACTTTGCTTTAAATAAAGTTCTGAAGCGCGTTCGTCCATAAAAAGGCAATTAAATTGACGAATTACTCAAAGAGCAAAAACGCGGCCAATACGCGACTCATTCTGATACTTAGGTCCGACAGATCCATCGCTCGTCACACATGTGCGATTTGTCGTGCTCTAAACTGCTCGAAATTTATGAGGCAGATAGCACTGGCTCTGGGCTGCATCTGGGTTCTCAGAGCTCGGTTTGCGATACCCAGGTCCCATTCAAAATTCCTAGCCTGCCTGTCGTCGTTGCTAGCACCAGCGCGGCTCCTCCGCAGGATTATACAGGGGACTAGACGCATTTCTTGCGAGATCCAACAAATTGAGGATGTTCCTCGGACGCCTCAAGGCATTCATTTCGATTTCGAGCTGACGAAATTCCCTAGGTTAAATGTGCCAGGAAATTAAGTTTTTTGGCGTTTTGTTGCCTTCGACGTGAACAAGTAGACTCATTTAGTTTAAGCGATTAATTACGTCTGTAATCACTTGTGTCCCTCTAACCAAGTCGCTGCTGGTTGGGTGCCTCATTGGTTCGTCTTAGATATTGTTAGCGCCATTAATTATGCCATTAACCAGGGGCTTCCGAAGGTACCAACAAATGCGTGTCTCAGCAAATCAGATGAGCCATTTCGTCTCTCGGGGTACTTTTTCTCGACATTAAAGAAAAGCACATTGGTTTACGGCTGGCAACATTAGGCAACCAAACGATTACTAATTACACTACTATTTAACCACCTGTCTCTCAAAAGCAGCCCTGATTCACATTAAATTCAAAATTAAATTTTAAATACTTGTTCAATGATCCTAATAATATGTGCACGTCTATTTAACATGTAATTCCCGCTAGTACAGAGTATTCTATAAGTTTATATAAAGCTTCGACAAACTTCATGTCTGTTGTCTTGTCTTGTCTTGTACTCTCACTTTTATTATAATTCCCATACGCACTGAAAAAACAATGAAAACTAAATCAAAACCGCCGAAACTTTTGTATAGTGGTTTCAGGTTTCAAGCACAGAAATTTGGAAATGATCCGATAAATTTTGCCACCCTTTATTGCTAAAACTAACATCTTTATGAATATGCGGTAACGTTGATCGCCAAAACTGCTTGGAGGGATTGCCTCCAGATGTGTTAAATAATTTCGAATATCGAATAATCTTAGAGCAAAATTCCTATAGTTATTTATTCATTATATAATTCGATTAAAAAAGTAATTTATGTCTTTCTTATGCATTTCTCGCGGCGTCATAGACCAAGCATTCAACTGTGTATTCATGAATGTAATATTTGCCTTCTAAAAAATAAAGGTTTTCTTTCTAGATTTGTTTTTCTTTTTAAAATTTTACTTTGAAACCATTTTCATCAAGTAAAGCTAATTACATTGGTTAAAATAATGTTTTTAGAGGGTACACGCTTTTACATTGAAAGTAAATTTAATTGCGCTTTTAACAATTTAAACAGTAATTCAAATGCATACCCATTTCTGTTTCAACAAAAACATTCTTCGAAAAAATCGCGACTGTGAATTGTTATATATAATAAAATCATAGCCATAGCCCTTTTTATAGACAGGAAAGAGGTAGGTTACAAATATAAAATTTTACTCGTGATAAGTGTCTGGGCTCGAATATATACGATCCCTAATAAAAATATCATATCAGGTATGCCAATGCCATATGACTAAAATATCAATTCTTAATGGAAGGTGTGTAAACATTTTATTTGTTTTAAGTTTATTTGCCTTCCATCTTCTAGAGCTAATCAAGAAAGGTAACCAATGTCCTAAGCAAATTTTCTCCAGGAAGGTCTGGAAAGGATCCAAGCGAATAGCAGTATTTTTCTAGAATATTGAGAAGAGTCTATCTCCGATTTCTCTCAAAGTAGATCTCGCGAAACCATTGCATGGAATATCTCAAGTCAAACACATGACGCCAATTAAAATTTAATATGTAATTAAGGTCGCACGAACTCCGACTGTGTGGGAAATCAATACCTTGTTTGTCCTTTGACATGACCAGCTAATTGGAATGATTGATGGCTTTTTAATGGCCAATTTGTAACTCCTTCCTTTTTCGACGGAAGTTACGTAATCGAGTAGTTGAGGACCTTCACCCCACAATCAAAAGTATTAATTAGACTTTATGCGTGCTTTTAATCCAGCTGTTTTTGTTAGTAACAGTGTAAGACGCGTTAAGTTTTTTTATTTACACAAGGAAAATAACAAAATTAAACACAGAGGCGTGTAGAAATTTAATTTAACGTTATGAGCCTTGAGACTACGGAACGTGATTTTCCAGGCTTTTGAACGAAGAAAGCCAGTCCTTAGGCAGAGTAGAAAAACAATTATGGCAGCTCCCACAAACTAAGTTTCTCCAGGTCTTATCGGTCGCGAAATCTCTCGGAATTACCGGTGCTCCATTTTTTAAAAAGCTAGCCATAGGAATCGCACTACACGACGGAAGACCCAATCAAGGCATGCGTTTAATTTGAGTATTAATCGGATTTCCTGGAATAGGAGGGAGGAGCGTCGCAGAGCACGCATGAGCGCTAGCCGGTAGTTTTCCCTGGAAGAGGAGGAGCGTTTCGAGCGAATTGAAATGCCTCGTCACAAAATACGCATGCTTCACTCTGGCTCCGTAGGCAGCCGTGGATCTGGATAGAGTCTCATGATACAGCAGGTCTTACGATGCGATGATACTTGTGGCTGTTTCCATTTTTTCCCAAATGGATAAATAATTGCTGATAATTATCGCAGCTAATCCTGGTACAATGAATCAATTACTCCCAGTGAGTGCTGTCAGACTGGTGCTTTTTGCCAACTGGCATCAAAACAGACCAATTCATTTTATTACGGCGACACAGGTTTAATGAAATGCAGAACAGGTACGCGGCTAGGAGGTGTTTGGTTTATTTTATTTTAGAGGTGGACATTTCGTCTCCGGTAATTTACAGCTCCACTTGTGTGGGGATGAAATGCGAATATAAAGCAACATTGCTGAATATGTTATTGCTTCTCTGAAGTGTTGTTCCTACTGGTTTGGGACGCTCATTTGTTTGGAAGACGTAATTTATTTTGCAATAATTGCTTTTTGCGACGGTTAACGAGTCTGTAAACGCATGCGGAATTTAATGAGAACTTTGTTCCATCGCTCTAGTACTTGGGAATATGAAAAAGTCTTTATTACTTTACTCGAAACCTCAATGCGGATGTCTAAACATTCGTTAGATTGTTTTTAACTTTAAAGAAAGCATCGATCAAACGATAATAGTTATAAAAAGTACCGTTGTCTGGGGTTACTTTGTCCCCAGGGGAGTAAAATTGCAGCCGTACACCGAAATTACCAAATAAATCCAGTAGATATCATCATTAATGGTTACAGGGTTCTGAACATGTGTTGGATGAGAATTAAAGAAGAGGTTGATAGCTAATCAACATTGTGTTTCCATTTGTATACTAGGCTATAAATAAGTGAACGTGTTTTTGACGAAAAAAGGTGTGGAATTGCTTCACTAACATCCTTAGAACACAAGAAAAATATAATCAGACTCTCTTACCAGAAACCGTGATTATGAATATGTTTTTGTAAACTCCCAAAACCTCAGGTTACGGTATGCAACATGAATACAAGTAAAGAATTATTGATTATTATATTTATCATTAATTAGCGCTAAAATGAGCAAACCGCTAAATGTAAAGGTTCAACTCAGTGTCTACCCTTTGTTGTGGTGTCCTTTCCCTGGAAATGAGTCATTTAAAAATAACGAGTTCTGTTTTTACTATTTAACAGACTCTAACTTTCTTGAAGCACATTCAAGGGTTTTTAAGAGACCTTTATTTGCTTTTGCTATCAAAAAATGATAAAGGTTTTCATTAGAAATATTGCATAAAAGAACCGATTTTTTTACACTAGAAATCTCTTCCTTGTTTACCTATAAAGACCCCTTCTAAAGTTGGATACGGAATATTCAATCCAATCCAATCCATATTTTAGCTATACATAAGGAACCAGGGAATGTTTTTAGATAGGTAGGCTAGATTTACTAACTGAGAAATTGGAACTAACACGTCTCCTGGAATGTTTAATTCAAAGTAGTGTTATAATATAACTAAAGTGTTCGGTTATATAAGTATATATTTATAAGGCGTAAGATAATAAACAAAATATTTATTCATATTTAAATAGTGATAACAAAGACTTAAAGATGCACTGTTACTTTCTAAGGCCTAAGAAACTTTAATTTTCAGTGAAACTTTTGTATTGAAATAATAATAATAATAATAATAATAACAATAGTAATTATAGTATCTAATTGTTTTGTTTGCGAACTAATAAGATTTCAGAACTTTTCGGTATGACTATTCTTTATAAATTAGTTTACACTACTTATTTTAGTAAATACCAATTACAATTGATATACCTAAAGAATTAGGCGATCGGACTGAGAAAACATTAATATTAAATGTCTTAAATTAAAGGCAGCCTAAACTTACAGCATAGTTATTATAGAAATATATATATTTCTAAAAAATCATACGATTTTGGACTTTCTCCTTTAAGGAAATTATAAATGTTCAACTTGATTTTTAGTAGGCAGTCTTTCATTTTCCTCCGCCACAAAGGCAACGAACATTCAATTTTAAATGGGCTCATTTTTTTATTGTACCTACCTGCAAATTTAATACGGGACAATTCTTTATTATTTCGAAATACTCGGACATAAGATATGGACTATCCCAGTCAACTTTATTTTCTGAACAATTTGTTCGAATTTGTTAAGTAGAATATTAAACAAATTAAACGATTTACATATTTGCGGAAGAAATTACAGCACAACAATTTGAATATGTACGTAGTTTAAAGGGCTACGAAGTCATTCTGAATTATATTCTCATGAATCACCCTGTTATTTGCAAACTGTGTATTCTGTGAGACTTTTGGGGGTGTCAAAATTTAGTATATTTTAAAAGCCAGTTTTGTGCAAATCTTGTCCTTTGCAGGACTTGTTTTTGTAACTATGGTAGATTACACTTCACGAAGAAAAATTAACAGTTTTTAAAATGCATAAGTAGCTGTTTTGAAAAACGATAATATTTTGAACTGGATATTTAATGGTCCAAAGAAAAATATTGGATATAATTGATAATTAATTTCGAAATTTTAAATTAAAAAAGCACACAAAAAGTTATATATATACATATATCGTCCCACATATAAAAACATAGAACTATATTTTAATATTTATATTTGTTATATTTTAATAATAATTTAACTTCCTATTTAAAAACAAATAATTTTATTGTCATAACTCAGTGCAAAAACTTTGCTTAAAAAATAAGTCAAGGTATCTGCTTTGCTTTGTGTGAAAATTGCTTCTCGGTGTGAAAACCCAGGAGCATTTCAATTCTACCTACAACCTTTCATTATTATACCATTGGAATAAGTTGCAGCTTAGATATCATTTTCTTATGTTGTTTGAAGTCGATTGAAGGACAAAATTAAGTGAATTTTTCCGATATAGCACAGTTTCGCCAGCAACACTGTTAATCGCCAAAAGCAAGTCAAAACGATTCCAGCTGCCGGGATGTGCTTCACAGTGAGCGCATAATTAGAAAAGCCAAGTCAGAGCCTTTCGATGGACCAGGGATTTTCTGAGCATGTTCAACGCGGCTGCCATTCTACTTTTAACAGAGGCGGGATAAGCTGCTTGGGTCCCGCCTATCTTGATTCTGGGAGAGGGGAATAACTGGTTCTTACATCGCCTCTCATTCGACGACGAATCAGCCAACGAATTTCAGTTTCAAGTCGTCTGTTGTCTAGTTTGCTTGGATGTGTCTGATTCAGTTCGAGGCAGTAAAGTACAAAAGTTTGACTGAAAATAATTCTTGCTCAAAATGACACGTTAGTACGTAAAATGGATAAGGCTCTGGACGACAACTCACCTCTGGCGGCGCAAATGGACGGCACAAAACTTTCGCGGCTTGCAAATCCGTTCTCAATAGAATCGCTCATCACCAGCCGGAACTCGACCAGTTCACCTGGGGATTGTGCTTCATTTCAGCAAAACTGCAGTCCCGGGGATGCCGTGAACAGTTTCCCTGTGAATACATTCCCGGCCTCACCGCAAATCGGATTACCTAACTTTCCTTTCTACAACCCCTGGATGGGTTACTTATCCCAAACCCACGAGCGCCTTTCCCAGCTGTTTACGAACAGCTCCCAGCACCTGCACTCACATCTCCCTGGGGATGGCGAAAAACTCCCCGGCGATTTGCTGGTGCCGCACTCGGCGATGATGGACCCGCGAGTGTTTTTCAACCCTCACGACCCTCGCTACCGGGAGAAGCTGGCCCACTTCGTCGCGAACAACGTCGGTGATCCCGCCAGGGAGAAGTTGACGGAGCTCCTGATGAGCGCAGGGGGTACTGGCGACTATGGGAGTCCCCCCTCGAGTGATAACAGTGACAAGCTGCAGTTCGTGGATAAGTATTTTTCCGGGAGGACGGCCGGGCGCCTCGGCGACCCTGTGAATTCCAGTGATTCTTGCTCAAGCATTAGTGTGCCCGTACCCGGGCAGAGTTTATTCTCAGTTAAAAGTGATCCTGAGCGCCATGATGAAATGGAGGACAGTGCTGATGCCGACTCATGCAGTGAAATTAGCCTAACCATGTCACCATGTGGAGCGGATAAGAATCGAGGTAAACTTTAAGGTTCTTTTCAGGCCGTAGGCAGTCTTTAAATAAATAATTCGTGGGTAGGCATACATTCCCTCTGAGAATTCCGCGCTAGATTTTAAAAAACTTATGTGCACCTCTCAAACTCACTGCTCCATTTAAAGCCTGTGGGTCACTCAGTTCTGGACTAAAGAAATTAGTGGCCTTATACACTCACACATTTCGGAACCAAAAAGGTTATATTGACAAACAATAACAATTTTCTTAAAGTGAAATTCTTTATCTTGATAAAATATTGGTATTATTTTTAATAACTTTTAACCTCAGAGAATCGAGAACTAAACCCATTAATTTGAAGAAATGAAAAAAAATACCATTTAAAATATTGTTTTTAGATATAAAAGTGGACAGATAGTTTAATAAACCGTTGGCATATTTATTTTTAAACGGCATAACTACTATAGGATACGTTCAAGTTTTACTAGGGCTTTATAGGGCCTATCGAAATTTTTTTAAAAAAATTAAAACGAAACAACAGCTAGCTTGTACGACTTCAGTTCCTTAGTTTAGCATTTTAAGCTTGAATGGCTTTAACTAGATTTAGAAGGCAATTTAAATCTTGACTCAGTTCTCAGAAACTAGACAATTCTTTAACTGTTATACTTTATAACAAAAATAAAAATGCAATTAAATTTCTTAATTCATTTTGTTTTCATATTTGTTTAATTATACACATACACGCAAAATAAGTATTTTAAAATCATATGAAATCAATATCAAGTCAAAGTTAGACTACATTTTGTTGTAAATTACATATTGAGCGTATTGGAGTTATACTTTATGCATTCATTGTTGAATTTACAGCGTTATATGCATTACTTTTCACCTTTACTAGAAATAACTCAATTTTAACAACCCACTAGGACCTTCGGCTAGCTAAATGCTGCCAGATGCTATAAGTTCAGCAAATTATTGCTCTGCCTCCGACGGCATTATGTTTTAATTGAACAGTGCAGAATGTTCTACTACGATACTGGTACTTGTTGGAGTTTATTATTTATTATTTTTATTTGTTAGTTCCACAGTAATACAGGTAAAAAGTAAGAAATGTTAGCAGAATAATTCTAATAAAACGGTAGTAACAGCAAAGAACTGCAATAATTCATGAAGTCATGGGTGAAATGCGAGTATAATGTAGTTCTTGCAAAAACAGAATTGGACTACATGGACTTGATGGTACTGTAATTCTCCGTAAATCTTAGGAATTTAAAGATTCTGGAAAAATATTACAATATTTAATATTTTAAAAGAAAGCTTGAAGTGGAAACAAATGACAACAAACGATTTGAGTATAGCTTTAGATGTTTTCTTGAAATAATTTTTTATAATATTGCTGAGACAAGCAGTATAACAAGATGTCATGAAAGGTACAATATCAATTTGCTATTTTTGTTGACAGAAAACTATACTAATTTTTAATGTTAGTGCAAAACGAAGTATTACCTCGAATTGTATGTCTACAAAATAAAGCTTCGATAAAGTGTGAAATTACGACAGTTTATTGTAATATTATCACCACTACAAAAAAGCAGCGCTTTGAGAGTAAATAATAGTAAAATTCTAAAAACATAAAATATTCTTTTAAAGAACCTTAAATTATTTTTTAGACCTTATATTAAACCTCTGAGGTACAGTAAAATTTAACAAATAATAAGGAAAATTAAGTGCCATGCAATTTGCAGACAATTATTCCGAACCACTTCAAGCAGAATAGTTAATATGTTTAAGTTTGGCTAATGCTGCCTTTAATTTAGAAAATAAAATACTTACTAACATTAATAGCTAAAATTATAAACTTAAACATAAAATCAAACTAGCACGTACTGCATAATTGCACAGAAAATTATAAAAACGAATCAGTTCACGACCCTTTCCACTGGTGAGTGACTATTGCACTTTGTCTTCTGAAAATGTCTTCGTTTCAAATAGAAACAAAGTTTGATATTATACGTAGTAGATGGAAGGTTTTTGGCCTGGTTATAGTGTCATCATTAAGTAAATTTTGCTGAATTTCAATTTGAACTTAAGGTAAAAAGTAAAGTAAAAAGTGTCTAAGAAGTTTGGCTAGAGTAGAACGATGCGTTCGCAAAATGGTGGATGCGAATCAGTTAATCATTAAATTTGAGCAAATTATACTGTTATTGTTGTTTTATACTTTTTATGTGAGAAAAGCTAGACTTTGTTTTGCTCCTGGAGATACTCCATTTCTCATTTAGAATAAGTAACTATATAGGAGGACATAATCGTTATCTACTATGTTCTCAGAAGGACAGCGCGGTTAAACGAGTTAATAAAAATTCTACGGGCGGATATTATTCAATTCACGCTTTTTAATGAGCGCATTTAGCTTTCATTAAGGATTTAATGAAGATCAGCCCGAAAATATCAATCTGATATTCCTAAAAATAAACGGTGCTTCAGAACAGCTCGGTCTTCATTCGTGGCCAGAGCCGAAAGCAACGAAATAAAAACAGCAACTGCCTCGATCGAGTGTAATTCACGGATCGTGACGGCAATATTCATTTGGAGATGACATAGTGTTTGCTCGAGAGACGACACGACAAAACACACCTTTCTTCCCCTGATCGACCCGCGATTATCATAAATTCAATTAGACTGGCTCCTCCGCTGAGCGTGTCCGTGTGGAGCGCGGCGCGATTCCTATAAAGTGTGTTTTCGGCTTTCGGAAGACCCACCTTGAGTTCGCTCTGAAGTCACGAGAAGAAGGAGTTGGATGTGACGAAATGATCAACATCTGTTCCGCTCAAATATTCCGAGAGGGCTAAGGGAGGAAGTGATGCTCGACGCATAAATCATATACATCACCACAGACAGATAGACCACTTCCTATTAGTAGATGACGAGGCTATGCTGACTTGGCGGTATTTTTGCCTCATAGAGGTTTGATCGAGTCGTTTAGACGGGCGATGACTTGCACTTTTACTATTTTCATTCAGCAAAAAACAAGCCAGATTCACGATTACTGCTATTACCAAACTTACCCTTACCTGCGCACGCATCGACTGTTATAATGCAAAAGGCAGGAAATTTTTTGTATCTGAAATTTTGAGATTTAAACAATATTATGATCTTGCAAATAAAGTTACAAGAACCTAATAGAATTAAAAGTGACACTAAATAAAATATTTGACCGCATTTCTGTTTAGAATATATATTACTGCATTAATGCCATAATATCAAATGATCTGAACGGCTTATTTAAAGGCGCGATTGGGAGAAGTAACTTTCGATTCCCAATCCACGAATACATTATAGTTAGAGAAGAGTTTTTACAAAATAATTTAAGACAGATAGTCAGATTTTAACAAATCCATACAGTTCTTTTTTAATGAAAAAGTTAGTCTTTAAATTATTGTTCACCAGAGTGAAAGAATTTATTAGTCAAGTTTTCATCAAAGTTAGTGTGAAACTTTAGAAAAGAAAAAATATTCTCACAATTATTGCCCTTAGAGTAGAAGTAAGTCAAGCCGAATTACTTGAATCAAGCTGAATCAAACCGAATCAAACCAAATTAAGGTAATCGAACCGAGTCAGGGTGAACCGATATAAGGACTCGTCTGTAGTCAGATTACGTCTGAAAATATTTCTATCTATAAAATAAAAATTATACTAAAAAGTCATTTTTGCATATTTTCGTATGTTTGGGAAGCTGCAATCCTCCTGGTTAGTGTTTGAAAAACCACAAGGCCGCTCTAATTGACGGCTTTACAATTCCCTGCTCTGCACAAATCGTATCGATTTAGCTGTCGGCGCGGGGAGAAGGGTAGTCACCCTCGGGCGTGTAAATAACAATAACAATCACCGACCGTTTAAAGAAACATCATCCAAAACAGCTTATCCTCCCGTTCTGCGCCAGATTCGAAGCATTCCGTCGAAGGCGCCCCGTGCTATCCAGACTCAAAATTCACAACAGCAGCCCACAGATCGGTGCTAAGCCAGCCATAAAAGTGTTATGAAAGCGCCGAATAATTTAATTTGCGGGAGGGTTGATCCCCCATTAGCGTCGGCGAATTCATTGTTTGTCGCCTGCACTCAATTGACTCTGAGTGATTTTATTTGAGCCGCTAGCACGCTCGGCTTCATCCCCCTGGGAATGGTCTGAATTTAATGCAGAGGATTTGTTTCTGTTTCCCATTTCAGAGTGTCAGTCGGATAGCGAGTGCTCCGAGGACGGGAACTCGGGCCTGAACGTGTCTGGCGGCAGTGACTCGAATAAGGGATCGCAGGGCCAGTCCGGATCCAGTGGCAACAACAACTCCAAATCGAGGAGGAGACGCACAGCCTTCACGTCGGAGCAGCTGCTCGAGCTCGAAAGGGAGTTCCATGCCAAAAAGTACCTTAGTCTTACTGAAAGAAGTCAAATCGCCACTAGTCTTAAATTAAGCGAAGTTCAGGTCCGTATTCATTTCAAAAAAAAAACTTCACGAAAACTTCTCTAACGATTCTCCCGTAGGTTAAGATTTGGTTTCAAAATCGCCGGGCGAAGTGGAAACGTGTCAAAGCCGGACTTACATCCCATGGCCTAGGACGGTCCGGGTCCAGCACAGGTACAAAGATAGTAGTCCCTATTCCTGTACACGTAAATCGCTTCGCAGTTCGGTCGCAACACCAGCACATGGAGAAGATGGGGTTGAGTGGGCCCAAGCCGGATTTGAGAAAGAACCCGGCGCTGGAGATTAGCGGCTTCGAAAGATTCGGAAGCGCGCCCGCCATTTCCATGGATCGTGCTCCCTACTGATGCCAACTTGGACTGCTTTTCATGTACTTAACTTTTTAACGTGATCTAGCGTGTAAATACTTAAGCTAATGACCCAAGTGCTGTAAATACTTCCTAGTCGTAAGACCGTTCGTCAGTTTCTTGAAATGTAAATTCTTATGAAGTTTGTTTGGCAAGCATTAAAACATTTTTTATAAAAACGAGCTCAGTCCTTTCCCCCAACAATTTCAGGCGGAGCCAGGAGCTCCGGAGCCACGGAACAGGAGATGAAAAGATCCACACCACCGTGAAGCATTAGAAATGTGAACTGGTGCTTTTTCAGAAGTGCTTTTTGAGATGGGATATACACGCATGGGTTTCATTACTCGTGCATAAGTTCCTGCAGGAACGGAGACGGAATATCTGCAGAAATTCTATTCATCATCTTTGAGCGTCGGCTGCTGCCAACTCCTCCCCTAATGGGGTCTTGATTTATGGCCTTTCGCCATCTATGTATGAACTCTGCACAGAGCGTTGCTGGCGCAGTTTGGATCGTTTAATTCTATTTAGTTGTAACTTTGCTTTTACAGAAGGTTAATTATTCATATCGCCTGGAGAACAAACAATTGCTTGTTTATAAAGAAATTCCCGAGTTCCAGTACTGTATGGGGATCCAAAAGTGGGATATCCAAAACACCGGAACTCCATTTGTTCTTCATTTTTAAAAGTTGCAAATAGTAATCGACAACATTTATTTCTATATAGATTGTTGCTTGCGCTCATTTTTCTCATTAATTACATTTTCCCAATGGTAAAGGGTTGCGTTGTGTTATTTTTATTTTAAACAAAAATCGTCAACGTTTCTCAAAAACTGGGGTTATGAAGTCTGTAACTAAGACCTATTAACTTTATAAATCCTAATCGACTTCGATATCTTGCTGTGTGGATACTTCAGGGAATACACATCGTAAATTAGATTAGATCTCTAGCCTATTCAGTAACGCTCATTCGTCTATTGTTTTTGTGTATTCATTCATAACAACTTGTAGACTACAGTAACAATAAAAATGCTAACTTATTTAAGTCTCTTAAAGCTTGAGTCATCTGTAATATACTATTATTTCCATTTATTTAAACAGTAAGGGCAAAAACCTATTTTTGAAACGAGCTGTCATGTGCGCATTTATCTATACATGAGTATTTCATGTATAAATTTTGTACAATAAAAAATTTATTTTTATTGAAAAGCAGTTTTTGTGTGAAATCGAAAATCTATGGCATGTACGGCATGTATGCATGTATGTATGTAGCGATTTTATTTACGTCTTTATATTCTTTATACTTGGAATTGCATGCATTGTAGATGATACCAATATGAATATGGATGATTTTGTAACCTTTGTGTAATTAGTTTTGAAGATATTTCATGTTGATAATTTCGTTATTTTATTTGTTCACAACTAGCAACGTAACTGCCTCGTAAATCACACTATTTGAAAAGATAAAAACGCCAAGTTAACTGTACGATGTGGAAAACTTTGGAACTTATTGGTCTGAACAATAAGAATGCAATAGAAATCAGTTAACACGAACGTCGTTATACACCGCTATATTGTATACATTATACATTGCATACATAGCATAATTCATCTATAACAAATTATTAAAATATATGTAAAACTCAAATTTTGGCTGTGATCCCAAAACAAGATGAACGGCTAAATCAGCAATCACAACGTCGGCCAATTAGCGAACCCAAGTAATGAATCCTACAAGATTTGATAAGATCACCTATGCTTTTGAGCAGGCTTCCTCGAGCAATCGCGCGCGTCGCCTATCTCGGCGATTACCTGTCGATCTTCCAATTGCCAATTCAGTTAGTGCGCGATCAGTTAAATTGAATTATTACCAAAATCCATGTCTGCTGACATTTCGACAAACCGCTTCTCGATCCGCTATTGTTTCTGTGACAAATGATGGCTACTGAGCCCTTTGTCGGCTGGACAATCAGAGAGTGCGATCCGAGGCGTTTTCTGGGGAAATTTTGATTTCGACAAATTGATCGGTGCATACAAATTGATATGTCTGGAGATTTTTCGGTCGAATCCGTTCGTGGGATGGAAATTCGGCGGAGATAGTCCGCGTTCTCAGGCCTTATGAGCACGTACCCTTCAAAAAGAATGCCGAACCAACCACGCCAAGGTATTTGTCTGGAGAGTGACGCATTGCGCATACTTTAACACACATAGTCTAGACTTTGGACGGATCCTATCGGTATGTTTAACGCAGTCTGCGTGTCTACCAAAGGCGAGAAATCATAAAGCTTGTGGTAACTTTAAGAAATCCATGTTGGTTTCACCGCGACTTTACGAGCGGATGTACCGACCAGAAATATAGACGTTTCTTTTTGATGAGCGTGCTCAAAGTACCGATCGTTTTGCCGAATCAATAGACGTCTGAATGTCTGGGATTGTAGGTGACTCATTTGAACAAAGCTTTGCGTTCGACTGTCCCTTACCTCTTTAATGGGTCATAATTATTGAATTAAAGCCATAAACAACAGGAAATTCGCATCCTTTATAAGGTATCGTAAACAGGGATAGCTTTCAAAGGGGTACTAGTCATTTCAAGTATGTTTGAATCCAAATGTATATTCTACAAACGATTTAAATAGATATTGCAAAAAATTGTATAGATTTTACGAAAATCACAGGCCTGCAAGGATTTTAAATTGGAAATACCATTGAATACCATGTAATTTAAATTCTGCATTCAGTTTTGCACATATTTGTTCCATCTTGTAAGACATTTGGGTTCCAACCGTTCTGTATCACAAATTCGAAAGATACGATTACGGTTTGACGGCCTAAGTCCGGAATTTGAGGGGCTTAGCAAATCCATCATAAATAATCACAACAAAGGACAATTCTGGCGTTATCTGAAAGCAGAAAAGTCCAACGGTTGCAGCGACTTTTCGCAATTGGGGCGGGACTGTATTTGATCGATTGCCTCAAACTGCAATTTTCGGAAATCAATAATTTTATGTTTATTATGCGATGCATTTGCGATGATGTTGTTGCGCTTCCTCGTGAGCATGAATGGTATTAATGTAATTTCCAAGCCACAACTTTTACACACCCGTCCCCAGCCCCAAATTAGAAGGAAAATTGTGTTTGCATAAATGTCACGACTTTGCAGCTCAGTCCGATTAGGTATCGCTTACAACAATAGATTGACTTCCGAAGAGCCCTAATCTCTGTCTCGGGGCTACAATTAAAGCCTAAACACGATTAATCTGCCGGGTCTGCACTGCCCAGGTCTAATCGGCTATAGCTAACCAACACTCGGGACCTCTAATTTTCCCATATGTCACCCTCGAGAGAACGACTTGCCACATTTTTATGACACTGGAAGCGGACCCGCACGAAATCTGCCGGTGGGCGTGTCAACTACCCAAAACCATTAGGCAGCGCTACAAAAGAACATTCCCCGTCCCGACAGACTGTGGGTTGCCTTGTCCGTCGGCCGGGAAGGGTGAGGCTGCGCATTTTTGGAACCGAGTTGACATCAGCAAGGATGCGATTAATTACGACGAGAATGGCCAGAGCATCCTGCCTCACTCGTGAATTCTTTCCTTGGCATGGTTAGAGCGCCTTGTGTGATCGGAGCACAGAAGCCGGTGAAGCGACAAAAGGCAAAGGTAATCGAATTGAAGGGCGTGAGACACCTGGACTCCTTTCGGGATTTTCACGTTCGGCGCGAGAAGTAGCTGAGCCCGGGATTTCGGTCGTCGGGTCGGGGCGCTTCTGTTTGTGCATAATCAGAAGTAGCAATTTGGCGCGTGAAATTGCTCAATTTGTCGCGGTAATATTGCGCCCGATCCGACGACCAATTTGGACCACTCAAAAGCGCTAGAGTCTAGTATTTGTGTCGAAATTTGGCAGGGATTTATTTTTCGAAGGCACATCTCCCGGCAGACCGATTAGGGGCAGGCGTTGTTACAAGAACACTTCAGGCGTAACTAATCGTCCTTAACAGCACCATGAATAACTGGCTCCTCATCCCGAGCGTATAATTGCATGTGAGTGGTGCTAACTGCCGCCATTAGCATTGTGTGGTCAGTGGCAATGAGAAATCTCTGTCGGAACAAGAACTCCCCTGCACAAAGCACTTAATTCGAGAGGCAGTTTGAATAAAGGAAACAGCAAACAAACAGTACTTAGATCTTGGAAGATAGTTTAAAATAATAGCAACACTTCTAAGAAACCCCTAAACTGCTCAATACAGAAAACAAAAGCGGAGAATTATAACATGATGTTTTAGAAGCCAAAAATCGGGTATGAATTAAAGTGTATTGTACGGTTTAAATAAATAGTCATAAAACTAACTACGTTAGTTATTGGTTAGCTGTTTTCAGTCAGTCATAACTTTTATTTTTATGAAAGAAATGTATATTAAAATTCACAAGATGGAAATTGTAATCCTATACGGTTTATTCCGAAAAATTTTGTCTTACCAAATCATGGGAAATTGTTATAAGTTAGGCGAAGATTTAAAGATCGGAGTTCACATTTCTACAACTGCGTAATTCAATCAAAATTCACACCGTATTTAAAATTTTTAATTGAAGTACAAACGTTATAACTTGATTTTTCAATGAATTCCATTTTCCTATATCCAAACCAATTCCAGTTGACGACATCATCACAAATAGAGCAAATGCTACAAATTTTAACATGAAATTGTACCGAGCATCGTAGGCACTGTTGCACGTTGAATGGTCTCATGATGCTAGGCACTTTACAGATGAATAACTTTGAAAAGTGTCATATACAATTCTAAATGCCACTCAAGTGCGAGCCTAGGAATCGGAGGAAAGGGGTGGCTTTAAAGACCGTCCCAAATGCTTTTCGACAGGCATGCAAATTTTACACCCCTTTTCCGGAAATGCCATTAGGCAGTGGTGTCAGGGATGTTGTTTTATTGAATAGCAACTCGTCCATGCTGCCCCGTTGCCCAGTAATGCTCATCCCATTGTCGTTTTAATTACTGTGCGCTGTTTGAGACTTTGAGCTCCTTAGATATGTTGGGCACACGGGCAATTTGCCGAGGCAGTGAGTATACCCCGAGCGTGTTCGACGACGGCGATGATCGCACTCATAGAGGACATTTTACGTATGCAACACACGCGCCCCATATGAGTTGAAGACTACGTCCAAATGGATGTCAGCTCAAGGAACTGAGGCTCGTCGCCGCGGGAGTTATGAATCGGTAATTGCTAGCTTCCTTCTAAGTGAATTACTAATTAAATTGCCCTGCCTCTGCTTCTTAGATTGCGGCCGGACCGTCCATTGGAAATTCGAAGCGACTTCTGTTCCACTGATTAGCCACATCCCGAATAAGCCTTTGTTCGCGCCGGCGAATGGTCAGGAACGATATTAATTAATCATCTGTCAATAGATTGAGCTGTCCCTTGAATGCAGAGTTCCCGAATCCCGGGATAAGTGGCATTCCAGGCAAGTCGTATATGTGAAATTATGCTAATGAATGCCCTGTGCCTAGCAAACTACTCGTTCTTAGATGACAGGAAGTTTATGCGAGGATCCACCTCGCTGTCGATACCCTTAACTATTTCGCCCACCACTGACAGAAATACTTTTGCGGGTTTTGTATGCAAATCGCGTTTCTAATGCCTCTTTGCGATTTAATTAACAATTAAAGTTTCGAAAAAATTTTATGGAATTTGATATGAAATAATTTTCGCTTAGAATTCGCAGTGCTAATCTAAGACTGATATTTTTATAGTCGGAAATGTGAAAACGCACCACACTGTTTAACATCGTTTCAAAAATATAGCTATAGCCAAGTGGATATTGCTACGTAATAAAGTTCGAGCTATGGTAAACGACGCTAGATGAGATATTTTTCTAAGTCATAAGACAAAATATCGCGAGACTCAAATTCGAGAATCCATACTGAGCGGAACTCTGCGATAGATCCAAAAAATTTATATCATCAGTGAGATTCGAGTTGAATTAATTTTAGAAAGCAAGAGATATGCTTCAGTTAAAATAGAAGTGAAACCCCACCTCCTCTTTACCAAAGTTGGCATATTAACTAGGTGCACCGCGGATAATTTTAGTTCGTATGCACATCCTTTATCCCGACTCTTTCTTTTAAATACCTCTTTGTCTAAGTATGATACGTGCTTCTAATAATCGACGAAGGAGAAGGAGAAGGATCTCACGGAACGCAATCAGATGCAACCCGGATTAACCAACAGCACCTGAGCCGACTACTTGCGTGTGGGCCGGTGTGCGGGTGATGTGCGTGGCCGGGTTGCAAACCAATTAATCGCCTACTTTTAACGATTTATCTGAGATCGGATAATTTTCATTACTTAGACGCTCTCTTAACTATCTTAATTTGAATCTCCCACATTATGCTAATGACTATTTTGTTATGAAGTGCCCCCTGCTGAGATTGATTAAGTGCTCCTCGTAGAGGAACAACTGATGCGCGATAAGCTTCGCATTGTTCGGGTTCAGGTAATTTACACGTCTCCAGGTGTAGTCCGACTCCTTTTTAATTTTGCCTTTTCGTGCCACTTTGCATGGTGCACACATACGACGTCGCTATCGAATTCCTGCATTCCAAATCGACCTACAAAAGTCATAATTTTAAATCTCCTACCCCATTGCCAGTCCCAAATTGTCACAATATCACGCACGGGTTTTTGTTTCGGAATAATTCGGAGTCAGCATAAAATTCCGCTCTTCAGAGTAGCAATCGGGCTTGGAAAGGGCGCAATTTGCCCAGATACGAGGTTAGCAAGAAAATTTATATGCGAGGCGCCACCCAAGGCGACATTTCGAGCAATTTAGTGGCGACAAAAAACACACCAGTCGAACAGGGCGAATCCGGGTCAACTACCCACGCTGTGGCGGTCCACACATCCTAGTCAGCGACTATTTCGGCTAGAACTCCTATAAATAATTTAAAAGCGCCTCTGAGTGCGGTTAAGCGACCGTGCGAGCCATTAGTAGAAATCCATGGAACTGCCCACTTCACAGTGGGGGAGTGGACACTGGAGCAATCAAGGCTCCCTGGAAGCCCATAAAAATCGGAAGCAAACATTTTTTTATTGTACCGCACCCTCCGGCCTGCGGAAATTTTTATGATGGGGGTCATTTGGCATATGATCACGTCCAGGGTTGCGACCTCTAGGGATACCCTGACTTTCGATGGCAGCTTCCTTGCTGCTGTCCTTTTTATCGTCGGGATACTCCCACGGAGATTCCGCAAACGAAAACAAGATTAAATCAGATCATAACATTTTCATCGTTTCGCTTTTTACAGTCCCTTACTTCCCGGGGAATCGATTGCGGATCCTGGACTTATTTCGTTATCTGGGCAAATTGTTTTAAGGGGGCCGATTCCTGGCTGCTATGGGGAAAAACTGAACAATTGCAATTCCGAGTAAATGCCTCGATTGCGATGGTGTAACGTACAAAAACTGCTTTGTAACGTAGCAATTTGCGGTCAACCAGAAGAAGGACCCACCCCCGGATGAAGACAGCGGGCAGGAGGATAAGTGTCTTGATGATGATAATGACCCTCGCTAGAAAGAACTGCTCCCGCCGCACCCCACCGCAATGTTCTGCTTACTCTTGAAGTCGGGGAAATTTTCGCAAATTTATATCTCCCCGGGGGAGGAGGCAAGTCGCCCGGGAAAGTTGCCACTGTGGCAATCATCATCCGAGTGCGGTAATGGGCCGAGAGGAGGACTCTCGGGTCTGCGGCGTCCTCAGTGAAGTCTCCTTGGCGCAGCAGAAGCAGATTTCATAGTTCGCTAGATCTGCCCGGCGTCGGGCGCAACCATTTGCGAAATTTTCTTTTCAAATTGAAATTTATCAGCGTTTTGTATTCAGTGCTTAATGAAGGATGCGCCCTTGATGGCTTTGGATTGGAACGATGTGTGTGAATCATTGAAATGGTAATCAGGATGTCGCGGTTTGCATTTGTTATGCCATTCAAAAAATTAAACTTGTGGAATTACAACGTTCAACATTGAGTCAGGTCCTTTTTTAATTGTCGCTTTGGCTGTGTTTTATTTAACTTGCGCACTTTCTTTAGCTAAGTGAGGCGTACTTTCCACATTTCTAGATCGTATTGAATGGATTTTAGGGTTTTTTTTTTCTGAAAATTAGTTCAGTTCTTTCAATGTAGTGACAGTATATTTTGAAAATAAAATTTTTTGAGCAATTTAAATGAACCTAAACCTTATGAAACGTGGTGTTGTGGGATTAGGGTAAGCATTAAAACAATGGTCTATTTAATATCATACGTGTAATGCTACATTTTTTGCTTAAACATATAACTTTTTACAAATCGTGTCGATACTTAATACATTTCTGCAAAGAACCATTACTAAGAACGCCCATAAAGCCAAGAGGCTACCATCCTGATTTACACTGAACTCAGCTACGAAAATATTAACAACGCTACGTGGATCTGTGCAGCACAAAGCGTTTCTGCGTCACAGACTAACCTCGGAATACATACAGTACAAGGAAATATTGAACTAAAAAATTAACAATCATTTGATAATCATCATAATCATAACAAGTAGGCGCTGTTCCGCACACTATAACAAGACTCCCGCTTCCTCATGGTGATGTCTTCTAAAATACACACTCGCGGATACATAGGGATACAGTAACTAAATAGCTTTAATAAATTTAATAGTAGTTACAAGGCGTTAGCTAATACAGACGACAAAACAATGCAAGCCAAAAGGGGTAATACACTGTTGGGACAGAGCACAGATTCACATCTGACACTGATCGATACTTTTATCACTTTAGAATGGCTAAATAGGTTCCTGTCATTTTTCATTAAATAAATCCAAAAGCAAGCTTCACCTCTGTAGCCAAAGACTCTTACTTCCGAAGTGGATCCAAACTCTCCAACGAAAAATCATCCACTAAGAGTTGCTTACTCTGATTGAAGTTGCTCTGCAAAGGAAAACGTTTATTAGGTTTACGCAATTTTTGAATGTGCTGATTTTTAATTTATTACAATTTTAATGCTGTGAACTTATTCAGTTGAATATTCGACCACAATTTCAAAGTTAATCGAATCATACCATAACCAAGACGAAGCTACTCATTTACTATAGTCTGTAATAGCCAAGCTTTTCATTATATGTGTTTTCAGAAAACAACCCTTTTCAAGATGGGGTTTGGTTTGATACACAACCTTCAGGAAATACCATCACTTTCTTATTAGAATACTAAATTTGGTAGCATAAGCAGGAATCTTTTTCATTATATTTTAGAAGAATTATTCAAATTACTAGCTAATAACTGTGTTTTCGTAAACGGATGTTTTTGTATGGTGAAAGCAAGGATTAAAGGATGTAAGGATGTAAAGCATTTAAAACTATGGAAAACGAAAAGCGACTTCTACCTTTCCTAAAAGTTTGACCAATTGGGTACGAAATACCCTAATACTATAAGATCAAAAGTAGAACATTCACTTATTTTACTCGAAAGATACAAGCTATTAAAATATAAGTTCTTTATAGGAACTACTCAGTGTCTTACGTACATGACGATATTTTGAACTAGGTGTCAATATCACTTTATGATTCAAAGTGCGAAGTGTGTTCACCGGTGAGATATTAAAAATTGAAAAACGAGATGATTTTAACAGTTGGGAAAGTGATGGCATTGGGAAGATTTGACCCAAAAAGAATTCCTCGCCGTCACCAAAGAGCTTCAAAAACAAGAATTACTAAAAAAGTGCGTGAAGTGACAAACTATGTTAGGGTGCAAAAGCAGATCATCCTTGAGAACAAAAGGTAAGCGAAATAGAACGCCTAGATGTTAATGATCAAAAACTTGTAACAGCAACCACACAACACATTAACAACTTAGAAGTAGTAATATAAAAAATAAATAAAACAAAATAAAAAAGAAAGGCGGAAATACCTGATCATTATGTCCAAAACTAGAGCTACTATGTGCATTAAAGTTAAGCCCAGCCATTTTATTAGAAAATTCGTTAGCATGCTTGGAGGCGCCAAGGGCTCCTCCGTTTAGCTCGGAAAAGGCGGCCGACGCGGCCTCCCTGAAAATATTATCGAAGCTAGGCGTCTTTTCCTTCTTAACGCTCGACTGCTGCATCGCTTCGATCTCTGGGGAGTTCCTCAAGGCGTCGTAATTGGTGCTTTTTGGAGCCAGGAACGTTTCGGCCTTCTTGAATGGGTTCGTTTTCTCTTTGCTTTTTGTTTCAGTTGCATTTGGCGAATTTTGGACAGCGAAAGGGTTCAGTGGTTTCTCTGGACTTATCGGAAATGCCGACGTCTGGACACTGGACAATTCGCCTGTCGAACCCGACTTGCTTTTCAAAATGCAATCTAATTTGCTGAAGTTGTCGGCCAGAGCGTTTATATCAGGCAACATGCTATTCACTTTTGAGTCATTCATATCGTAGATTCCTGATTCATTGAAGGGATTTCTGAACTCCTGTTCGAAGTCGGCGCTGTTGAGCTCCAGAGATGGCACTTTTTTAGCGGTCGTGCTGAACGACGAACTAAGGACACTTTCATTTAAGCTTGAGGATGGTTTGTAAGTATCTGAGCCAATTTTCGCCTATTGTTTTGTTGGAAATGTTTGTTATTTATAACGGGAAAAATAAATTTAAAGAAAATGAAGCGAGCGAAAGTTTAGTTACTCCACAGCAGCCTTCAGTACCTTTATTTTTAAAATTTACAAGATTGGCACTGAAAACCTCTGAAAGCTATTAAAACTAATTTCAAAGTCGACAAAAGAAAAGAAAACTGCATACCAAGCGAGATATTTAGTATTTGATCAAAAGCCAAACCAAAAAAGGTAGTCAAATTCGTATCGAACTATATATACAAGCTCGACTAAGTGGTAGCACCTAGTGCATGCGAGCTGTTGCCACCTAAAGAATAACTTAAGAGGTACTCACGTCGAAAATTGTTGGAGCGTTAGTAAAAGGTGTTGACCCAAACAAATCTTGACTTCCATTGTTATTAATGGCCCCATTCGTAGTTGATGTAACTCTACGTGGCATAGCAGCTTTTGGGGGAGGAGCCACTGAGATTACAAAATTATTAATGTTCGAATTCGTTAATGAAAGATATACTTACAGAGCGGCGGCGGACTAGTGGGTGGTGCATTCCCGTTGAAGCCATTAGTTAAATTGTTGTTGATGTGGTTGTTGTTATTGTTTGTGAAAAGTTGCTGTCCAAATGTCTTTGGTGGCTCGAATCCGAACAAATCGTTGCTGATTTTATTTCCATTATCCTCGTCCGCGCGGGGGTCAAAATCACTATCCGAATCGGAGTTCAATAGTAGTTCTTCCATTTTCTGGCCACCTGGCTTGAAGGCTTCAAAAGTGTTGTTTATTTGGTTTTGTAAATTGTTTCGTGGTGGAATGATCGGGGCAAATCCCTTATTGGATGTATCAATTAGCAGCTTTTCATCGTTAGAATTATCTGTAAGACATGAAAATTGGGAATTACACAAGAATTGTCACTGCCCGAGTGAATGGATACCTGATTCGGACGTTTTGTTCCCGTTTACGTGATTTTCGATCAATCCATTTTCTATTGGCACCTCGAAAATATCACGAATTCCCAGGCGATTAAGCATCCGATCAAGATCAGACTTGGGAACAATCTCGCAAAGTTCTTTCAGCCGATTTTTGTAGGCCGACACAGTGTGCTCGAGCTGCTTGTTTTGTGTTTGCATCTTGGATAGCTCGGTCGTTTTTCCACTTTCATTCATGTACCGCCTGCAAAAGACATATAGCTCAGCAAAAATATAATTTTGACGACGCGGATTATGTATATACCTGTAGGCCAAATCAAAAGCTTGGCCTATGGTCAATGTAATATCTGAGGCCAGCTTGCTTGAAATGAATACGAAGCACTCGTGACCTTCTTCGCTGTGACCGTTTGTTGTCGTTGTTGTGTTTATAGTACCATTCTGCACAGGTTGATTATTTTTTGCTATAAAACTGAAGAATTTTTTTACTCCCTTCTCATCCGCACAGTAAGAGATATTATGCAATGGGAACTGATGAAGGATTTTCTGTGTTCTCGGCTCTTGAATTGCCACGCCATCCACACTCACGGTGATTTCAACTTTTTTCGTTTTCGGATTGTTTCCTGTTTCCGCTTTTTTCATCTGCTGAGCAAACTGCAGGCGCCTTATGGCATCTTTAACTACTTCTATTCCTTTAGCTTGTTCGACTGGTGTATTACCGAAAAACTAAAAATGAAGTATAATAATCATTTAAACATAAATGAAATATGTATAATATGATCATAAGATAATTTCATAGTAATTCTTAATCTTACTTCAATTCATTAAAATTTTTTACAACGTCCAAAAACTACATAACTCTTGTGTATCAACGTTTACAAACTCGACTAAATAAGTAAAGTATTTTTTGAACATTGTCTGATTATTAATACTATCAGTTACGTGGTAATTATAAAGTGGAATTCCGTAGTATTACAGCAGCTATCACCTACTTTGACTAGATAAACGACATGTCCATTAAGTAATGCATCCGGAGCATGCAACCAATTTCGCTTTCCATTTTTTGCCTCGGTATTTTGATTGGCAGCGTTTTGTTTGTTCCAGAACATAAGCGTTGACATGATGGCGTGTTTACGAAATTTCCCTTATCCAACAAAGAAAACTTCAAGACAAATGTAGACGGAGAGACGACGTCGACGTTCAGGTTGATGTGCCGAAATGATCCCTACTTTACCACCAAGAGCCGATTATCTGTAAAAGAACAAATTAATAATTTAATTGGAATCGAGAAACATTGAACATAAAAATAAAATAAAATTATCAGTGACCAGCATGCAAACAAGTATACCATAGTGTAAATAGAGATCGTTGCAGTCAACAATTGCACCACGGCTACTGTTCTTTCAGTGGACATATTTTAAGAACTCATTTAAAATTCTTATCGGGGCCGAGAACATTCAACCCGAAATGTTCAGATTAAAATTTAAATTAATTCAAGGTCCACTGTTTTGTAAGGCTCCCTGGCAATATCACCAGTCGGAAACTACGCTCATACGCTGTGACGATGGCTTTCAGATGCAATAATTGATGCCAGGAACTGACCGTTCGTTGATCTTGACTTCTCGACGCTCCGCAAATATGGATAGATCAATTTAGATAAAGACCAGGCTATCAATGGGTCAAATATCAGACTCATTCATTTCCGTTCATCAATTGTAATGCCCTATGTAGCCATGTCAATTCGGCCCGAGTGCATTGAGTCCAGTCCGCATAGTGGTAATCTTCTAAAATTGGGCCACGCGCAGTCATTAAAATCCAAACCTCGACGAAAAGGCCAAATTTCGAGCAGAATAGTGCGGTGCGATCGGAGCCGCGGTCTGATCGCGGTATTTATTCACTATGCAACTTTCATTTGTCGGTTTCGCGGCCATTAAGCATTGGAGCCGCGACTTTCTTGAGGTGTACGGTGCCCCTTAAACCAAGTCTACCAAGCACGAAGCTGCCACGACGGCGGCAAAAGCCCGCTGGGTTCATTTTTTCATTCGCTGCCGTTTAAGCTAAAGTGAGCTAAGCTGTTCCATTGCAGAGGGAGGGTACATGTACGCGACTTTTATCGCCATGCTGTTTTTAAATGAATCGAGGTTTTCAACTTTTTATCTTTCTTTGGAAGAATGCTTGAGCGGTTGAGGACCCAATCAGCGGTTGAAAATTTCACTTTTAGAAAAAGTGATGTTTCCTTTTCAAATCTGACATTCAGAATGGGTCTTGCACAACGAAACTAAACATATTCAAATTATTGCGTTTTCTAAAAGCAAAGTGTGTATTAGATTTAAACGTGAGATGTGATGATAATTCATGATTTCAGAGAGTTACAAAATCTATTTGATACACAAAACACTACGAAAGGCTTAATTATTAAGCATATTAATTCTTCATAACTTGCGGGCATTCTTAATATTTTTTGTACGAATGATTGCTAAGGGTACATATCTCTATCGCTTCTATCAGTATAACTTTATAGTTTCAATTAAAAAAAATTATTTTTTTGCTTAAGAGCATTATTTGTTATATTCATATTCAAAAAAAAAAATACATTAAATTATAAAAAATCATTACATTCTAAATTACGCAAATAAAAAAAAAGTTTTAATTACATTCCTCGACGCAGAGTTGAAGAGCATTGTGGCTTCGTACTCTATTTTTATTCGAATTTTTAAATAAATAAAACAAAATTCGTTACTACTTTTCATCAAACATAGATGAACACATATTTATTTAACTTGCACTAAAAGCTTTAAATCAGTTCCTTGATACCATAATTTTAAAACTTTAAACTATAAGACTCAATAAAAATTGAGTTCTCTTCAATTTTTTCAGATTCTTCAGCTTAGGTCTAACTGACTTCGCATTGAAATAAAGTAGCAAATGACTTGCAGTTATTTGGACTGGGAAGAGAACTTCTTGCACAGCAAAATGTCAGGCCGCCAAGAAAACCATTCTAAGGTCGCTGGTAAGAAGAATGCAGATCAGTTCACTCCGCGAAGACCTGGACAGCAGTGTTTCTGTTCGGGCTCCAACAAATCTCAAACTCCCCTGTTGACGGAAACAGTCATAATTTATTTAGCATATTCATTTCCACTATTCGCGGGTTGATTGAAGATTTTTATCACGTAAGGAGCAGCAATGCGGCAGTGCTCGGACAGCCAAGATCACACGCCAATCAGCGGTCCACTAAAAACGTAATTTATTGGAGTGGAGCTATGCAAACTGGTCGCGTTTGAAGATCGCCTTTGTCCAAACCCCGTTTCGACAGAGCAAAACGCAGCCGTATTCGATAATGTCAACGATCCACACTAAGGCGCGCTGGCTCTGCGTGGCACATTTGCGCATATCTCAAGATACGGCCATGGAGGCGGAGTTCCTCCTTGTGAGCTTTTTAATTTATGGTGCCATTAGCACTTTTTATGCAATTTTTACATTTTGTAATGACGACCTTAGGGAAATCAAGAGAAAACTGATTTAATCGCCTTCGTACCAGGCGACATTGAAAACGTTTCATCAAATGAATTGCAAAATTGCTGCTTGCTATTGGAGAAATGATCTAATAACGGCTTTTGGATATTCGGAGGTTATTAAGAGAAAAAAAAGGCTGTAGCTATTTACTAAACAAAGCATGAATCGTTGAAATCTATGTTAGCAACATTTCTTCTACGTACCTTGCTAATTTTCGTTTGCGTGAACGTGACTTACTGTTGGGACCCATCGTTGGGTCACCACATGATTGGAGAAGACTACATAGTGAGAACGTGTTAAGTGGTATATGCCTTTTCTGCTTTTACCTACTTAACGTGTTCACACTGAGGTCTATTTGTATACACTCGCTCGTTGGGCGACACACTGCAATAATATGAGATTAATTCATCCTGTGACAGTGGGTCACAAGCTGCGCGTTAATTTTGCGGTCTAATCTACAAGTTACCAGACGAGTTAATATTTCTGTGAAACACCGGTGGGTCACAGAAGCTTGAACGTATCAAAACTCTGATTTCCATTGTACGTATAGATTTAAATATTATATTCATCTAGCAAGGATGGATTTTCGGAAGTAATTAAAACCAAGTAGAAACACTTGCACGCTATCTTAGGTAATTGAAATATTTCTGAAACTTTATCTTTGCATGTGTGGATATTAAACCAAAGCACAAAAGAAGGTTTGGTTGCCTGAGACCTTTACAGGTTTACTTTTTTTTGCCTATAATTGTTTAAAATTGTAAGCTTCACTTAGTATGATTGAGAGGAAAATCCAATTTGTGAAGAGCTATATCTAAATCCGTCGAGCTAACATTTTTGAAATATTTTAAGCTATAATGAATACGTCTCTAATCTACCTATGGTATGTCAGCCACATTAAAAATACATGACAAATAATTAAGTTGATTGCATTAAAATATGAATTTCCTCTCGTTTGTTAAAGCGTTGAATTGGTTAAAATATCTTTTCCTTGAATCCAAAACAGGACTTACCATGAGCAGTTCACGACCTACGAAACCGAAATATTGCCTAATTTGGTGCTGAATAAATTTCAGGGCAGTATATCAACATCTTTTTTTTTGAGTACTTTAAGGGAGCTGGGAGCTAGGAGTCTCAACATTTGTATTGGTCTGATCTACATGCAGCCGAGCACGACGACTATTCACACAATCCGCCTGTTTCAATGGCTGATTGTTTTGTAAGCAAATATCACTCCAGCGCTCGTCATCCCAAAGGCATTTTGCAGTATCGTCCAAGCGCTTTCCCGAGCTAAGAAAAACTGAGCGGGAGAAGCAAATAGACCATGAAAGTGAAATACGCAGTTATTATTCATATTTTTCAAACAGCAACGGGGCGCGGCCGCAGGCGGCTGCGACTGATAACGAAATATCAACAGAGTGACGCGGGAATACGCTTGGCAAAATAATAACGCGGTTCCTTTGAGCACGACTCGAGCGAATTCTTTTTGCGCTCCGCGAGAACCAACTGCCGAATCCCGCACGAGAAAGGCCCTTGCTTCTACGCGGCAGCCGTAAAGTGTACCTAATTGCTTTGTCCAAAAGAAAGCTGGGCCTACGAGAGCCGACCGACTTCGCGTCACAATGAAATAGAAAGAGCCGCTTGCGCAATACTGCCAGTGCTGAGGAAAAAAATTATAATAGGAGAACTGAATGCATAATGTCATCGTGATGAGGAAAATACGTGTTTTGTGCCAAAAAACTTTCTGATTTGAATATGATGCGCCATCAAGCCATTCGCGCGCTGGGGCCGGTCATCTTTCCAACACACAAATCTGTAACGCCATTCTTATGTGCTCGAGTCGCAGCTTGCTGACTGGAACTTAAGTGCGCCTACGTGCGGCGAACACCCACAATGGTAAATTATTTTCTTCCGAGACAGGCGAGAAAACCTGATAATGTGCTTTTGCGGCGCTTCTTTGTTGTAAATGTGACCGCGGGCTCGATCATGTAATTTAATCCGACTTGAAAAGACCAGGTTTCATGTACGCAGTTGAATCAAATCCGAAATGTGTCACACAAATTCGTGACATCAATTTCGACAAATAAAAGATGGAGTTTCAGAGCCACGTACATTAATCTTCAGTACGGAATACACAAAATTATAGTGTGAAATCGACTGCTTGCCGTTCTTAGTTTATCCAAAGCACTCGGATCCAGAAATGGATCAGTTTGTTTACTTTTTAATAACGTTGTTGATCCGATTAAGAAACTTACTTAACCCGGATATATTTAGAATTTATTAACAAAATGCAACAAATTATCTCACGTACATGAGCTGCGATCAAGAATTCAGCTTTCAATTAGACTTCGCAATGGCACCACCAGTTGGAAACAGCTTAAGTTGCTTAAATGTGTAGCACGCTGCCTATTAATGAACAATATTAAAGTTATGCATTAAAGCAAATATGTTAAATAGAACGTAAATATTATTCTGAATCTTAACGAAAATAAATATGCGGGAATCACTGAAGATGATTGTGAATCTGGGAAATTTTGCACAAACTTGGGTAACAAACTGCACTGTTCTTTTAGTGATTCGGAACATTTCATCGCACCACTATAAAGAATTTACTAAATCTAGAGTTTTAAAGAAATTGGCATTTGGAAGTTTTCTGTCTTTTGAAATGGTTTCGTTAGGTACCCACAGTAAGAAAGGAGTCCCTATGGCTTATACTGCGACCTTGTATAAGACGTCGAGGCTGCCACAAACACCTATACCAAAAAAGATTCGCGAAATATTCGTTCTTGTAGAAAACACAACTCAATTAGCGAAATGAGTCACTTCCAATTATCTAGCTCTGTCCCACTTCCCACATAAAAACGGGCTAATTCAGACCCAGATTACTGTCGATACTTCCCAGATTACCGTCGATACTTCTAGGCCTATAGTGAAATTTCAGCTCGTTAATATTATAAAAGCATAAGCATAACTCGGGACAGCTGCGCAGCGCGCAGCATAACGTCAATTCGACGCCGCTGACTCCGCCACGGAAGCTGCATCTGGAAAGTGATGCGACTCGATAATTTGATTCAAGTGACGACTTCCTCGTTCTCGACGCAGCCGGCTAATTCGATTGTGTTAAAATGTCAGAGAATCTGGGATCGCGGTTCAGAAGGCAAGGCAACAGTTGAGAAAAGATAAAAAGATACAAAAGCCTTGGCAATTCAAGTGGATCTCGAGGCAGCCAGGGTGACTGCTTGAGCTCGCCTTTGAGTCGGAGTTCGGGTGAACTTTTATTTTCCAGACTTTCACTAGCAGAATGCAAATGGGCCATACTTCAACGCAACTAGCTTCAAATAAACGTACAAGCAGAACGGGGCGCAAATGGCACCGCACAAATAAAGCATGGAAAACATTTAAATTCGACTCCATCGTTGGGCGCTGACATATTTTCAGTTTTCATTTCGTGACTCAAATGCCAGCAAATTCTGGCGAACAATACTTGGCCAGTGATCTTATGGTATCTGTGTCGACTGCAATTACAGTCGCGACATTTGCGGAAAAGGAGAATAATTATGAATTAATCATTATTGGTCACGGAGTCGGAATCGGATTTGTTTTCAACTAACCATGAAAGTGAAAACCGACGCGATACGCATTTACCCAATTGTAAATTAGAATTCCAAAGGCTTTTACTGTTTTGAAATAGTGTCGAAATGAAAAATTAGTGCGTCCGTTCTAAAATACAAATTCTCCGAAAATCCGTACAGCAGCTCCTGGATAAGATTTTTGCCTGGCAGGACGATTCTGACGATGATTACCGCGCGTCCTATAAAATTTGCTTTTTCGTAAATTCGAAAAAAATATTTGAAAAGAATGGGATAGATTTCAGAATTGCAGAAATAAGCATACATTTAATAAGATAAATAAAATTGTTAAGTTCATGCTTGTCTGCTCAGTAAATTATGGTTAACAGGACCTTTCCCCATTCGGCCTAAAATAATAAATAAAAGCTTTTTTAATGCTATCCAAATTTGCTTCCAAGATAATCAACAACGTCTAATGCATTTAAATAAACCCGTATATTGACTCCGCATCCCCGTACTTTTGCTTCAAGGACACCTTAAGAAGAATTATAAATTTCGTGTCTGTATTCCAAGAACCGTTTAGGCCTGTAGATCCCGCCAGCACAGCAATCGTGTCTCTGTACTGGCAGAAATCCGCGAGCAGCCCTCTCGTGTTCGTCTTCTATCGAAGCCTAATTGTGCGAGCAAAATAAAATAAATCGATTGATTGGGAATTGATAGGCGACGTGCAACTTCAGTCCAGCAACCTGTTCCTCGTGTAAGACCGAGTGTGAGTTTTATTTAAACTGCGTACTGGGTCACGTTCGTCTCGTGTGTACTCAGCACCAAGGAAGTTTATTTTCGAAATCTAATTAGCATCAAGTAATGTACAAAATTCTAAGCTATAATTTACTGTCGGTGTATCGCTATCATTTAATCTGATTGACTGGAAAATACCTGAATAGTGGAAAGACATACAGCAAGAGCTGAGAAAAAGTGTCAAGACGAGAATTTATTTGCACTTACCAAGGCATCAATCGAAGATAAAAAGAAATATCCGCAGCTTGGCGGCAG